>JAMPIV010016189.1:0-245000 GCA_024509875.1 Oreohelix idahoensis
TTTTCCCATTTCTTAAAAGTATTTTAACCTACCTTCCCCTGATTGGGGGACCTTTTTTGTTACTTTGTCGGAAGTGGATTGCTTCATTTCCCCACAACCTGGGAATTGAAAGCAAGGAGACCAAGCACACTGATTGCAAGATATTGGGAAAAAATTCTCTGGGTATCTGGTTATGTACTCATTTTTCTTTGAAAAATATAATTTTATCTTAAAATGCGGGCCATAGGAGGGGAGGAACCTACTTTTCGGTTTTTTAGGGGGGGGACGGTAGTTGTTAGGCGATTGGGTTTTGGGGTCAAATTTCTAATTACACTAACAAAGTTTTTCTCTCCCCTGGGGCGCCCAAAACCATTTTTTTTCATTTTTCTAGGGGGATAGGACTGTATCAGGAAAAAGCTCTTACAGGCTAATTCCTAGAATAAAAAGGAAATTTGAAAGAGAGTTTTCCCGAAGGATAATTCGTCCCCAAACACGGATATTTTGCTTTAAAGTAGCATTCTTTTCAACTTTTTTCCAACTTCACGGGGTTTTCGGATAAAAGGCTATTCCCGGGTTGGGGTTTTGCGGATCAATGTTGGGAGGCTTGGACCAATTTTGTCTAGAATGGGCCCCACATGGAAAACCCTTCCCAACATAAATAAAAATACTAAATTTTTTATATGTTCCGATCTTTTTCCACATTTATTTTCAGAGGGTTATTAAACAACCCTATTATTACCTACAATAGGAAATTTTGGCCTCAATCTGTTAACTTCCAAAATTTTATTTGTATACACTATTCGTTTGCCTTTGTTAATTTTCAATTCCTTTCCTTCTTGGTTCGTTTTTTTTTTTAAGGTTGGGGAATAGGGGTGGAGGGGACTAGGGTTAAATATAAAAAGGGGGGCCGTTAAGTTTTTACTTAATAAATAAACAAACTGGGCCCCAAACTAAATTATTTTTTAAAAATTTAAAAATTGATTAATTGTTTAACATATGAAAAAAGAATTATTATGGTTTTTTATTTTTAGGGGGGAGCCATTTATATTGCCTTGTACTGTTTTCTTTCTCAAGAAAAAAATAATTCCGTACATGATTGGGGGGTTTGAGGAGCTGAGAGGGATACCCTTTGTACCTTTTTACTTGTTAATTCATATAATAGCATGGGGGAACATGACGGAGTTCTTTAGGGATTTGGTGAACATTTTAACTTACCCTCGGGGGGTGAATACCAGAGGCATTTATTGGTTTCCCTGGGATTTTCGTCAATGGATTAAAAAAGGGTTAAAAAAAAAAAAACTTTTACTATGTTAACTTGTTGGATTCATTTACTGTCAATTTTTTACCCACATGGGTCCATAATAAACAGGGAATTTGTTTACTATTTTAAAAAATTTTTTGGGTCCCTCTTGAATTTTCAGATTTGTTACATTCCCATTTTTTAATAAAGGGGGGTGAAACATATATTATTTAGGGTGGGGGGGGGGAGTTATTTGGGCTGCGTTTGGATTTGATATCTATTGGTTTAATAAACTTGGCTCCACGCATATTTATAACGGGTTTATTTAATATTGGGTGTGATATAAGTTTGCTACATGCTTAAAAAACAAAAACACGGTGATGTGGTTTGGTTGGTTGGGGGGTGGACCAATAGCCATGCCCGGACCGTATATTGTGAGGAAATAAATTTTTTTGTGGAAGAACAATTAAATTGTATTTTTTCTGTTGGAGGTTATAATTCCCTCACCCAGGGGAACACCCCACCTATTATATTTTTTTTTATGCCTCTGTGCTCCAATCTTGTTAAGGGGGGAATTTACATTAAAAAAATTAATCCAGGGCGGCCCGGGCATTTAATAAATAATTTCGTTCGTTGGCGTTTTTTGGAGGGGGCCGCCTTTATCCCGCCATGACTCATTTGGGATAATTTAAAAAAAAAAAAAAAAAAAAATAAAAAAAAAAAATATATTATGGTTTTCACATTTTTTTTTTTTAGCGGGGAGGAGGTTTTTCAGGTTTTGATTTTTATGTTTTTGCGTGAAGAAAAATTTTCTTTCCTGCGAAAAATAAAAAAAAAAAAAATCGGTTTTATAATACAATTTTATATAAATTTTTATATAAAATACGGGCAAGGGACTAAAAACAATAAAATGCCTTTGGAAAATTTTTAAATTTAGTCACTTTTATCGGTGAGGGCCAGTTGGGGGTTCTTCATGTCCAGGGCGTTTGGTATGGGGGTAATTTTGGCAGTTAAAAGTTTGCTATTTGCTAGGGCCGTTTTCTCAGAAAAGGGAAATAAAACGGGTTGGGGCAAAACCATGTTGGGTTATCCCTCTTTATGGGGTTATCATTCTAAATTACGCTTGGTTCGTAGTAAAAGGTCTTCGAGTCTGTAAGTTTGGAGCTGGGGTCATTTAAAAGTTGCGCTGGACTGCGCATGTATGGCGACTGGTAGGTTCATTGCTTCTTGGGCGATGGGGTACTTTCCGCCACGACTTTGGGCAGTCGAGTGGAGCGATTTTGGAATTGCTTGGGGGATGCACTCATTTCGCTTCGATCAGAATTTTTTCGGGGGCGTTCATCACAGTTCCGCGAGTGAGGTTGTGTTGTTTTTGCAAATAATTGCTTGGGTAAATGTGTGGATTGTCGATTGATGTTGAGCCGGCCTCTTTTGTATTCCCGGTGTGTTGTAGGGTTCTTTTTAGTGATGGAAAAATACCGTGGAAGTGTATGTCATCAATCTTTTGCCGGGGTGGCCTGTGGTTAGGTTGTGGTACTGGAAATAAATGGGTTAGGACCCTTGGGGTTGGCTGGGGGTTTTGTTTATCCGTTTACTTGATATCCTCCGTGCGTTTTTGGGTCTGTTGTGACACGGTGTGGGGGGGTGTTTCTTTGTGCCATGGAGAAAAAGGTTGGGGAGCGAAGGGAGGGTGGGCAGGGGGTAAAAGTTGATAGTGCATTGGGGAACTCTGCTCGATTGGTGTGGCTCGACTCGCCCGGTGGGCGGGGTGGGGGGGAGTCGTCATTAGGGGAGGGGGGTAGGAAAGTGAGCAGTTTCGTTCACGAGAATGTTATTTAAAGTTCTGCTTCACATGTTGGTTGTTTGTTTTTTTACTGCTTTCGTTTTTCTTATGTTGGTTGTGCATGTTTCACCCCGGCAAAGCGACCCCGGGGGAGCGGGTGGTATAGTGGGTGGGCATGGGAAATAGGGGTAAGTTGAGCAACCGTGGGGGGGATCGCACGGTCGATGGTGGGGGGGGGTGGGGGGCTGGTGGTTGACTGGGGAATAAGTTTATGTAGGGGGTGCAGCCTTTCGGTCGGGCCATGCTTAAGCGTAGGGGGCTGATGCCTGTACTTGCTGGTTAGGTCGGGGGGTTTCGGGGGGGGGGTGGTGGGGGGGTTTTGTGCTGTATGTTTTTGATGTGGGTTTTTGGTCATAACCCTTCTGGTTGTCTGGTTGTATGTTTATTCTGGGCTAAGATTGAAAGTAGGGAGATGTTGTTTTTGTATTTTTTTTGGAGGACATTATTGTATACTCCAGCAGTCGTTGCCTTTGGTGGTACTTTGATGTAAGTCCCAGCAGTGTGTTATTATTTATGCCTGAGGTGGAGAGTGAAATCTGTAAGTATGGGATGGGCAATTTCTGGTCTTAATTTTCACCATTGGCTGTTACATGGGGGGAGATAAATAGGATGGTGTTTTTCTGCATGACTACATTTTCAGAATACTATGGGTTATTATTTCATGATTTCCTGGCTCATCATTTGTTTGGCTGTGATTTCGTCCATTTTTGTACCACTGCTTTGGCGTTCCAACAATTAAAAAAGTTTGAACTGTGATATGGTTGGTTTGTCTGTGGTGGGCAGTCTTTTTTTGCCGCGGTTAATCCACCCAAAAAAGCTTTACACTGTGGTGAATACCTATATTATTACGTCGATAATTGAAGAATAAGAAATTAGTCGATCTTCAATGGAGTGGTGTATTGGCCCTGATTTTCTTTTGTGCTCGGATTTTGTAGTACGGGTGTGGTACAGGTCGGGTCGTTTGGGGGATGGGCATCCGGGGTGGGGGGGTGGGTTATGGGGGGGGGGAGTGAGGTGGGCTGATATCTCCTCTTGCTTCACCACTATAAATACCCTAGGGGGAACCCAGACCACGGGCCAACAAACCCATATCAACTCAACCTAATGGGTTTTTGGGCATAACGGGCCGTTTGTTATTCCATTTTGTGCGGGGGCCAAATTACTATAATCAATTTTTAATATTATTAATAAATTTGGGGGGGGGGGCCCGGTTCAATCATAAATTTACTTTTTGCTATTGGGGAAAAAAAGTTAAAAATGGGGTACGTTTGCCGGGAGGGCCCCAGGGGTTGGGGGGAAATACAAAATATTGGTTTTTTTGAAGGGGAATTTTCAATCATTTTTTTTTGATGTTTGTCTAAATAAAAAAATATAATAATAAAAATGATTGTTAGGGTTGTTCATGGATTTTTATTTGTTTGGGAAAAATTATTATTTGGTTTTAGAATTATATTAGTTAGGGGCACCTTCCCGTGTTCCATAAAAAAACCACGTTTCAAAAATTTTGCCTTAAAAAGGCATTTTTTAATTTAAAAAAAGGGATAAAAAGAAGAGGGGGAAAAAAAAATTTATTTTACAATATGGCAAAAAAAAAATTGTAGTTTTTATCACCCTAAACATTTATTTATTTATTTGAGGGGGAAAATATAAATAAAAAAACTTTGTAAAATTTAAAACAGTGGGGGACGTAATTCATTGCCAATAGGGACCTGGAGGGGTCGGTCAAAAGGCAAAAGGTGGGGGAAGTCATTGAAAATAAAAATAATTGGGGGGGGGAAAGTTGAGGCTAACCTTGGAATGGCCCCCAAACCGTGAGGGCTTTGGATCCCATATCAACAAGTTTGGGGAAATTAAAAAATTTTTAATAAATCAATAAAGGCTTGAACAGTTATAAAAAGGCCCCACCAGGCGGGGGTTGGTCCTTTTTTTTTGTTTGGAACAAATGGAAAATGGGTTTTTATTTCCTTGTTTTTGGCCCAAGGGGGGGGACTTGGTAAAAAACCAGGGGAAATAACTTAGGGAGTGGGGGGGGACGAATTATAACGGCCCAAAGGGGAAAAAGGTTCCTCCGGGGGACAATAATTTGCAGTTGTTTTGGGCTGTTCAAAAGGATGATATAAAACAAAAGCAGGGGGGGAGCTTGGGGGGGAGGTTGTTGGTGGTGATAAGATTTCAGGATATTTTCTGCCAAAAATAAAAACTAACCACCCACCCCTCCTTAATCTTAAACATTAACAAGAAAAAATAAAACCCCCCCCAGGGTTTTGGAATATGGGGTTTAAGGAATCCTCATGGGGGGTTAATATTTATGGGGGGGGGGGACAGGTTTTTTTCGGTTTTAAATAATTATTAAAAACATGTTTTTCAAAAAAGATTTTCATTTAACTTCAGGAAAGGTTTATGGGGTATGATGATATTTGTTTAAGCTCCACCCCTCAATAACCTTCAGTGGGGGGGGGGGGGGGGGGGGGGGAACTCTCCCCTTCTTTAGAATTGCGGAAATAAAAAAAAGTTGTTAAAAGCTGTAAAAAAAAAAATAAAAAAACATTTTTTTTTTCCCCAAACAAATACAGGAAAAAGGGGGGGGGGGACATTTCAATTTAAAAAAATTTTGGTAAAGGTTATTGGGCAGATTTGTTTCCCACACCTTTTTTTTAAGGGTGGGTTCTCTTTTATTGTATATTAATTTCTTGTTACCCTACATTTTTTCCAAAGGACACCTTCCAAAAATAAAAATAAAAAGGGGATTTATTTGAAAAATTGGGACAGGGGAAAAAAAATAAAATTGTTACAAAAAAAAAAATAAATTTTTTCAATAATTTTTATAAGAAAAAAAAAAAAAATAAATAAAAACTTTAAAACCCACTGGGTTTTTTACTCACTTTCATCATTAGGAACCTTTCAAAAAAGGTTGTTTTTTTCAATAATTTGTTTTCCCCCAATCATTTTTCAATTTTTCTCCCCGTAGGGGGGGGAACACATAGGTTACATTCTAATTAATCCCCAACCAGGGGGGGGACAAAACTTGACCAAAAAAAAAATTTGTGGGACGTGGGAGATTCTGGGGGAGGGTTAGGCGTTTTTGGTTCCCCTTGCAACATTAATTTTCTCATTCTTTTTCTATTCTTTGTTTATAGGCAGTCAGGGGGGCCGCCCTAAAACATAGTGCTTGACCTCACTATCCGGTTTTTAATAAAAAAGGGGGGGACCACGGGAATAATTTTCAGTTTTGGCTTTTAGGGATTTATCCATCATTAAAAATAATAAACTCCCAGGCAAAAAATCTAAAAATATAAACTGTGCTACCATAAAAAAAATAATAAAAACACAAAAAATTTGAAAATAATGAAGTAGGATAAAGATTAACATAATGTCTGGAGGTGAAGGAACGTTTTATTTAATAAAAATATCTCGGAAGGTTATTTTAAAAACAACGGAGACCAAAAATAGAGTTGAAAAATAATTATTTCACCAACCAATTTTTTCATGGATAAGTTCAAATTTTTCTTGTTAATAATATTAATTTAGCGGGGAACTTGGGGCAAGAGTGGTTAAGGAGGAGGTGGTTCCTCTCGCGGGCAAAAAAAATGTATTTTTGGGCGCGTTCGATTCCCCACAAGCTTCCAGGGTTCTAACTCCCAAAGGGCTGTTAAAATGGGTACATGAACTTTGGACTTTCTTTAAGGTTATGGGGAAGGAAAAAAAAAAAGGCAGCAAAGGGGGGAATGGGGGGGAAAAATTAAGGGGTCCCCAAACCGCCCCACCCCCCTCCCTTCGATTGTTGGGGGAACCTTCGTTATAAGACGAAGGGTTTTTTCTAAACAATATTTTTTAGGTTCATCATAACGCTGGTAAATTTTGCATATGGACTTAAACTTTTTACCTTTTTTTTTACCAGGATTTTTAAACACAAATTCCTTAAGTTTTCCCTTTGTAAGATAATAACAATTAAAAACGTACGTTGTTTTTCCGCCCTCTTGCTCCATACAACAGCAGTGGGTCCCAAATTATGGCCAAAAAAAAAAAAAAAATTCGGGAGTATAAAAAAAAAAATAACGGAATGGGGAGTTTTTTTTTTCATTAGGGGTTTAATGGGCATAAAAAAAAATCCATTTTTCGCTTCAAAAGGGTAATTTACTCTTGGGCAGGTGATAAAATAAATAAAATATTAGTGGAAAAGGTTTGATGCTTCTTAAATTTTAGGGGGTTTACACAATTGGAATATATAAGAAAATTGGGCAAAGAGTATAACATATTGGGGGGAGTCAATCTAATGTTTGTTATATAAAAACTTTTTTATTTTTTCCTGCCCCTTCCAACTTCTGTGAGATATAAAAAAAAAATATTTTAAATAAATTTGTTTTTTTGGGGAACCTTCGGTATTTTTATGGGCCCCCCCAGTGATGATTTTGATTGTCCCGCAAAACACACATTATAAATTTTAAATAGCTTGTAATTGGTTTTGTTATTTTTTATTAAAAAAACACAAATTCCATCCAGGGGTTTTGGGCACCAAGATTTCAAAAATTTTAACTTTCAAATCAATATTACATTCCCCAACAATAAAAAAAAAAAATCTTTTGGTGGAAGTTTTTGGCCATTTTTTCCTTGCAAAAGGTTTATGTTTCTTTTTTTTTTCCGCCCGAATTTAGGCCAAATTGTTATTACACTTTAATATTTCAGGCGTCTTCAAAAAAATAACCAAGTTGGGCGGAAACTAGGTTTTAAATGGTTTGGTGTTTTTTTTTTTTTTACTTAAATGCCTCATTTGGATTGATTGTTTAACCTCTCACAAGACTTATCAGTTTGAAGGTTTATTTTTTTCTACCAAAACATTTTTCCAGGGGGGGCATTGGGGGAAGTAATATTTGCCTTCATTTGGCAAATAAAAAAAAAAATACAAACCAGTCCGGGTTTCTGTTACTTTATAAAAAAAAATACAATTTTACACGCTTTTTTTGAGGGGGGGGGGGGACTAACAGGGACAAATAAAAACCTCAAAAAGTTTAAAAAATACTTAAAAAAGGGCCATTGGGGTACCATATGGCTTATGTGCTTTTACTGTCCACCAGTCAAAGGGGAAAATAAAAAAACACCGGTGGGGATTGTGGCAGATTACCAAAATCTTTATAAAAAAAAAAAAATATATAATGTTGGGTTTGGGGGTGTTGGTCGGGGCGTGTAGGGGGTGTGACTTACGAAGGATAAAGGTAAATATAGGTAGATGGGGGGAGGCAGTAAAAAAGGGGCTAAAGATTAATTGGGGCAACGGGGAGTGCAGGGGAGAAATAATAATAAAAAAAAACAATGGGGAAATAAGTCGAATGTTGATGGGGAACCGAAAGAGGGAGTGTTAGGAAAAGAAAAAATAAAAATTTTGGGACGATAAGAATTGGTCGTTGATTTTTTCGGTCACACAATAAAATAAAAAAAAAAAACGAGGACCGATTTACCGTAGTATACCGCTTTTAATTAAAAACTTTTTTTAATCTAAATACAGGGGAGGGCCAGTCTAACCACACCACCTAATCTTGTTTGGGAAATCAAAAACTTTAGAATATTAAACACAAATAAATAAAATGGCACCTTTTCTAAAAAAAGAATTTTTTACCCATTGGATTTAAGGGACAAATTTTTAGGTTTTTGGGATAATTATTTGGGGTAATGTTTGAATATGAAATTAAATATGCAACACTGAACCAATGAAGTGATTTTAGAATTTAAAAAAGAACAGAGTCGGATATAATTCGACAGGCATTACCTTGTTTGTTTCCTTCAGGTTTTATATAGTGGGATTAAAAACTATAGGATAACAATGTTATGTTGCTTGCGGTGTGGCTTAGTGTGATGTGCACTTTTATTGGAGAAGTTCATGTGGATTCGTGAGATCTTGGTTATCTTTTTTTTTTTTGTTGAAAAAGTGGCAAAAGAGAAAAAAAAAAGTAACTGAAAGAGAAAATGGAAAGCGGGGAAGTGTAGGAATCTCTGTACAAAATGGGTAAGTTATTAAAAAAATAAGTGTACGTTCTTAGAAATTATTTTATTAATTTTATTAGAGATTTTTTTGGGACATAATTTTGACATTTTGGGGGGTACATGTCTTAAATAGAAGTTGTAATCAGAGAATTATAACAAAAGAAACGGGGATTGCAGTGGGGTATTCTTTCTTTAATTTGAATTTTTTATTAATAAATAAAAACGAGAATGTGCCTTAAAATGGGGGGGAGGTCACAATTGTTTTTCGGTTTTTTTTTGAAATAGGGGGGGGTGTGTTTTGGATGGGGGGGACCCGGTCGAGCTTAATACTTGCGTGTTAGCAGGGGGGGCTCGGTTCGTTTAATTTTTTTAAAAAAAGGAAATGTCAGAACAATGGGTAAAAAGAAGAGAGATGAACCCAAAAAACTTTAAAATAAGCTTATTTTTAAAATAAAAGCAAAAAATTTTTTTAAAAAAAGCGTAACAGGAGTAAGCCAGTGGACCAATTTTTTTTAGCGTCAGGGCTAACGTCCAGCATCCCCTATATGATTGGGCGGGAGGTTCAAGTTTTTATATTTGGGGATTTTTGGGACATTTGTTGAATTTTTTTTTTTTTTTTTGACCGCAACTGGGCGTATTTTATAAATATTAAAATATATTTATAAAACGTAATTTTCATTTTATAAACAGATTGGGGGGAATATAAGAAAATAGTACTCAGCAGAATGTAACTTCACTGTTTAAACTGGATACTCTTAGTGGGGAGATGGGGAAAGATCATGAGGTAACCTTTGTTAAAGAAAATTTATTTAAAAGTGGTACAAGACAGTTACCCACTTAATGATTTTGGGCACTAAGTCGGGTGTTACGCAGAGTGGTACTACATTTAATGCTTGACACCCATTGCACTCAAGGTGCGGTACTTGGGGGTGTCGTCTGTGGACATAGTTCTGGGTGGGTGGGGACTGATTGTTTTCATCTTCGCTGGTTTTTTGCGCTTATTTGGCTGGGTTTAATTTGTATGATTTAGTCTGCAGTTTTGTTTCCTGTTCTTCGACGTAACTCTGTCGGTGACACAATGGGGCGGGGAACGTGGAAAGGCGTACCAATTGGAATGTTTTGGACTTATTGGCTCAAATGGGTGGTATAGGGGAATCCGGGTTCTGTGCCCACCTCGGTCCATTCGGGTGCTGTTTGCGGTGGGGTATGATTGGATTATATATCAATTATCGATGTTGGTCTATTCACTCCTTATGCAACACGCGCTACACGTACATTGCGGGGCATCACATGTCGTGGACAACTTCATACTGCGTATTTAATTATAGTGACGATCACGGGTCCCTCAACTGATCGTTTCCCTTTAATGTTCTTTTACACCTCTACTTTTTTCAGAGCCTCGTGATATCGGTGTGCACAAATCCACACCACCAAAGGTACATTACTTCAGTAGATCTTCCCATATTGTAGCATTAGTGCTTATTTTTTTTATCGGTCCTTTCCGTATAAGGACAAGTTATGGTCCATGAATAAATCTTGAGTGGGTACCGCCTAGCTGTAATAACGGCAGGTTGTCTTAACAATTTCGGGTTTCTAAACCGGGCTTATCTTCATTCATCTCGCTGTGGACACAAATGGGATTTGTATAAAAGTTCTGTACTGTAACAAACGATTCGTTTCCAGTTTGTCGCTATGCCCATTTTCCTATGGTTTGCGCGGTAGGGGGTGGGGGCTAATGGGTTAAGATGCGGCGGGTTACTTTACATGAAAATGGGAGGAGATGTAATTCCTAGAAAGCTAAAATGCATAACATTAGAGACACGTTTTTTTTACTTATACTATTCACGGGGGTAACTTTGTGTATTGTGAGAAGTTAATGGGCTATTCTACGGCCATTTGTTTGTTGCTTACGAGTGGAATACACAATCATAAACGTGCCATTTTGGAAGGACGGTGCGCTTCATTCCTATTTCAGTGCCTGTGATTTTAAAAACAAGTTTTTACTCTGCCTGCCGGGTTTTTTAGTGTGGTCGTTGCTTTTATTGTTTTGCCTTGACACCCGCGCTTCCAAATGGGCATATAAGGGGGCCGGGTCCATTGGTTTTAACCACTTTCACTACCAACAGATTAAGGACCTATTCTGATCCCAGCTTTTAGAGTCACAGACCATATTTTAATTCATTCTTTTTGGGCAGATAATTATTGTATAATATACAGTACACATCCGCAATTTAGTACTTGGGTGGATGGGATTTGCTGTAATGGGGTTGAGTAACGTACGTAGGGTTTGGGGGGGTAGACGTTGTTGAGGACGGACGTTAGACACCGACCCCTATGAGGTGGGGGAGAGGTGGGAGATCTGATGGTGAGTGGGTGTGATTGTTGTATGCGTGGATGGAAATGATGACTGGATGCATGATGGAGCAGCACTTTTCTGGGGCTCTTGGAGGTATAATGACAAAGTTGGTGCTTTCTTCTCATTAGTGTTGGAGCTAGTTTTTTTGTGTGATGTATCCCTATAAGTATGGTGGTTATAGGGTGGTTGGGGGACTGTGATTACTGTATAAACGGATTGTATCCTTGTGGTAATTATATGATATGTAATAAACAGGATTCGTGTGAAACAATTTCGCAGTGGGGGCCACGCACCCTGTTTAATTCCGTAATTGGCACTTATGGGTATATTCTGTGGTACATTTGCACTAAAATGCTTACACCTAAATTTTCACGTGAGAATGTGGGGACTTTTACGGGGGGATTAATTTGTAAGTGTACATTAAGTATTATTAAGTCAATTAGTAATTACTTTGACCTTCTTCGGTGCGTTTATTTTAGTAAGGTTTGAGCAATAACCATCTGAATTGTAATAAGTTGTTTATCAGTGTGCTTTGGGGCATCTTGACGTATTATTCATCTCGAATGGTTTAAGTTATCAAGATTTAGGGGCCAAAAAACCACACCTGCGCCGTGTTTCAGGATAAAGATACGCCTGACGCCATATATTCTGACTAAATAGGGTCCAATTATATAACAAAACATAACCCCCCCCTAAGGGGGCATTGGGAACCACCCCCAACAGCTTGGTTTCGGCAAGGGGGAAACATGTTCAAACGACCCAAGCCATTTTGGTAGACAAAGACTTGGGCCAAATTTTAGTCAGGACACCACCCTAAAGAGAAAGCGAAGACTGAAAAAGAAGGGAATTGACATTGAACTACTCTTTACTTATCGTAGTTTAGTGTACTTAAGCAGCTGGGGGCGCTTTATGTGATTCTGACAACTTGTTCTGCAACCACATTTTGATGGAATCTCGTGACATAAAAATGGTTAGCTTCACCATTGAAATTGGGGCCACACCTCACATGATAACATAACTAGACATTACTATCGGCTCTCCACTGTTTAGCTCCTATCCATATACCTGTGGCTTGTTTATATTTCCAATTGTCTGTAATCTTTGTTTTTCTGGTAACTTGGTTTATTTGAGGGAATGTTATTATTTAGGTTTTAAAGTTACTAGGCGAAGGGTTGAAGGTTTTTAGATCTGAAATACTTGCTAATAATATTCCAGAGGGTGGTTCTGTAGGGGGGTACCCGGTGGTCTTCCTCTGGACCGCGTCCCTGTGAAGCAACTAGGGACCCTTACCTGTCTAGAGACTAGTTTGATTCGAACCTCCTCACTTGCTAAGACGACAGAAATAATTTTACAGTAGCTAATCTCGACGGCTCCGTAAACTGTCACAAGCTAAATGTAGGGGAGTCTTGTTTCATCCAGCTTGGACCATATCGGAATGGTGTGGGGAATTGCGTGTGGCGAGGGGTGGGTGTACTGTATTTCCTTGGCCGCCAATTCACGGGCCACAATAGTGATTTAAGCCAGGAGGTTTGGGCAATATATGATGGAATGCTTTAAAATTTTTTCTTGATCCCACTTAAATTCTTATTGAGTGAAATCTCAAACGCGCAATAATGTTTGACTTGATTGTCTAAAAAAATAACGCCCTAGAGTGAGGGGGACGAATATAAATTTGTTGGGTCTGTAATGGTAGAGCGCTGCAGCTTTATTTGTATGGATGTGTTTAAATTGTTTTTGGATTTGGTGTAGTCTTAGCTTGGTCGCCGAAAAAGGAACAAAAAAAAAATGACGGTTGTGAATGCGGGGGTGGTTTCATGATGGAAACCAAAAAAAAATGTGGGTGGTAAGAGGCAAGGGGGGGGGGAAGTAAAACAGGTGCCTTGAATGACAAAAAAAACCCAAAAAAAAAAAATTGTAAGGCTTATAAGTTTCAAAGGTGGGACCAGGTTTTTGTTTGGCGATGAGGGGTTGGTGGTTTGTAATTGTGGGTACTTACACAACCCAAGGTAAAACTGGTGGGAGGAGAGCAAACCGTGGAGTGTAGTTGAATGTTTTATTGTGTAATATATGTGTCATTTTGTACGAGTATTCTTGTGTATTTGTTTGAAGTATTGTGGGTTAACACATTATTTTTTTTACTTGTTATGTACTGTTAAAAATTGCATATTGTGTATTGGCTTGATGTGGTTCATTTCCTGTATTTGAAATCAGTTGAAAAAAAAATGTTTTTTTTTTTTTTTTTGATAGGCATTTTTTTTTTTTTTTTTTTGGTTGTTTTTTTTTTATGTTTCATACAGTTTGAGGTCTGGGGCACAGTTTTTCTTTAGTACAGATTATACAACTATGTCTTGGTCAATGTTTTAGATTATTTATATGGTATTGGATATGAAGGTGTTCACGAGTGGGTAGGATACGCACTCTTAGGTAATAGGTAGAGGTTTGTTTAAATTAATTTAAAATTGGTATAAATTATGAGTATTGTTTTGGGGAATTACCAACACAGTTTCAATTTTCATGTTACCCCAATAAAAAAAGTCTTGTTTTGCCATAGTTTTGACCCCTGTCGGTGAACCCCCCATCTATTAAGTATGAGTGGTGGGTTGAGGGGTATGACTAGTTTAAAGGTTATCTATATTACCAACTTACTCTCTATAATAGATATTATGATAACCTTCATCAGGTTGATCTCTAGTCAAGTTTTAACAACTAAAGGGTCCCCCCCACCCTAAGTTAAAATAAATTTTATTAATAACAAAATTTTTTTCCCCAACTTCACCACCACATATAATTAGGGGGTGTCTCTCGCCTCTTTTGGGATTTTTTTTTTTGAATCTTTTCCCCCTTTTTTTCCCCTTATTTACAAAAATATTTGGGGGGTAAAATTTTCCAACTTCAAAAAGGGAAATAATAAGAATTAAAAGGTAATCCCTTGGGTTGGACAATTAAAAATTAAGGTTTTTTTGAGCTCTCATACGGTGCCTGTGGGGGTTGTGTTGTCCATTAGGATTATTATATATTTTTTAGAGGAGTTGAAAATTGTTTGGGTTTGGTTTTATGATAGAATATTTCTGTGTATAAATTTTTTTTTACCTGATAGAACAATTGGGGCGGGGAAACCCCTGGCCCCAAGTTTCACGAATATCTGCTTGCCTGGGCTGTTTCAGACTGCAAAAGAGTTAGGATTAGATGGGCAAAAAAAAGTTTTATGGGGTTTTTTTGCTAATGTTTGGGTCACTACGGAATGTGGGGGGGACAAATTTGTACGAGCGTAAGGAAAGTCCCTATATATTATTTTGAGTAGTGTGAGAAAAGGCAAGCGCTATAATACTGTTCCATTTCTGAACATAGAAAATTAAGGAGCGAGTGCTCATTCGGGGCGTTGACAACAAAAAATTGGAAGAAACATTCAAGAAAGTACATAAGAGGCGTATTTCTTCTCTCTCTGCCCGAAAGAAAATAAAGCGTAAGACAACGTTGAAATTCAAGAGGGACGCTGAAAGGGAAAATTAAAGAAGTTTTACAGATTGAAGGCTTGCAGGGAAGGCAAACTAAGAGGGTTTTTTTTTGCCAAGAGCATTTGAGGCAAAGGCCCCCTAAGAAAAATGAGGCAGAAAGAGAAAGGACAAAAGTATTCAGGGCTTGCCAAGGAAAGGGAAAGAGGAAGATACCTTTATGCCAGCTGCAAGAAAAAAAAAGGGGAAGCAGATGCGAAAAAGCTAGGGAATTTTTGCCCAGAATTTAGGCAAGCAGAAAAGAAAGGAATTGACCTTTGCCAGAAAAGGGGGTCTAGCTAAAAGATTACAAAAAGATTACAAGGGAACCATGGATTGGGTTATTATACGAGTCTAAAAGGTGGAGTGTTTTGAGAGTTTTCAAGGAACTTCATGGGGGCCTATGCAAGTTTCCTGCATAAAAAATGGTTTTGCCCCAGGGGGGTCCCCTTTTTGCACCCTGATTTGGGCCTTTGATGCTACGGTTTTTACTCCCCAGGAAGTGGGCCTCAATAAAAAACGCCCTTCTTCAGCTATTGGCTATTTTTTTTCAAGTTAATGAGGATTTTTTTTTGTTGGGGAAAAAAAAGGGGGGGGGGGGTTTAGACTTCATTTTTGATTTATTGAGAGGACTGGAAATATATAATAGAAATTACTCTGGGAAAATGGACTAATCTTTGGGGCTATTTAGCTGACCCAACAATTATGGGGGGTTTAGAGGGAGAGGGAAAGAAGTAGGAAGTGGGAGGCTTTAAAAAAAAAAGTTTTATAATCTTCAGGGGGGGGGGGAATTTTCGGGGGGGGCAAGCTTTTAATGAAAGTTTTTTTTTTGCAAAAAAAAATGGAAAGCCAGCAGGAGGTGGAATTCAGGGAAAAAAAATAAAAAAAAAATTTATGGACCCATTTGCTTAAAGGCTATCAAGGGCTTACACGCCTTTTTTAATAGTTTGGTGTTTAAAAGGTATGGAAAAAAGAAATGCCAGTTTGGAAATATTTTTATTCATGTAATAAAAAATAAAAATAAATTTCGAAGGGGAAAAGTGCTTAAAAAGGTAAATTTAAAAAACTTACTGTTTTCAGGTGCCCCCCCCCCCCCGTGCCCCGGGAAAATAAAAAAAATCCTTATTCACATTTTTCTCCCACGATATTCCTACTTGACGGGAAAAAATGACGGGGGGGGGGGGGGGAGGGGGGGAAAATAAATTTAACGTATTTGGGGGGAAGAAAATTTGGGACCCTTTCTTCTGTCTTGGGGGGGGAAAAAAAAAAACCCAAAAGAACTTAAAGGAGGGGTAAAAATGGGTCCTTATAGTGCAATAAAAAAATCTAAGGTGGAGGGTCCCTTTCATGGCTTCCAGGGAAACCTTGGAGGGGAGGATAAAAAAGGGTTTTGGGGGTCACCCATGAGGGAAAAAATAGGGTTTTTTTCTCCAAGGTTTATAGAGAGTCTGCAAGGGAGAGGGGGGGGCTGGGGGTGGTGGTTTTTGCTAAAAATGTTGTTTTTTGCCTTTGAAAAAAGGTTTATTTCCATTGTGGCAGGGGCCTCCATGAAAAGGTTTCCAAAGCAGAAGGTTACAACAGGTTATTTGTTTGTTAAAAAAAAAAAAAAAAAAAACAAAAAAGTGGGGAATAAACTTTTTTAGGGGGGGCCACCACCAGATAAGAAACTTTAAATAAAAATTTTTGAATTTTCCTAAGGGGGATTCAAAAAATAAAATAAAAAAACCAAAAAGGTAAGGCCAACCCCCAAATTTTTGATAGGCCCCCACGGTTATTGGGGGAAAAAATAAAAAAAAAAAAAATTTAAAAATTTTCCCCCACACCCAATTTTCGATGAAAAAAAGGGGGGGAAAAAAAAATATTATGGATTGAAAAAAAAAAAAAATCTTTTTAAATAAAAGGAAATAAAAAAAACCAAGGGGTAAAAAAAAGGGTGGTTGGGTGTAAAAAATAAAAAAAAATTAAGGGGTTTTGGGGGATGGGAAAAAATCCATTGGGGGGGGGGGAACCGTTTTTGCAGGGAAAAGGGGGGAAAAAAAAAAACCTGTTGGTATTTTTGGGGCAAAACAAAAACCCTTTTTCAGGTTTCAGGGTTCGAACCTCAAGGGGGGGGGGACAGGAGGGGAGGGATATTTATGGTTTTTGAGGGGATTTTACCCAACTCCAGGGAAAAGGGAGATTGGAAGGGGGAAAAAGGGCCACAGGGGGCTGGGGATAAAAAAAAAAAAACCCAAAAAAAAAACTCAAAAGGGGCCTTGTTTTTCCAGGGGGGGAAAAAAAAATTTGTTCAAAAACTTTTGTTTCATTTTTACAAACAAAAAAACTCCAGGGGCAAGGGGAGATTTTTTTTACATGAAAAAAAAAAAAAAAAAGGTTTGATTTGAATGTATAGGGGAAAAACGGCGGGGGGGGGGGGGAAACTGGGAAAGGGCTAGAAAAATTCCCAAAAGGGGGTCACCCAGGGGTGGGGGGGGGGGGGGGGGCTTGGTTTTCCTTTAAAAAAAAAAAGATTACCTTTTAGGGGACCCAGGGGGGAACTTAATTTAAAAGGGGGCCCTACATGTGTGGTTCTACCAAAAAAAAACCCAGATGGGGGGGGGGGGGGGGGGGACCCCATGACCAGGGGGGGAAAAAAATAGGTATTTTTTACCCCATTTTTTTTTTTCAAAAAAAAAAAAAAAGGGGGGCTCACACAAATTATTATTTAAATTAATTTGGGCCAAAAAAAAAAAGCAAAAGATGGGGGGGGGACACATTTGAGGGGGAATTTTTGTAGGGGAAAAGGAAAGGGTGGTTTTTAAAGCATAAAGGCACATTGAGGGGAAAAAAAAAACCCACCCCCCAACCCAAAGGGGGGAAAAAACCACAATTTGATCAGGGGGGGGGGGGACCTGGGGGGACCCCCCCACGCCCCCCCCCGGGGGGGCCAAAAAAAAAAAAATTTTTTTACGGGGGCCTGATAAAAAAAAATAAAAAAAAAAAAAAAAATTTAGATTTTTGATAAAAAAAAAGTGGGGGGGGGACCCAAAAAATGGGAAAAAAATGGGGGGGAAGCCCCCTTTTTTTCAACGGGGGGGACAAAAAGCTTTCAACTTAAAATAAAAATGTTTTTTTTACAAATGGGCCCCCCCACTATGGCGGGGGGAGGGGGGGGGGAGTGCAAAAAAAAAAAGGGGATGGGTCTTTTTAACCCCAGGGATTTAAAAGCCGGATGGGGCCGGAAAAAAAAAATTCCCCCTCAAATCGGGGGACTTAAAAAACAAAAAAAAACTGGGGGAGGAAGGGGAAGGGATGTAGAGGGGGGGGGGAAAAAAAATCCTCTTCTCTTTCATCAAGGGGAATAATTATTTAAAAGTGGGGGGGAGGGGAAAAAAAAAAAGGGGCCCCCCAAAAAAAAAAAAAAAAAATTGGTAGGCGGGGGTCGGGGGTTCGTTTTTTTTGTGGAATGATTTTAAAAATTCTGGGGGGAAAAAAAAAAAAAAAAAAAATTTTCATCCCACTATAAAAAGCCTTTTTCGAGAGTGGGAAAGGGGGGGAAGAGGAAACCCATAAACCGGTTGGGGCATTTGGGGGGGGGGAACCAAAAAAAAGGGGGGGGGGTCCCAACCACCACAAAAATTAAAAAAGGGTTTTTCCCATTTGTTATTTGGTAGCTTTTTTTAAAGGAAAAACGTTGGGGGGACTGATGAAAAAAAAAAAAGGGGCCCAGAGGGAAAAAAAAAACATTTTAACAAAACCATCTTTTTCATTTACCAAAATATGTGTGGAATGAAAAGCTTGACCACTCGGTTTTGAAAATAAAAAAAAAAAAAAAAAACTGGTGGGGGGCTGGGGAAAAAAAAAAAAACCTTTGCCAAATTGGGGAAAAAAAATTTGAAAAAAAAAAAACCAAAAAGCCAGGGGGGGTAAAAAGAAAAACCCATGCTATTTGGGGGGGGGGGCCTAAAATAATAAAAAAAAACAGGGGGAAAGGGGGAAAAAGGGGGGGACAGAGAAATTTTTTGGGGGCTTGGTGGGAAGAGAGAAAAAGTTTTTTTTTTTACTTGCTTTCTTTTTTGCCCCCGGGGGGGTAGGGGGGGGTTTCAGGGGAAAATAAGTTTTACAAAAATTAATTTGGGGGATGGGGGGGGGGTTTTCCCATTATTTTTACCAGTTTTTTAGGAGGGGAAGGTGGTTCTAGAAAAACAAAAAAAAATATTTTAAAAGATAAAGATTAAAGGGAAGGGGGGGAAAAAAAAAAAAAAAAAAAAAATCATGTTGAATCTCTCCTGGAAAGGAAAAAAAATTATTTGGGAAAAAAAAAAAACATCAGGGGGAAAAGGGAGGGGGGGGGTTGGGGTAAAAAAAAGGGGGACACCCCCCCAACTTTTGTTTGAACCTTTGGTTTGGGTCCCCGTTCCCATCGCGCCATGGGAGGATGGAAAAAAAGAAAAAAAAAGGAAAAAACCACTTTTTTTTCATCATTTTTGAATAATCCCCATTTTTACCAACCCCCCCTGTGAGGGGGGGAAAACAGCAGCAAAAACAGGGGTGGGGGGAAAAAAAAATTTTCATAAGTTTAACCACTCATTTTAAAAACGAAAAAAAAAACTCAGGAAAAAAAGAGGGAGGAGAGTTTGCAACAAAAAAAAAGGTTTTCTAAAAAATAAATTCATTTTGGGCAGGGAAGGGTGTTTAAACAGGGGGGGGGGAACCGGACCAGGGGGGGGCATTTTTTACAAAAAAATAAAAAAAACCTAATTTTGGGGGAAATATTTGGGGAATAAAAAAAAAAAAAAACTTTTAGGGGGGGGGGGGGGGACTCCCCCACAAACCTGGGGTCTGTATGGGAAAAAAAAAAAAAAAACCATTTATTTTCGATTTTCCGGTTTTGCTTTAAGGGGGAAAAAAAAAAGCTTTGAAGGGGAAAAAGGGGGAGGAAGAATTACAGGGGGGAAAACTTAATCTTATTGAAGGAAAGGAAAGGGAAAATTTTAATTTTTTCGCCCCACAGTGGAGGTTCTTTCGTTTTAGTTTCCGGTGTTTTTACTTTCTTTTAAAAGGGGAAAAGCCCTCTGGAGGAAAAAAAAACATTTTAGGGGAACTCTGTATAAGATTTTTTACAGGAGGGGGAGGGGGGGACTGAAATTTTTGCTATTTACAGAAAGGGGGGGGGGGGAACAGGGGGGTGGATTTTTCCATTTGGCCGGATTTACAAAAAAAAAAATTTCAGCTTTTTTTTTTGCCAGGGACTAAAAAAATTAAAAAGCTAAATTATTTTTCTCAAAAAGTGGGGAAATCTGGAGTTTAAAAAAGGGGATTTTACTTTTCAGATTTCCAAGTTCCAAAAGGGGCCTGAAGGTTATTTTTTTAGGGGGACCATTTTTTACCCTAGCTTTTTTTTTAGTTACCTTCAGTCAGAAGGGGGGGGGGGGGGGGGGGACACTAATGGGAGTTTTTAAATAGAATTTTTTTTTTGCCAATTTTGGATTTGGAAAGGAAAAATGCCGCGGGGCCTTAGTGGTTTCTTTTCTCTAGGGAAATGAATGATGAAAAAAAAAAATTTATTTTTGGGATTCCTCCTCTGGGAAAAAATCCCTGTATTATAAAAAAAAAAAAAATTTTTAATGGGATGGATTATATCCTTTATAGGCAAAAAAAACAGGGAAAGGAAAAAAAAAAAAAAAAAACATTTTTGAGGGGAAAAAAAAAACTCCCCCAACAATTTTGGGAACTCTTCTGGGTTTTGCTTTTTTGCTGTTTGATCGGGGGGACTTTTAGGGGGGGGCAAAAAATTTTAAAACAAAGCCCCCGAACCAAAACCCAAAAAAAAAAACCAAAATTTTTTTGCGTTTGGGATGTAAAAAAGGAAATTGGGATAAAAAATTTTTTTTGGGGGGGGGGGGGGACACCCCCACCCCACACAGTTTTTTATTTCAGGGGAAAAAAAAAAAAAACAAAACCCCCACCACCCCCATTTTGGGGGGGGACCCCTGGACCCCCAAAAAAAAAAATTTTTTAGTCAAAAAAAAAAAAAACTTTACAAAAGAAAAAAAAAGGCCCCCGGGGGGGGGAAGACCCCACAAAAACCAAAAGAAGGGGGGGGGGGGGGGGGGGGACGTGTGGGAAATTCCTTTTGTTTTGGTTCTCATTTCAATTATTGGTTGGTTTTCTTTACAAAGGGGGAAAAAAGTTAGTTTATCAAAATAAAAAAAAAAAAACTTTTTAAATTTCCATATGTTGTTTGCACCGTTTTTTAAAAAAAACTTGAAAATGGGGAAATTTGGACCCACGTTAAAAGGGGGAACTTTTTCCCCAGAAAATTCGGCAATTTTACAATGGGGGGGGGGGGGGGGGGGGGGGGACACCACAACAATGTTTGGAAAAAAAATTGGTGGGGGGGGGGGGACTTACCCCTTTTAAAAGAAATTTGAAAGGGAAGGAAAAAAAAAAAAGCTCACAACAAGTTTAAAAAAAAAAAAACCCCATTTTTTTTTGAAAAAAAAATTACCTGACTTTTAAGTTTCAAAAGGGGGAAAATTTTCATAGTAAGGGGGGGGGGACGGATTGCAAAGTAATTTATTTTGGGGGGTTTAGGGGTTGCAAAAAAAAAAAAAACAATACTTTTACTACAGGGAAAAAATTCAAGATTTTGGGGGCATTTGGATGGGGGGGAAAAATTTAAAGCCCCAGTGGGGGGCAATTATATGCTAGCAGGGAAAAAATTAAAAAAAAAAAGTTTTGAATAAAAAGCTGAAAATTTTCAAAAAAAAAAAACAACTACTCAAACTAGCTAGGAAAAAAAAAAAAAAGGGAAAATGTTTTTTTTGCAGTAATAAATGGGGGCAATAAAAAAAGGAAAATTTTCATATTTAATTTTATTTATTCTATTATGGGGGGAAAGGGGCATTTTTTAAGTTTTTTGCAAAAAAAAAAAAAAAACCCACAAAAAACCCCTTTTATTTCGTTTTTTTTAAGGCAAAGGGCCTAAGGGGGAGAAAAGCATGAAAAAAAAACTTCTAGGTTACTCCGATGGGTCTTTTTGCTTTTCTGGGGCTCCATATTATAAATTTTTTTTTAGCATTGAGTATATATTTCTGGAAAAAAAAAAAAAAAATTTTGGGGAGCGGATTTTTTTTTTTTAAAGCCCGCCCATCCGTGTGTGTGATGGAGGGAAATCACCGTTAAAAAAAAAACCCCAGAAAAAAAAAATAAATTAAAAAATTTTTTTCTCTATATATGTGTTATTAGGGGGAAAAAAGGGGGGACTGACATTTTTTAAATGTCTGTTTTTAAGGAAGGGGAAGGAGGGTGTGGTCGTGGGAAAAAATTTTTCTTAAATTTCCCAAATTATATTAAAAAAAAAATTTATTAAAAAGGTTAAAAAAAATAATTTGGGAAAGGCCTAACAAAAAATTTAAAAAAAAAAAAAAAAAATTAAAATAAAAAAGAAAGGGAAAAAAAAAGGGCAATGGTAAAAAAAAAATTTGGAAAACAGTTGCTTGTCCAACAAAAGGGGGAATGTTACTCGAAAAAAAAAAAATCCCCCCCTTTTTTTTTTCTGCTTTTTCGTCTGCAAAAAAAAAAATTGTTTAAACGCTTTTTTTTCAACGTTGATAGTATATAAAAAAAAAAGGCTTTTACTGGTAAAAATTATTTATTACCCCGGGCTTTTTTTCAATTGAAATGAAAAAAACGTTGTTTTGCCCATTTATTTTTCTTGGAAAAAAAAACATTGAGGGGAGGGGGGGGGGGGGGACGGTTTAAAACTTTTTTAAATGGGTTTTAACCTAAAAAAAAAAAAAATTGTTTAATTCCTAAAAAATTTATTTTTTTAAAATTTTTTAACGTTTACCAAAAAAAAAAAAACAACGGAAAAATAAAAAAAACAAAATGGGGGGGACTTTAAAAAAAAAAAAGGGGACAAAAAAGGGGGGAGAGGAGAGGGGGGGCTTTGGAAAAAAAAAAAAAAAAAAGGGGGAAAAAAAAAAACCACGGGGGCAAAAAAAAAAACCGTCCGTTTTTTAAAAAAAAACCGGGCGGTCCGCCGCGCGAAAATATAAAAATTTAACTGCTTGGCAAATCCCAATCCCACGGGGCGTGTAAAAAAAAGTTTTCTAAAATATTGCACTAACTTAATTTTTTTTTTTTTCAGGGGGGGGGGGACAGTGATTAAAAAAAAAAATTTACAACTTTACTTAACCCTTTTTTCCCAGAGTTTTAATTTTTTTTAATTATAAAAAAAAATTAAAAAAAAAAAAAAAAAAAAAAACTTTTATTTTATTAGGAAAAAAAAAAGATTTAAAACAAAATTTAGATTTTTTTTACGTTTTTGGAAAAAAAAAAAAAAACAGTTTTTAAACCAAAACCCCAGGGGGGGGGACAAAAAGGACCAACACAATCTTTCGGAAAAAAAAAAAAAAAAGGGGAAGGTAGGAAAAAAGGAAAAAAAAATTGGCATATTTTTTGAAAAAAAACGCAAAGGGGCCACGTTTTTTTAAGGGGCTTTTTTTAAAAAAAAATTTTTTTTTTTTTTTTTTTTGGGGTTTCCTTAGGGGGCTTTTGCTGGGGACAAAAAAAATGTAAAAATTTTTTAAAAAAAAAATTTTTTACGCAAAAAAAAAATAGGTCCCAGGAAAAATTTAAAAAAATTATCAAACCCAAAAAAAAAAAAAAAATTTATTGTGGGGGAATGGCACTTGGGGGGGGGACAGCATTTTTAAAAAAAAAAATCATTTTTTGCTTCATAAAAAAATTTTTTTTTTTTTAAAAACGTGTTTGGGAAAAAAAAAAAAAAAAAAAAAACCCTTTACGTTAACATTAAAAATTTTAAAGCCTTTATTACCATGTTAAAAACTTCCAAAATTTGATTGGGAGGGGCGCAAAAAAACAAAAAATGAAAAGGGGGGGCCTAAAAAAAAACCACGATTGGTTTCGGGGCTTATTAAATAACTACTATTTTTGGTTGTTGGGGGGGGGAGAGGGGGGGGGAAAAAAAGGGAACGGGGGGAAAAAAAAAAACATTTTTTTTTCAAAAAATAAAAAAAACTTCCCCACTTGTTCGTAAAAAAAAAAAACGTGGGGGCTCATTTGGGGCCAGGGGACTCGCTTGAGATATTTACACACTTAGGGGGGGAGGCGTTTTAGTTCGAAAAAAAAACCCACTTGTTTTAAAAAAGCTTGAATTTATAAAAAAGCAAAACCAGTGCGTTTTTATGGGTTTGAAAAAGGGGGCCCAAGGCTTTTATTTTTTTGCTAAAAAAAATTAAAAAAAAAGGGCCTGGGAAAATAAAAAAGGCATAAAAAGGGCAGGATTGGGAAATTTTTTTGCCCCAGTAAAATTGTGCCAGACAAATTTTTCATTGCTAATCAAATCAAAAAAAAACGTATATCTGTGGGTTTTTTATTTTTCGTATGAAAAATTGGTGGTAAAGCTTGGAAAAAAAAAATTTCACAGGTATTATTTTTTAAATTGAAAAAAAAAAAATTGGAATTGAAAAAATTTTAAATTGTTTAAAATTTTATGGCCTGTAATATTATATTTATGTTGTTAGTTCAGTGGCCAAAAAAAAAAAAACAGTGATGATAAAAGGTAAAGGCCTATTAAAAATGCTCCCAGCCTGAAAAAAAAAAGGGAGGGAGGGTTACAGGGGGAGGAAAAAGTAAAAAAAAAAAAACTGGGGCAATGGGAAATGGGGCCAAAAAAAAACAAGTTTTTTACACTGGGACCACCTGGGGGATTTTGATTGGGGGACTAGGAAAAAAAGAAAAAAAAAAAAATTGCTGGGAAAAGGCAGAGGGGGGGGCGTAAGGTAAAAAACCAAAAATTAAGGGGGGTAATTTTTAAATTAATGGGGTCTTTTAATTTTTTCAAAATGAAAAAGCTGACAAAGGCTGGGGGGGGGACCAGGGTTTGGGGGCCTAAAAACGCTCTCTGAAAAACTCAAAATGGTTTTGTGATGTTATTGTGTAAAATTGTTAAAAAATTTTCAGTGTTAAAAAAAAAAGGAGTTATATAAAAGTTTTAAGTTTTAGTTTATTTGGAAAGGTTAGTTGGGTAAACGTAAAGGGGGTACAACCATTTTTTTTTGGGAATTTTTTTTCAGGGGGGGGGGGGGATCCATAGGGTCCTATGGGGTTCTTGATGGTTTTTACTGGAGCAAGCCCCCACCTGGTTCAAGAAGCTTTGCTGCTGGGAAAATCCAGAGTCGGGGGGGGGGGGGAACAGCATTTTTATGTTTTTTTTTTTTTTTTTTTTTTTAATTCCTTGGGGGTCCTTTTTAAAAGCTAATTATCAGGTGAGGGTGTCTCCAGAGAAAATCGAAAGGGGCCCAAGGAGGGGAGGGGGGGAATCGAAGGAGGGGGAAGGAGGCCAGTCCTTTTTCCTTTGCCGCCATCCCACTTTATCACGGTCAAACTAAAAGAATAAAGCAGATTTGTTTGGGGCCAGCTGAGCTTCAAAAAATTTTATGGTCCCCCCATCTTTGAAAAAAAATGGGACTTTTGTAAAAAAAATTAAAAAAATTAAAATTAAAAAACCCCATAAGGGAGGGGGAATTTTAATTGTCTTAAAAAATTTCAGGGGGAATAAAAAAACTAAAAAAAAAAAAACATCCCCCCCTCCCAATTTTGAACTAATTAGTTTCCAAAATTTTTAGGGTTCCCAAAAAAAAAAAAAAACTAAAAAAAAATATTTGAAGTTCCATGATGGACAAATAAAATTTACATGAAAAAAAAATACCAACAACAGAGCTTGGAAAAACCAAAAAAAAACAAAAAAAAAAAACCAGTATTTTTAAACCCTCATTTACAAATTAACTTTTATTACTTACACCAACTTAAAACAATAAAAAAAAAAAAAAAACTTGACACAACCACCATTTTTTTAGGGATTTATTTTTAATTTTTAAAATATTATATGTCCAACTTTTTACAAATAAATTCATTATTAAAAAATTTAATAAATTCTGTTTAACATATAAACTTGTTAAATTTAATTAAAAAAAAAATTTGATTTTGTGATTTTTCCTGGTTTTCCCTTTGGTGTTTTTGGAAATTCAGGGGAATCAGGAACCCATCATTATTAATTTTTTATGCCCAAAAAAGTTAAATGCAAATTAATTAATACATTTTTGTTTATTTTGAAAAAAAAAAGTTTATTCAGTGACTCTTTTTTAAAGATATTTCTCAATTAGGGGGGTGTTAATATGTATATTTGTATGGAGTGTTCCAACAGTGTTTTTTGTTCAAAAAGGTAAAGTAGGGGAAATTAAAAATTATAATTAAAAATTGTTTTTTTAATCTGTTCTGTTGGTTGTTGGTGGACTTTTTACACTTACACTTTTCCATCAACTCATTTACAAAATTTACCTCTTACCCCCCAAGACACCAAAAATAACGTAGTTTTCATAATCACACTATTTCCCAAATAATTAATTTCTGGACTGGGGAGAATTTATATATAGATAATTGTTGGGTAGCAAGTAAGGGTTTTTTTATATTTTTTTAATTACCACTATCTATTTTAAATAGGGGGGATAATAGATAATATATACCTTCTAACAGCTGGAATGATCTCAGTACAAGTTTTACACTAAGTCCCCCACCCTATAAAAATAATTTAATTTTATAAATAACATCACCACACTTTCACCATCCCTCAATTTTTTTGGTTTTGTTTGCACCTATTTGAAGGTAGATAAAAAAACCCAAAAAATACAGTTCCACCTTTATTTAGTTTGCCCACAGTTTAAAAAAATATAATATACTTATTCCAGTAGTTTTGGCTATCCTTTTTTAGTTTGTTGAATAAGTTGGCTTGTTCTATTTTTTTTTACCATGCCGGGGGACTCGGAATTACTGATACTGGGGGCCTTTCCAAAACCCAATTTTCAGCGTTGAGATATTTCAAAAAAAAATGACACATGAAGCGAATGGGTTGGGGACTTACAGTTCAAATGAGATTTATCGGTTTGGCTTTCCTTTATACTTTATTTTTTGGGGCCAGTTCGATAATAGGGGGATTGCGGATAAAAGCCCGGCCCAACCCCCAAAAATTTGGTGTAGGTGGGGTTAACCCCAAAAACTTGCGGGCTGGGGCCGGAACCGGGTGGGACCACCAGGATCAAAAAAATACCCGAAGCGCGAGAAAAGAGAATATACATTTGAAAAGTTTTTCGTTTTCGGGGAAACGGGGGATTTGGGACTGGATTAATACTTTCGAAAGGGGGCCCTGGGCCGAGGTGGGGGGAACATTTTTTGGGTAAGTGTGGTTAGTTTGTAGGGACCCCAGGGATGGGGTAGAGTGGCGGGCTTTTCACTGCGAGCCGGGACCAAGACTTTATTTGGGTAAAACACTTACGGGAAAAAAATCGGCGGGGGAAGTAATCTGGCCTGGAAAGGGTACGAGGGGGGGAACCCCCAAACCTTGTTCTGTTAATCAAGAAAAAAAATAAAAAAAAGGTTGGATTTACCGGGACTTCCCTCGGTTAAAAAATCAAAATCAGTCTTAGGTTAAAATGTTATTTTTACGAACCGGAGATTTCGTTCTCGGGAGTAAAAAAATTAGGGCGGTGCGTATAGCAAAAAAAAAAAAAATAAATAAAAAAAAAAAAAAACATAAAAATAAAAAATATTCCGTTTTCGAGAATTAAAGTGAAAATTTTAATAAAAAAAAATAACTTTCATGAGGGTTTTCCCAACTGAGGTAAAAAGGCGGGGAAAAAAAAAATTATTTTAAAATTGGGTGTTTTTTTTTTTTATACAACACCAATAAAAATTTAATAATAATAATTAAATATTAAAATCCGGAAAGAAGTTTTTTCTATTTAAAGGAAAAAAAAAAAAAAAAAAACGTTTCTCATTTTGGGGCCTTTTGACCCCAAAACTTTTCACAAAAAAAATAAAATTTGCTAAATTATATCAGGGCGAGGGGGGGAAATAATTAAAACGCTTTAAAAGTGAAAAAATATTTTTTTGTGTGTGGGGAATAAAATTTTGAATAAAATGAAAATTGGTTTAGAACACCTATGGGAATTTTAAATTTTTTTTCAATTAAAAAAATAAATAATTTTGGGCGGGGGGGGCCATTTGGGTTTCCAAATTTTCGGTTTTTTTCTTTAGAGGCGATTATTTATATTAAAAAAAATCCTACTTTTTGACCATACCAACCACCCCCCACAATCACAGGGCCCCCAACCAAATATTGATAAAATGTCTTAACAGGGTTTTAAAAAAAAAAAAATTATACGGACCCTCAACTTTGCCAAAAATTTTTTTTGGGGTTTTTTATAATTTTCAAGGCAAAAAAAATTGGCAATTTTGTTGATTTTTTTTTGAGTGAAAAATTTTTTTTGCGGTTTGAAAAAAAATCGCCAAAATTTTTCTGGAAAAAAAAAAATAAACATAAAAAAAAAAAAAACATGTTTATATCCGGGCGTCCAAAAACGGCAACAATAAACATTTTGGTCATTCAAAAAAAGGTGGTCTTAAACAAAAAAAATTATGTTTTTGTTAAGAAGGGAAAAAATAAAAAATTGAGGGGTCTGACGAGTTTACTTTTTATGGAAACTTTAAAAAAGGGGGCAAAAAAAAATTTCAAAACAAATAGGGATTTTTTTAAAGTTAGTTTTTTCTGAATAATTGGAATAGGCATTAACCCCTCGAGGAAAAAATATTATTCATTTCCTACTATTTCAAAAAACCCTACAAAAAAAGAAGGGGACTATTACCGGCCCCTTGGGGGGATAAAGCAAAAAATATAGACGTACTTGCCCCGACCGACGGCTGGGGATTTGGGGGCAACGACAATTTTTTTGGGAAAAATTCTTTTTTTCAGTGTTTTTCAAAACACGTAAAATAAAAATTATGGCCAAAAGAGTGGTGGGATAAAATTTTTGGAAACAAAAGGGGTGGTAAATTTTTCCGCCAGGAAAAGGGGGGAAGAAATTTTTTGCCAAATTTTTTTTTTTTTGTTTCCAAACTATATTTGAGGGCACGGTTCTGGTGAACTTTAAGGGGAAAAAATTAAAAAAAAAAAAAATTTTTGGTTTAAATTATGTTAAGAAAAGGGAATAATGGACATTTAGAGAATAATTTCCCCAAAATATCTTACGCTTTTGGAGAGGTGAGGACCTCATTAGGAGGGTTTTGGTGATTTTCCAACTTTTTAGGTAGAAAATGATAGTTAGGTGGTAGAAGGGAAAGAAACCCCTTATTTGTGGATGAAGCGCTCATCGATATTAGTTGGGGCAATGATGAAGAGAGCTAAAACTATTTACGGGGCGATGGCGTCCGTAGATGGCGATGAGGGTCATGAGAAATGGGAGATGAGATGTGTTATGGGATTTTTGTGTAATTTAGATTTTTGGAGAAATAAAAGTTGGGGGTGGTTGCTGAGCTTGATGTCATATGCCGCACTCACGGGCTAACGTTGAAACATGAAATGGCAATCATGCTGATGGTATACAATGGGCAGATTTATAGTATGCTTGGCAGCAAGGGCAGCACGAGATGAAGATCGAAAACTAAGAGGCGTACGTGTGTACTACCATAATTGCTCCGCCCCCCCTCACCCCCCCCAGGCCGCCTAATAAATTTGGCCCCCCCCCCCCGGAAGGGCAAGCCAAACTTCAAATGGGGCTTTCTAAGGATAAAAGTAAATACTTTGGATAATCTCATATTTGTGTTGTCAAATATCCTCACGAGATAGTTAGGGAGATTTTATCCATTGCAGAGATGGTAATGAGCAAATAGATTAGGTTTGCTCCTTGGCGCACATGACTGGATTGTCAATGATATGGATTGTGGCAAGTCATGCCTTCATATTCCTGTGGGATTAGAACCAGTTGGTGTTTTTTATTATGGGGGGGATAAAGGACAATGGGGCCTCATTGATTTTCACACTAAAAAATAAAAAACGTTTTTGTGGCACCAGAAAGGGATAAAAGTTTTCTTTAATTCATCCACAGTTTTATTAAAAAAGGATGTAATAAATAAAAAAGGATTTTGGCCTGGGACCCATAAAAAAAAAATAAAACAACATTTTTCCATTTGCAACAGCGTTAATGTGTTCCCATTTTTTTGAAAAAAACCTTGGGAAAATTACTTGGGGGGGAAAAATTTGTAAAAAAAAATATAAAAGGGGGAGGAACCCATCAAAAGCATAACAAAAGGGGGGATAATTTTCTCATGAGGACAAATGGCAAAAATTCCAATGGAAAAATTGAGTCACCACAGATGGTTTTAAAAAAGATTAACACCTTCCTTAACCATTTTTTTCTCCACTTAATAAAAAAAAACCCCAAATAGGGAATTTAGTAAATGGGGCTAAAATTGAAAGGGAAAAATAAAAGGTCGGCACAGAAAAAATAGGAAACGGTTCCAATAAATTTAAAAAAGTGTGATGTCTGGGGAAAAATACTTATAAAAAGGCCCGCCCCATCCTCCATATATAAGCCAGGGAATTATTGGGGAAGAAATAAAAAAAAATAAAAATAGTTGGAGGGAAAAACCTTTGTGTTAAAAAAAAGAGGGAAGGGAGGAATATTGGGGAAGGGAAAGAAAATGTTTTGGTTTTTGTCTTTCATTTTCAAGCACCCGAGTTTGTTTTTTTCCAAATTTCTAGGAGGGAAAAAAATATAATTTATTTTGGATTGGAATTTGGGGAAAGGTTTTAATTGCTTAATAGATGGGGGGGGGGGAAACCATTAACACGGTTATTTTTACAAGCAACCCTAATTAGTGGCGGGAGCAACGTTTTTTTTTCATTCTATTGATATTTAATGGAAAAAAACCGGCACAAAGAGATGATTTTTAAAAATCCCTTTGAAAAAAATATAAAATTATGAATTTCCAAAGGGAAGGTTTCCCAGTAATGGTTTTGGCGCATTTAAATTGTCCAAAAAATTTGGCACAAAATCAAATTGCCACACCGGGGAGGTATTCTTTCGCATTGCAGAAATTCATTTTTTAAAGAAAATCATTCTTTCCAAACAACGTATTAACATTTTTTGAAAAAAAAAAAAGTGGGGATTGGGCCAACCATTATTTGTAATAGTAGGGGGGGACCCACGCCCATTATGCTATTTTTCCAAATTCAAAGGGGGGGGTATCTTGTTTGGGGCCATGTTGAAAGTGGTTTAAGGTTTTTTCTTTTCTTCCGATTTTTACCCCAACCCATATTAATTTTAAGGTTTTGTTGGCCGGCGATAACAAAAAGAATCAAAAGGGATTTCAATCACGTTTTATGGGGAAAAATATAAATAAAATAAAAAATAAACTGGGACAAAAGGATTTCACCACATACACAGATTCTAAAAATAGTTTTTTATTATTTTGTTGGGTTCTAACCCAACTTATTAAAACATAAACTATAGGTATTGCAAAAAAAAAAATAATTGGCAAATTAATTATTTTAACGGTTGTTAAAGGGGAGGGACGGGTTTAAAATTCCCAAGATTTTTTTTAATTTACAATTTTGTTTTTGGGGGAGGGGCAAAAGCTAGTTTGAAAATAAAAAAACGTTTTTGATATAAAAACAGCTTTAAGGTTTCAAATAAAGGATATTTTTTGCAGTTTAAGGGGGGAGGAAAGGGTGGACAGAAAAAAAAGGTGGACGGGGGGGGAATGGGAGGATGTTAAAGGGCACTGCTGAATTCGGCACTTTTTAAGTTGGAGATTTGCTCCTAGGGGGGCCCACCCCCCCCCTTGGTATTGGGGGGCTTTAAAAAAGAAAAAGCTTCTCCACAAACCAAAAAAAAAAAAAAAAAAACAAAGGAAAAAGGAAACAATCATGGGTTAAAAAAAAAAAAAAAAAAATAAAAAGTTAGGTTAGCGGCTCATTGGGGGCTACCCAACACCTAAGATAAGGCGCATTTTGGGCGATAGTGGAAAATATAGTCAGAATGATGAAAATAAGGGGGTTACCCCCAAAAAATTAAAATGTATTTCCTTGATCAAGCTTAGGAGGTTCCCAAAAATATGTTGCAGCTAGGGGAGAAAAACCCATGATGGCCAATTGGGAAAACATAAATCAAGCACGGGGGCCCGAGGGAGGATGAAAGGCTGGGGCCGGATCAATATAAGTTGGGTGATTTTTGCTTTCCCTACGGGGGCGCATAAAAAAAAAAAAACCTCAGATGGGCGGGAAAAAAAGAAGTTCTCCCACAAACCAGGCAGAAGGGAGAAAAAAGGAAAAAGGACGTCGAAAAAAAAAAGGATAAAAAAATAAAAAAACCACACTAGGGGGAAATAAAAAAAAAAGCAGTGGAGGGGCTTTTTACCCTCAGGGGTTTGGCATGTTTGGTCAGTTATGAATGGAAAAAAAAAAAAAAAAAAGTTTAAAATCTACACTTGTGCAAGGGGCCGCTTGGCTTTAAAAATATAAATACAAACCTTTTTTTGGTGTAAAGGTAGAAAGGAAAATTGTAGGAAAAAAAACAAAAACAAAAAATAAGGCGCCAAAGGGGGATTTTAAGTACAAATTGTAAAAAATTCCAGTATTAATTTGGGGGGAAGGGGAATAAAAAATTCTTTTAACAAAAAAAAAAAACCCAAAATTCAAGAAAAAAAAAACCACAAGAAGTATCAAACATAAATAAAAAAAAAAAAAAAATATTTTTTTGTTCCCGTCAAATATTGGTTTTTTAAAACACGAACTCCCATAGAATTTAAAATTAAATACTTTTTTAAAATTAAATTTAGGAAATTATTTTTTGCTAGGGGGGCCAACGGGTTTAGTTTTCCGGGGGGTATCTGAAAAAAAGGGCCTTAAGGGATAGATACAGGGACTTACGGCCCAATCATTTTTTGCAATTGGGTTTTACGTAACAAGGGGCCTTATTTAAATTTTACGGGGTAGGGGTTGGGGGGGGCTGGAGGGGCTTGCAAAAATTACATGACATTCTTGTTAAAAAAAAAACAAAAAAAAAAATAAAAAAAAAAAAATAAAAATAAATAAACTGCCACAAGCAGGGGAAAAAGAAAAACCCAGGGTCACAGGAAGGGGGGCGCTAAATGTTGAAAGGTTTTTTTTGTGATGGGCGTCTTTGCCAAATAAAAAGGGGGCCAGCTTTAAAAAGGGTGGGCCTTTTCTTATGTTTGCAAGGGAAGGGCCAGCTTAGAAGTAAAAAAATAGTTTCATTGATTTTTGGATTGAAAATTTTGAATAATCCAAACTTGGGCTCAGCCACGGGTTTCTGATGTGTTTTTTCCATTTTTTTTTAAAAAGTGGATTCGTTTTTTGGCTAAAAAATTGGCAACAATTTAAAGAATTATAAAAAAAAAGGAATATAAACGGGGATAAAAATGGGGAAATATATCAAACAACTGTTTTTTTGATAAAAAAAAATACAGGGGAAAAAAATAAACGGGGAATGGGGGGAATTAAAAAAAAACTATGATGGTTAAAAATTTAAAAAACTTAAAAGGCAAGGGAAAAAACTTATAATTTTCGTATCAAGGGTAAAAAATCTCATTTTTGATAAACGTGTTAAAAAAAATAAAAAAAGATATTAACAAAAAAGGAAACTGAAAAAAAACATGTTAAAAAAAAAACAAGGTTTGGGGGGGGGACTGTTTGGGGAAATATAAAAAAAAGTAATTAAAAACAACGGGGAAAAATTTTTTTTTCATGCCTCGTTTAGTTTTGTTCGGGAAAGGGCCTTAATTTTTTTGACAAAAAAAAGCCAAAAGGGCACTTCCTAAAAAAAAAAAGGAAGGTGAAAATAAAAAAAAATAATAACAGAAAAAAAAGGGGGGGAAATAACCTCAGGACAAAAACACCAGGAAAAGAAAAAATAAAGGAAAAAAAAAGAAAAAAAAAAAAAAAAACTGAAACGGGCTTAGCCCTTGCAAAAAAAAAACAAAATTAACGGGGGTGGGTGGAACATTGGGGAGGGAATCCTAAAACGGGTGTGGAAAAACTTGCGGCTTAAAAAAAAACTACTATAAAGCCATTTTTTATTTTTCTAGTCCCAGGCCGGGGGGTGACAAAATGAAGAAAACTCAGGTCACCACATTACCAATGTAGATGATGGGGGCCTATTCAACCAGTGTCCCAAGGGGGGCGAGGGCTGTCATAATAATTTTTCCGCTGATGGCAAATGGGTTTCCAACATTAGGTTTTGAGTTACCCATGGATCTAAAAAAACTAACAAGAATTTCGTTTCATAAAAAAACGGAGGGAATCCTTTCTGCGCTCCCTGCGGGGGGACTACCGTGGGACCAATTGGATTAGGGCGAAATACTTATTGCCGGGGAAAAAAAAAAAACTGTAGTTAGTTAGTTCAAAGTTTTTTAAACTTTTCGTTTTTTTTTACATTTTTTTACCCAACCCAAACCATAAAAACATAAAAAAAAACAATGTGTTTTTTCATTATTCTTATATTTATTTAAATTAGTTTTAAAAAAACAAAAAAAAATAAATAAAAAAAAAAAAAATTAACTTAGCGTTGTGGCAGTATACCAGCCAAAAAAAAAAAAAAAAATCATTTTTTTTTCCGGGACCGTGGGGACTTTACTGAAATATTTTTTTGAATGGGTCTGATTTACGGGACTTCCTATGCTTCCGGGGGGGGATCTACAAAAGCCTTTTTAAAAAAAATTTTAGTAAATTATGTTTTCATTAAATTTCATTCACCCCACACCGGGTTGTAAATTTACCTTGTTCGAGGTATGGCGGGCTTTGGGCGTAATTTCTGATTACCACCCAGGAAGCTTTTTTGCACAAGCAGGGGAGTTTTTTAACCTTCACATGGGGGAGGTTCTTACCAAAAGCCATGGGGGGGGGGAAAACAGGTTTTTTTTGAGGGGGCGGGGGCCAGGGGTTTTCAGGGGACTTAAAAAAAAAAGCAGGGGGGGGGGGGGGGGGGGACCACCTTTGGTCACTCCCAAGGTTTGGGGTTTTTTTAGAGCATTTTAGGGGCTGGCTTTGGACAAAACCCCCTGTCTGTGGTTTAAAAAGTATAAAAAAGGTTTACGGGGAAAAAATTTTTGGGGGGGGAACTCAAGGTTACGGGGATTTGAAAATCAGCAAATAAAACATAAAATGTTGGGGAATACAAAAATACTTTTGGATTTTGCGGGGGGTGGGGACGGGTAGTGAGACGTATGAGAGATACCATTTCCGGGAAGTTCTGAAGGGCTTTCGTTAATGGGGGGGGGGGGGTGGGGGGGGGGCTGGGTTTTTCCAGGTGGGTGGAATAGATATAGGGGCCGAAAGGGGTGATGGGAAACCCCCCAACTTGGACATTTTGAAAAACGGGACTGGTTTCCTGTGACGCACCATGAGAAAAATCAAACCTGGTTGACCGCAAAAAATAAATAACATAAAAACGGGTGAATCACCAAGATAGGATTTTCAGGGATTTTTTGGGGAAAATGTTTCAAAGGTCGGTGAAAAATAAAACAATGAACGGGGGATAGGGGAGGGTAAAACTAACTAAACATAAAATAACAGGTACAACAAGGGCAGGGGGTGGAAAAATGAGGGGGGGGAAAAAAAACTATTTAAGGACTATTTTTAACCAACCATGTTTCTTAGGGGGGAAAATAACAAGCGAGGGGGAGCAAAGGGAATTGGGGGGGTCAGGGGACAGGGGGGGAAAAAAACGTTTAAAAAAAAAAAGCCCCAGCAAACAGGGGAAAGGCATAAAAAAATACCCAATGAGGGAAAAAACAAACAGTTTTTTATACAATTTTTTTAACTCTGGGGGAAAAGAGGAGGAATGCGGATAAACAATAAGGGCATCCAATTGAATAAGGGGCTTTATTTATTCTTAACATTTTTTATCAGGGAAAAGGGGAATTAGGGGAATAAATGGGGGAATTATATAGGGGGACAATTAACTGGGGAAAAATGGGGAATATAAAATAAAAAACCCCTCCATTTCAACAACACGGGGGGAATGATTAAAGGAAAACATAAAGGTATTAAGAGGGGGATTGGAGGGGGGGAAGGGATTTCACCAAACCAACTAATTAATAAAAAAAAAAAAACACTACCCAAATTTAAATTTATTTGTTTTTTTACCCAAATTGGCTAAACGGCACCAAAAAAAAAAAAAAAACAAATGGGGGGGGGATCAGGTGCGATTTGAAAAGGAGGGTTCACAAAGGGGGAATTGGAATTTCCTTTATTTCAATAACCCAAATACTAATCAGTAAAACTGCAGGAAAAGGGGAAAAAAATTGGTAAAGGGGGGGACCATACCAACCACCTAAGAGATAATTCTTTTTTCATTTTAATCCTAGTTAAATTGGGAGGGGGGTGAAAAACCCCTTCAAATGCGGGATAGTTTGGAACCACCACCAAATACATTATATTAAATGAAAAAGGGGAGGAAAAATGGGGGGGATAAAAAAAATGCGGGGGGGCCCAGCCGGCAAAAACCATGCAAACGAGAGAGGAATATGGGGATAAAATTTAAATAGTTTTTCTGTAGCATTTAAAACAAAACTGGTTTCAATAATTGGAGGAAAGTGTAAACAACTTTTTTCCCCACACAGGGGAAAAAAAAATTTCAAAACATTATTAAAATAACATTGAGGGAATACCAAAAATGGTAGGGGGGGGGGGACAAGATAAAAACACAAGATTAGGGGGGGGATCCCACAATCCCATGGATTTAATGGTTAAGGGAATGGGGGGACCATGGGCATTTTGGGCTATGATTGTGAAGGGTAAAGGAAAGGGGAGGTGCCCCCCCAAGATTGTGCAGATGTGGGAATAGTGGAATCACAACAATTTAGTAGTAAGCAAATTATAAAAAAAACTGGTAAAGTTGAAAAAGTAAAAAAAAAAAAAACTTTAAGTAAAACCGGGGGCTGAAACCCAACTGTAAACACAGGGACTTACACCCAGAATAAAAGGGTTTTTGGGGGGGGAACAATCCCAAAGCAAAATTTTGAAAAGGGGGGGGGAACCACCCTTAAACCAGGGGGGGAAAAAGGGGGCTTTTTTGCAAGCTGGGCTTGATTAAAAAAGGGAAAAAAAAAATTAAACAAGGCGTAAAATTTTCCCAAAATGTGCCACCAAAAAGTTCCAGGGGATAAAAAAGGTAATGACAATCGACATTTGTACTGGGTTATGGGAATGATAGGGACCCAGTAAAAAAAAAATTTCCAACCCCATTTTTTTTTAAAAAAAAAAAAAAACTAATATTAGTCTAAGGGGGAAAAGGCAGCCCAAAAAAAAAAATTCATTGTTTGGGGAGATTTTCCCCCAGGGGGGATAGGTAAGGAGAGCATAGCAAAGGGGGGTGGGGGGGGGGGGGAACTGTATAAAAAAAAAACCCAAGGGGGGGATAAAACCATTAAAAATCAATTTAAAAACCACACCCAATACCATTAAACAAGGATGAGAAAAAAAGGGAAAAAAATTGAATAGGGATAATTAAAAATGGGAAAGGGAAAAAACGGGGGAAAATAAGCGAAGGTCCCCCCCAGGTTTAAAAGCAGTCTAATATTAGCGATAAAAAAAAACTATATTTTAGGCCAGTAACCAGTTTTACAAAGTCAAAGGCCTGGTGAAAAAAACAAAGGTTTTAAAATAAGGTCAAAAATCCCGGCCATAAAAATAACCCCGAGCCTAAACAAAAAAAAGGGGGGGGAAAAATTTTTTTTCCTTAAGGGGAAACAAAATCTTGCAAAGAACCAGGAAAGGGAAGAGGGAGAGTAATGAGGAAATGAAAAAATACCAATGGGCCCGCACAGGTATACAAAAAAAAATATAACTAAAAAAAAATTTCAATCAGCGGTAAAAAAAAAAATAACCGATTGTGGCAAAAAACCTATATTTTACATTTAGTAAAAAAAGGGAGGTTAAAGCTTAGGGAAAAAAATTTTCACTCATGGGGGGGGAACAAGGCAAGGCGGGGGGGGGGGGACTGGAAAAAAAAATAAAAACAAAGGATTGGGGGCAAGGGGAAAAGGGCAATTTTCTGTGGAAAAATAAAAATAAAATAAAAAAAAAAAACTGCTGAAAAACCAAGGAACCACAAGAACAGAAGGGGAACCCCACCAAATGGGGGAAAATTGTTTCCTGGGGCTGAAAAAATGATCTAGATTGTTTAATTTTATACTGGGGGGGGGGACATTTTTCCACGAAAAAAGAAGGGGGGAAATAATTAACTATTATACAGATCAAAAATCGGTTTAACAGTTAAAGGAAAAAAGCTTCACTGGGGGGGCCATAGATAAACTTAAACGATGCATCGTGAGCTATTTAAGACAGACCACTGACCTGCTAACATGGACCTATTAGAACCATTTTGTTTGAAGCACAATCTGGAAAACATTAGGACAACTCCAACACTAATTTGGCCCAATCAAGTCTGGAATCAAACTAAGCTCAAATTGCTCAACTCAACACGGGAGACAAATAACCTTCCAAGACTGTATACAAAATCAAACAGTCATAAGGGGAATACAACTTTCCCAGTAAATTCCGTAATAGCAGTTGATGCCACACGTCCAGTATAACTACTTTTACCAGTAATTTCCAAAAGCCGAAGAATGTAATTTTCAGGGCAAAAACAAAATCATTCCTTCTAGAAAGGTTCCATACAGCATGCAAAAAACAAATTACGAGCGTGTAACTGGATTAAAAATTATCAGTGCGATGAACCTCGCCGTAAGACAAAAGCGAGTCAACGTATCCCAATCCTTAAGTGGAGGACACTTATACAGATGTAAAATACAAAAGCAAGTAGGGCAGCAAATCAGATAAATGGAACAAGCAATTAAAAAAAGAAAAGAAAGATGATTGTGTAAGATTCAATTATTTTAAACCCTCAGGGGGCGATAAACCAAATACAAAAGCAGTTTCTAGGGGGAAAGCAAGTTTTTTACTCAGAAATAGCCAAGTGACCAGGCTGTTAATTAAATTTCCCGTTTGAATTTTGAAAAAAGGGGCTTTCAAAAATCAAAGAGTATATTGATTTACAATAGCAATGACTGCACAGGTTTATGCGGAGAAATTTTACTGAGGGGGCCTTATGGATTTCCACAAAGAAACTGGGGGGGGGGCATAGCTTAGTCATACAATTGGTTCAATAAAAAAAAAAAATAGGCCTCTTATTTTCCAACTATGGGCCCCAAATGAACTTTACCTGGATATTAGGGACCTCTCAATAGGGGGCACAAAACCCACGGGAAGCATGGGGCCAAAAAAACACCTAACCTTTTGGAGGTGAAGGGGGGGAACCCAGGAGTTACGACGGGGATGCAGGGGGGGGGGGGGGGGGGGCCACTATCTATTTTTAAAAAAAAAGAACAAAGTTTGCATTAGGGGGACCTGGGTTTGGGGATATGACGGGTTTATTGCTACATACATTATACCAATTAGAAGGGTAAATCTGTAAAGTTTCACCACAGAATGAAAGAAAATCTGGGAATTAAGAAATGGGGGACTACATTTTTCGTTTTTTTACTTCGGGGAAAAGAAATTAAACAGGATTTTTATTGGCCAGGAGATTGGGGCGGGGGGGGGTGGAAACAATTTTTGAGCCCATAGAACTAACAGGCATTAACAATTTTTTTCCCACCATTTCAAAAAAAAAAACCAACATTCCAGGGGAAAAAAAAATAATAAAAACGGGATTGGAATTCAGGACTTAAATAAGTTTACTAACAAAGCTAGGCAAAGGTGGGGCTTGACAAAAAACAATCAAATCTTAAGGGGAATAGTCAGGGAAAGTAAATGGACGGCTTTTCAATATGTTTAGCAAAAACCCTGTTTTCCCCATTTTAATTCAGAAGGGGGAAGATCAGGCAAACTTGGAAAAAAACAGGGATCCCAGGGGGGGGGGGGGGGGGAAATTCTGTTCCAACAAATACAAAGCTGAGGTTCAAGCTCTTTAAGCAAGCCTGGCAAATTAGATTTATACATAAAAAATTATATGGGATTTCAAGGGGCACCCAGGTATGCCATCCCAATATATCCTCAGCAGATGAATTGGTTTATCCAGCAAGCCTCTCAAAGGGTTGGTAAACTCCCAAACTCCCGCATCTGAGAAAAAAAAAAACAAGGTGCAGCTGGCCTGCCGCTGCCAAAAAGAGAACCATAACTTCAGTGAGATAAACCAGGTACCAAAACGCCCCATCTTGAATGGTGTACCCGGAAAGGGAAGGGGATAGCTGGGTTAAACCTTGGGCTAATGGAAAAAGGGACTTTTACCAGAAAGAGTGAACATGAAGAAAATTATAGTCAGGGATACATTATCGAAAAATGGTTTAGCACTCATTTCTAGAACTATGCATGAAGAGAACAGAACCCAACCACAAAGAATAAATTTTCCGTATCCAGACAACATAAGGGTGTAAATTCGACTTTGCAGAGGACACGATTAACTATTTATCGACTCGAAAGGGTCCATTTTTAAGGGACAAACTGAATAAATACTGCAAAAGCTACGACTGTCCTGCTTGAACCACTGTGCAGAGGTGGATTTTACGGGGGACCAAAAAAAACTGCTGACATGTTTCTGTAACAGGACCCCAAGGTAGGCCACCACTTTGAGAAAAATTAAAAAAATTAGTTGGAAAAACAAAAGTTTCTGGGAATGGGAAATTCACACCCACCGTTATACTTCCGGGGAACTTTGTTGGGGGAAAACTATGAAAAAAAAAAGGGAATTTTTTGGGGGGGGTAAACCAGTGTGGGGGACAGGAGGGGGAATTCCACTTCTTGGGGGAAAAAAAATTGAGGATGAGCATTATTGGAGTTCCTCTGAAGATTCATTTAAATTTAATAAAAAGAAAATTTACATATGGAAAAGGGACCTCATGAATACATTTTGCCCTGAGGTTCCTTATCCATTGAAAGGGGGGGGGTGGAAAAAGGCTTTAACAGGAATAAATAACTGTTTGGGGGTTAAAAATTAAAACGGAGGTTTTTTAGCGACCGGGATTGGCACTTTTCTTTATTTTTCTCCATTTTCTTTTTTCTTTTACTAGGCATAATTGGGGATTATCTGGGGTTTTAATGAAGGAAAAACATCGAAAAAACACAAAAAAAAAAACACGGAAAATTGGGGAAATTTCCCAAAAGTGGGGGGGGACCCTTCTGGACTAAAAAGCCCAACGTTGGGATGATCTTTGGATTTTGTGTATGGGGATCTTGGGGCATTTATTGTTTTTTTTTTTTGCCGCTTTATTTTAACTATTCATTAAGAAATGCCCTGGAACCAAATAAAAAATTGAAAAATAAAAAAAACAACTTCGATGAGGTGGGTCCACAAAGGCAATCTGGGTTATGGGAAAAAAAAAAAAAAAAAAAAAAATATTTTTAAAATCAGGGGAAAAGGGGGGTGGGGACAAAAGTAATTGAGGGGAATTAAAAATGGCAAGGTAATTTGTTAAAAAAAAAAAAAAATAAAAAACAGGGTTGATAAACTTGGTAGGAAAGGCACCCAATACCTAAGGATGTAGTAATTCGTTTACAAAACAATTTATCTTGGGGCAAGGCTAAAATATTAAGAATAAAAGTTGGGGAAGGGGGGTGGGGGGGAAACCCCAAAGGGGGTGGGGGGGGGGGGGGGGGGGTAACTGTGATATCAATAAAAAAAAAATAAAGGAATAACAAAAAAAAAAAAAAGACAAAAAGAGGGTGCTTTCATTGCCAATGGGAAAATTATATGGGGAGTTTCAAAAAGAGAAAAAAAAAATTATTCTTCTATCTTTTTTTCCACCTCCCCTTTCCTCTACGTTTTTAGGTTGTTTGGTTGAGAGAAGAAATAACTTATTTCTTGATCTCCTATATTTTTTCCCAATTTGCAATGGAAAAATAGCCCTTTTTCCCTTCCTTGACTTTTTGTAATTCCTTATTTTTGTTAATATCCCCAAACTTGTTTGTTCCCTCCAAAACTTTTAAATTCTATATTTGGCTGCCCAAAAAGGGGATTTATGTTTGTTACTGGAATTTCTACCAATTATTTTTTCTTTGTATTTGGTGCTTCTTCACGGTTTAACCCCCCCCCCATGTTTTTTTTTCCATTTACACTGCAATTTTATTTTCTTCATTTATTTTTTTTCTTTGGGGTTTTCCTTTTTTCCCCTGTGGAATTTTCAGAACCCTAATATTGCTGTGGGGAACCTCTCATAGTGGTGTTTTGTCAATTTTGTCCCTTGCAATCTATATATTGATTGGGGTTTTGGCCGGGACCCCATAAGGTAGGCCAATAAAAGTATCTAGACATTAAAATCACCAGAAAATTTTTTCCAATAATTAAAACATTTGACTTAGTTCAAGGAGTTTCCATGGGAAATTTTTTCCATTTCTTGTTGTGTTGTTTTGGTTATCGATGTCTTTTTTTTTTTATCATATTTTAAAAAATAAAAAAAAAAACAGTTCTAATTTTGGCTAGTTAAGGGAAAAAAAAAGGGGGGGATTATGGGATGACTAAATAAAAATGAGGGGCATCCCTGTCGAACACTTTCCCTGTTTTTTTTTTTATTTTTCCACCTAAACCAGTTTTCTGTAAAGGCTGTTTCCTTTCCATGAAATAAAGAAAACCTTTGCATTGGTCATGGTCTTCACAATGTTTTAATATCTGTATTAAAAAAAAATTTAATGATTTTTTCTAGGGGAAAAACTTCCCCACATTAAATTGGGCCTCATCACAATTTATTTTTCCAAAAAAAGTTGGATTTATTTGGGGGGGTACACAACCCACGTCCAAAAATTTTTTTTTTGCATTTTTCGTTAGGTCCCCAACAATAAATAAATTTTTCCTCCGAATTGGTATATTTTTTATGGGTTGAAATTACCCACCATTTCCAGGGGACTTGTTTCATAAATCTATTTTATTTCTCAAAGTGGGCTACCTGGTCTTAAAGGAAAAAAAATTTGTTTTGTCGAAAAAAAAAAAAAAAAAAAAACCATGCTTGTTTTTTTTCCCCCAATCTTCGTTAGTTTCTTGTTTCATATTGGGGGGGGGGAAGGGGGGATTCTTTTTTAATTTTCTTTATCAAATGGGGGATAAAAAATTCCTGGTTTAATACCCTTTTCCTGGGGCCCCCCAATATGATTGTATAAAAAATAATAAAAAAAAAAAAAAACAAATTATTCCTTCCTTTTTTTTAATTTGTTAGCCACCTCTTGTTTTATAAAATTGTACCCTTTTTAGGGGGCAACTTTAATAACACTCAGATAAATTCCTTCCTTTTCCCATTGCTGATTTGGTAAAATTCCCTTCTTCCCTTTTTTTCCCCAGACTTTTTTTACCAAAAAAAAAGTAAAAAATTTAATTTACAATTCTGCCTTTGGGATTGGGGCCCTCATGCTTGGGGGAATTGCATTTTTATGAGTAGATTCTTATGGCATTCCTAGGTATTTTTGGTTGAAAGGAATGGTTTTTTTCTGTCTTGGTCCAGGTTGACTGATTCCTTTAAACTTGATTTGGGATTTTCAAGGGGTTGACTTTTCAAACCATTTTGGGAAGCGGGTTTTTCATGGACTTTCTGGGAATTCTTTGAAATTTGATGTTTTTCAAATAAAAAAAGGGGGCCACACCCCTGCTGGGGGGCTTATACTTATTTTAAAAAAGGGGGGGTTTTATTTATTCCGTTTTTTTCCTGGGATTGTGGTTTTTTGATGTGATTGTGCTTTAGGGTTAGGGGCAATTGGTTCCATTCTGGCCCATATTTTTTCCTAAGGAATCTTTCAAATTGGTAGGAAAAAAAATGTAGGTGTCCATTTTTTAAAATTTTGTTACTCCTTGGGGGGGGGGGGGGGGGGGGGGGATAACTGGGCCCCTTCTGTTGTTTATGGGTGGGGCCATAAAAAAAATAAACCCAGGGCTATTGACTTTTGTTTAAATAAATATAGGTTTTCCACTGTTTCCGCCAAACTTCCTGTCTTTTCCCACCTAAAAAAAAGGTTAAGGTTTGCTTTGACCCATATAAAGCTAATGTAAAAAGTTGGATTAGGGCTTTTTTAAGGTATTGAAAACCCACAATGGCAGCTTTGGTATTCCTTAAAAAGGGCCCCTCCAGTATTTTTTTCCATAAAAAATGTCTCCCTTATGTAATACTGTTCAAAAAAAAAAAATAAAAAAGCCTTTTCAATAAATTAAAAATTCAACGGATAATTTTAAATGTAACATATATAGCTGTATTTTTGCCTATTCCTGGAGTTTTTTTTTTTTTTAACTGGCTCAAATTTTTAAAATTGTTTCCTGGGAGGGTGTAAAAAATTAATATTGATCTACAAAAAATCTTTCTGTTCTTTTACTTAAAATGCTGCCTTTTTGTTTTTCTTTTCCTCCAAGGGTTTCTGTTGGGTTTCTACTGCCTTCTGGAAATTCCTGTAATTTAATTATCCTGACCTGTTTTTTTGCATGGAAAAAAAAAACTGAAGGAGGGGAAAAGGAGGTGTTCCCTCTTTTCACCCCTTAAATTAAATGGCAAGGTATTGCAAGGAATCCTTTTACCTTCTTAGGCATTTTTTTGACCTCCCAATTTATTTCATTTCATTGTTCCAAAAACCTCTGATGGGTGTTGTTCCTCGGGGTTTTTGTTTTCCCAGGAACTTGTGCCAAAAAAAATTAGTGGTTGTTCTAATAAGGTTCTTGCTTGCTAGCCTCCAGGGTTCCTGGTTCCCTTAAATAAAGGGTCTCTGCATTTGTATGGGGTTAATCATTTGGGGCCCGGAAAAATAGGGCTTTTTTAACCAATTTCTGTCTAAACCCCATTGGGGAATTGGCTGTGATGGGGTATATTTTCTTTTCCTTTTTCGGTGGAATGTTTTCTGTTATTGTACAATTTTCTATGATCGTCAATTTCCAAAGCCCTCAAGGGGGGGTCGGAATTTACACCATTTCAAAAAATTTTTGGTGGTCTTCTGGTTATTTCCTTGTGTTCAGAAGGGTTTTATTACTGAAAAATGGTCTCTGGAGGCCAAATCTTTGTTTCCTGTTTCCGCTCTGCTGTCTTGATGAGATTTCCCTTGGCTTTAATTTCTTCTTACCTAAATTGGGAAAAATATTGTTATGCGACAAACCTTTTCGTTTTTTTCCGCTTGATGTAAATTTAAGTTATTTTTGTTATTACGGTCGTGTCCTTTTTTTTGTTTTTCATTTTTTACCCCCCCCCCTTTCCCAGGTGGCTGTCCTATTTCTGCCCTATGGTTTATGTGGGCCACAAAAGATTCCCCCCCCCTGTCTAGGAAATTCCTTTTTTTGTTGGCTCCCCCCGGGTTTTGGGCGTTTTTTTTTTAAACTTCTCCATGTACCCCATTGGACTAGTTTAAAACTGGGGTTTATTTTTTTCCTTAATATAAGTTTTTTTTTTGCCCTTTTTTTACCTGGGGCGTTTTTAAATATAACTTCTTTTCCCCCGGGCTTTTTTCTGGTTTTTGTTTTTCCTTTTCGGCTTTTCATTTTCCCTGCTTTCCCCTTCATCCTATTTTTGATAAATTTCGGTTCACAGGGTTTTTCTTTAAATGGTTTATTTCCCCTTTTTTTTTTTTTCCCTTGTTTTTTAAATCCAGTTTCTGGTGTTAATCCCCCTCTTGCCTTTTCTTTTCCGCCCCCTATTCCTGGGAAAAATACCCTAAAAGTCAATTGGAATTTTTTTCTGGCATTTTTTTTCCCTTTTTAATATATGTTGATTGAATAATGGTTGGTTGGAATTTTGGGGGGTTTCTGATATAAATTCTGGGGTCTAAATATCATCGTCCCAATTTTTCCACTTTTACCTGGGACTTTTTTTTTTGGCCAAATAATTTGGGGGATATCGTATTCGGCTTCTTTTAAAAATGTCCCCGGGCCGCATAAAGGGGGGCCCTTTTTTTCCTGGTTTAAAAGGGGGGTTTTTTTTTTCCCTTCAATTTATGGCTGATGTCCCGCGCCCAATACTCCTTTTTATTTACCTGTGGTGTGTGGGTAAGTTTTTATTTATACAGGTAGGTTTCCCCACCCTTCATTTTAAGTTTTTTTCAACCTTATCCCATTTTTGCCTACTACTAATGGTTGGTGGAATTTTTTCGCCTTACTTAATCACCAAAACAATCCTGGCACACCTCCTTTCTTTAACCTTCACCAAACCCTCTTGGTAAAATTGGCCATGTCTCCTTTTTTTCTCACCCAATTAATTTCCATTGGATGTTGGTCTTAAATCCTGGGTTTTTTTTTTTCCTTGGTCACCCGGGGGGGAACCATTTGGTGGATTTCGCCATCAATGTTAACTAAATTGTTTGAAATTTTCCTTTTTAAAATTGTGGGAAAAAAAGTTTTTTCCTCCCCATTTGGGGGGACCCCAGGTTGTTTATTATTTGCTTGACAGAATATAAATAAACAAGAAAACCCCTTAATATATTAAAGCCTATTAAATCCCATTTTCTCCCCCGTTCCTTAGTTTTTCTCATTGCTTTCCCGCCTGAAGCCCGTCAAAGTTATTTGTATCCCCAATGTCTACTCTTGTTTTCTTTTCCCTATTCTAATTGGTAATGTATTTGTGGTTGTGTCCAATAATAATACTTTTTCCCCCCCCGCATAATTGAGGTTTCCTACCATTTTTTTACTTATTTTGAATAAAGGTATCAATATCATTAAAACTAGGTGGGTAATGTCCCCCCCCAGTTTACCCCTTGTTTTCTTTCTGGCAGTTTTATTTGAAAATTATAAAGTAATTTCAATCCTTGATTTTGGAGGGACCTCCCTCTATTATTTTCCCACTATCATATTCGGTTGTCGGTTTTAGGCGGGTATAAGTTGCATTTGTTTTATTGTTAGTGTTGTTGTGGAAATCTCCTCTTTCTTGGTATTTTATGTATTTTTTTATTAGAGTTTGTTAATTGCGCAATAAGGTTAATCTAATAAATTTTGTCCAAGTTAACATAAGTAATTTTGTTCATTTTGTAATTATGGTACTTTAAATGTTGAGGTACAATTATATTTATGGGATTGTTTTTTAATAATATCGTTACATTATGCTTATGCTAATTCATATTGTTGTTAAAAAAATAAGAAAAAAACAGAGTAATTAATAACAATAATAATAATATAAAAAAAAATTTTATTCTAAATTGTTGCTAATTGGTTTTTATATGTGGTACCCTATTGGTAATTAAATAAGTATATCTTCTATTGCCTTATGTACCTAGAAATGTGTTTGAAAGATTAAATGTTGATATAAGTTTGATTCATTGTTTGTTGAGGTGAACCTGGGGAGAATGGAATACCCGTGTTCTTTCACCGTTTTTATATGGTTAGTTTTTGACATTTTTCCACAGGTGAGAAGATAAATTTCCTATTTCTTGTTATCCAAAATTAAAAAATGCGGGGTAGGGGACGTCCGATTTCATAGTATGTGTGGAATTAAATAATAGTGATAGGGAGAAGCTTTTCACCCCCATACCCTATGGCCATTGGAGGTAAATAATATGAAAAACACATCAGTACCCGTGAGGATACCTAAAAAACGTATACCGCTGCATAAAATATCGTATTGTTAATTTCAGGGGGTTGTTTAAGTTTGGAAAGTTTCCGTTTAATTGGTTAAAGACTGTTCTTTTTTAAATTGATTTTTACAATTAGACGGGGGTGGTTCAAAGTTGCCCTATGGCTTAATAATACCACCCCATACCTGGAGGAATTGATATAAAGTTTACGTCTGGTTTTTAAAATGGTTTGGAAGGATGATTTGCACCAGAGTTGAGAATGCTTAGTTAATTTGGTATGGTCTAATTAATTGTGTTTCCCACTAGGTATATAGGGTGTAGGGAAATGTCCCAGGGGAGAGATGTTAAAAATTTGTATGGGGGGTCAAAACTATCCCCAGTCCGGTTAGTAAGGCTGTTGTTTGGGGTTAATTTTTTTCATATGGTATATCGTGGGAGTTTAGGAGGCCGAATACCAAAAAAATAGTCAAGGTTTTTCAAAAAAAATAGGATGTGGAAAAAAAATAATGTAAGAAGAAATAATTCAATCAGTTATGATAAGTAAGCTTTGTTAGTGTTCGGGAGCATCTGGGGAGGGTTTGTTTCTTCGTGATTTGTAATAGTCCAGGAGGTTTTAATCGATTTAATAATATTTATCAATTATATATTTTTTTTACATTCAGAAAAGTGATTAAAAATAAGTAATAAAATATATTTATTGGGGGTTGTTAAGAGACAACCCTTGACGTTTGTGTTATGTATTATGATTGTGTTTTTGTAAAAATTTAATAAAAAAAACCTTAAATACAACAATAATAATAATTAAAAAGTTATTGAAAAAAACACACTTGTTATGGTTTTTTATGTTAGGGGTGGTTTGTTTACGAGTACTTATACTACTCTTCTTTTTATTTTACAGGTTTCGCGGCCTAGATGTTCGGGGCTATTTTTTTTTTCATTGGGGGGTTTGGTTGGACCGCAGGAGGGCGAGGATCTGTTTTGGGGACGTAAATTTCTTGTTAAAACTTGTGAAAATCAGGATTGGTTTAAAAACTAAAAACCTATAATTTGGTGGGGGAACCCCCAAAGTGGGGATTTCAGGGCGGGGAAAAAATTGGATGGGGGGGGGGGGGGACCCTGGCTCCTCGCTTTGGGGACAGCTGGTGGTTAGGCCAATATCTACATTGTATGGTGGACCCTTGAGTTTTCTTCTGTTTCTCCCCGCTGGGCGGGGGACTTAGGAATTATGGCCTTTTTATTGTTTGTTTTTAGCCCAGCTTCCACCGTTTGTCCCCTTTAATGTCGTTTTTGTTGCAAGGGGGGCTTAGGGCGCTTTTCTGGTTGGTTTTACTTTTTTTTTTTTCTGTTGTCTGATGGTTCTTTTTTCTTGGTTTTTCCCTTTTTTTTTTTAGGGAGTGGCTTGCTTTTCTAAAAAAAATAATTAAATGTAGAGCCCTCGAACAACTTTAAACGTAGAAGGATATTTTTTTGTTGGGGTTTTTTTAATTTTTTTACTTTTTCACTGGTACACGTGGGTTACATTCTTTTGGTTTTTTATTTTTATTTCTTTTTTAATATTTAAAAATTCACCACGTGGGTTCAAATAAAAAAAGGGGAGGGGGAGTTTTTCTGATACGATAAAAAAAATTTCAGTTTTTTTTGCTTTTAAAAGGGGGTTTATTTTTTTTACACGTTTCATGTTTTTTTTTTCCTGGGTTTCGTTTTCCATGTTTTTAAAAACAAGTGTGTTTCCATTTTTTTTCCCGTTTTATTTCCCTTTTTTATATCTAAAAAATTGTGTTGCATTTACGCCACGGATATTTTCCCAATTTTAAAAAAAAATGGGTGAAAAAAAAAAAAATAATAATAATAAAAACCCAATTCTGGGGACCGGGCCAGGGATATTTCCTTTCATTTCAATATTCATTTCATTTGGGGGGACTATTTTTCTTCTAATTGGGGAGCTCCTTGCAGATAAAAACATAGGGGGAGGGGGCCCACCCCCCCCACTTAACCAAGCTGGGGGGCCCCCTTTTGCAATGGGGGGAAGCCGGCCACCAACCAAAAACATCTTCATAACTTGCCATTTTTTGTGGGGGGGAATTGCTTCTGTGGCAGTTTTTGGTTTATTTTACTTTTGTTTTTTCAAGGGTTTTTTTTTGGGGCCAGCCACTTCAAAGCACCAACCCTTAGTATATTAGTTTTAAGCTTTGTGTTACGGGGGAACCATTTTGCATTGAAGTGGGGCCGTAGGTCCTTGTTTCTTTTCACTTAGGCCTTTTTCAGGGGTGGGGGGGGGGGGGGACCCCCGGAACACCCACTGTAACCACCAACGTGGGGGACCTAGGGCCCCCCAAAAAATTTAATTTTCCTAATAATTTTTAAAAAAAAAGTTAGTGATTTATAATTCACACTTTATGAATCGTTGTTTAAAAACAAAAATACCAAATATTGGGGGGACGGGAAATATAAAAAAATATATTAATTTTTTTTTTGTGATACTTTCTGTGGTTTTTTTTTTGGGTTTGTTTGTAAAAAAAAAGATTATTTTTTCCAAATATTTAATTTTTTTTTTTTTTACCGGTTACAAATATGGTATTTTCTGTTGCTATTTGTTTCTAACTATTTTCTTCTACACCTTTAAACACCAAAAAAAATGTTATTATAAAAGCATAGCGGCTTTGGCATAATAAAATAAAAATGGTAGGATTACTTTTTGTTTTTTCAGTTTCAAAATGGAAACAGGAAATTTTTGACCACCTCCCCCACCTTGTAGTGTAAAATAAAACAAGCCCTTCAGCTGGCTTTTTTTCCCTTAAGTGTTTCCCCCTTTTCGGGACGGTCTTCTTTTTTTTCTTTCTTCTGGGCATGTTTGTTGAGAAACCTTCTTTTTTTTTCGGGGGGCCCCCATTGAAGGTGGTATTTGGCAGTAGGGGAAAGCCATTTTCCCCACCACAAATACTTGATATGTTCGGGCAGCTTATGGTTCTTTTCCTCTCTCGGGGGGATGCAGTGGATTTTTTTATGGGTTTTCCAAGCTGCCTTTTCACATGTTTCTCTAAGGGCCGGCCAACCATTTCTTGTGTAATTCTGATGAATTCTATAAGGTAGATCAGGGGTTGTACCCCCTTTTTCAGGTTTTTTTCATAATCTGGATATTTAACTATTAAGCAAATATCCCGGGCTTCTTGGGGGGTTTTTGGTTAGGGCCTGGAGCTACCTTTTTTTTTTTTTTTATAACTGGTGTTCTTTTTCTGTTTTGGTTGTGGAACAGGAGGGCTTTGCTTTTTTAGCCCCCAAATTTCCGAGGGGGTGCACCTTTAGGGAAGGGCAATCCTCCCTTAGTGGAGTTCAAGGGCAGGTTTAATCCCCCAGGTCCAGTTCTTGTTCCTTGGGGTCTCCTCTTAACGCATATGTTTGAATACCTTAAAGGATGTTATAAGGGGCACGTTTTCTCCAACTTAGGCTTTTGCCCTATCAAAAAAAAATCAAACAAATGGTAAATTTTATTCTGATTTTTTTAACGTTTCTAACCGTCGTAATTAATGCCATTTATATTTTTTTTTTTTTTTGGCATTACGGGATAATTTGGTTTATAAATATTGGTATTATTAGGTTAAGACCCCCCAACAAATAACTTATTTAACTTTTATATCTGTAGCATCTTGTCGGTGTTTTTAGTTTCCCATAAAAACGGAATGACGATGAATGAAATCAATCCTTGATCTTTGTCGGGCATTACTTAAATTGTTTCATTGAAAAGTGGTAATCGAAGGGAAGGGAAAATGAAGAGAAATTTTTACACTTCATTGCACCAAAGTTTCATGTGAATTGTGGATTAGGCCCAATCATGGCGTTGGCAAATTTTACTTAATGTGGTGTATTACGATGCTATTAACAATAATGTTTGGATAGCCATTTCTTCACGATTTGCAATGTGCAGATACGTGTTGTTGAAAGATGATTTTCTGGTAATTCGATGATTCTGGCATTTTGGTACGCAGAGTGGGATACTCGTTCAGTGGACGATTGTTTATTTCTCAATAGGATCATTTTTTAACTTTCGCGGCTTACCAAATAACTGGAACGGGGACATTCCTCTATGTCATTGTAAATAAAATTTAAATTTTTCATAATGGGGTTCATACTTCATTATGAGAATCTTTCAGCTTCTCTGCGAAATGATAATCTCAACTATCTCATTTAATGGAATGGAAAACCAATGTCGTTGTGCTCTTGCATACTGTGCTTTCCTATGGTAAAAATTCAACACGTGGTCCTCATTATTTATTCAAAGTTAGGTGTCTTATCCTTTTATCAGGATGTTAAAAACGGACTAAGTTTATCTTGGGCTGAAATTGTTGATTAATTCAGATGGGAAATTTTTCACTTCTCCTGGTAATGGAAAAATCTGAAAATCTGAAAACTCGGGCTGAAAATTTGAAGAACAATCACACAACACGGAGAATTGATAACAAACACCTGCATCAGGTTTTCTTTCCCAATTGGTTTTCCCTCTTTTTCATTATCTTGTATACCACTGGTATCTCACTTTTTTTCTTCCATTATAAATTTCCCTGGCTATATTGGAGGATGGGCGGCATTTTTTATAAAGTATAATTTCAACTACATCTTTTTAATTTGGAATACGTTCTATTTTTTGTTGACCTAACAGTTGATTTATAATTATAATTTTAGCAGCCTGTACTATATTATTATTGGGCTTTAAGTGAGGATGGTAAAGGAGATTGGTTTAAGGTCTTGATAGTAATCTTTCAAAACATTTGTGCGACCATCCCATGTTCATGGATTGCTCTTGTTTATGTGGATAAGTTGAAATTCTCTTGTCTAACATGCTGTGTTCTTTTTTTTTTATCAATTCCAAGAGTAGAATTTTCAGGGGGTTTTTTCATGGGACAAATTTCCCGTTGGGAATTGAAAATAGGAAGAATGTTGTTAATTGGGGGTTCAAGCCAAAAATATTCTTATTAACCAAAACTATCTATAATAACTTGGTGTTGGGGGGGAAAATTAGGAAAATATAAACTCACTTTTTATTCGTTCTGTTTGACCACAACCGAAAATATGAATATGTGGATCTGAAGGTTGCCACTGCCACCACCTGCCCTTACCTGTTATTTCAAACCACCCAACGTTATATGGATTTATGTTGTTATGATTATGTAATATGTAGGCCCAGTTAAATTGTCCAATTTACCAAAAACTCCCACTGGTCCTATTCCAAGGAAAAATGGAGTGTGATAGTACATTTGCCCATTCATGCTTGAATTCTCTGGGCCATGGTAAAAATCTTCTGCCATGGTAATCCCTATTTATCTGTGGGATTTTTGTAATATCAACAAATAAGTATTGAGTTTTCAGTATCATTATTTAGAAAGCCCCAATGATGGGCTTTTTGCGCCTGCCTTCCTGTCAGGGATGTCTTTGCAATTAAAAATTTAGCCCGCGCTGTTTCCTTGGGGTGCTTTTGTCTGCTTTGGGTCCCCCCCCCTAGTCTCTTAGTTGTTTTCCCATCAGATTGAATTTGATGGGCCCCCCCCATTTTCTCGTTATTCATTACTGGTGGGTGCTGTGGCATTGTTGACAGATCCAAGTAAATTTTTTTCAATCTAAATTACACAAAAAATTCAATTAAAATATGTAACAAATCTCTATTCTTTTCTCATTTTCATTCTTACTGAACCTCGCGTAAAATAAATTTGCCTTTCTCCCATTGCAAACTATAATGAGGGGCTTCTTGGAACTCACAACTAAGGTTTTTTTTCTACCACCAAAATAAAAACTAAATATTTTCCCCTAAAATAAGTTAGATTGAAATCCCAAAACTCCCTAAATATATTTAGGGTCCTCCATAGCGTAGCCTGTTTTGGATTTAAAATTATATCAATGTCATAAATTCCCCCTGGTACCATTTTTCTTAAACAAAAAAATTTTTTTTACAAAATTTTTTTTCCTTTAAAAGGTTCACTGTCCTCCTCAATTTTTTGGTGAAAACATTTTATTGCAAAAAATTTTTTTTTTTTCCAAATTTTCTTGGGCGGAATCGTAAAACAATTTCTCTTGGTCAAAATTAAAATTATCCACACCACTCTTGGCCTTAATTTTCCCGTTGGGTTGTAAAAAACACAACTGGAAAATTAGGGGACCCATAATTTTTTCAGAATGTGTCGCTATAGCCGCAATAGTTCTTACCACGCTTGGACGGTCACAATGGAAAATTCGATATTTTTGTCTTAGTTACCGACCCCTACAAAAGGGCGTGGATAAATTAGTAATCGAACCTTTTTTTGTGGGGTTCAGTATTTGAAAATAGGGAAATATGGATAATTGTTTTTTTCACTGAGTTTTTAGGCTTCATTTGCAAGAAATAATAAAAAAAAAAAATAATTTAAAAAAAATTCTTCCCTATTTTTTGTGATTTTTGGGCCTGTAATTGTCATTAAAAAAATAAAAAAAAATGTAACTTCCGCCCAGGGGGGACTCAATTTTTCACTTCATTTAAAAAACCAACAACATAAAAAATTATTGTTTTTTTGTAGGGGGGAACCCAAACTACTGATTTGGGGGACAATGGTGTGTGGCGTTTTTTTTGGCGGGACCGGATATAAATAAAAAACTGGTTTTATGTTCAAAGGGGGAAAGTGCGATTTCCCGGCAAATTTCCAACTTTTTTTCAAATCAAAAAAAATCATTGGCAAATTGCAGGATAAACCAAAAAAAAAAATGTTGCAAAAAAAGAGGTCGGTTATTAAAAATTTTACTTTGTAGAAAACATTTTTTTTTCAAAATTAAAAATGGGTGGGGGGGTAGCCGTGGTGTTGGGGTAATGTGGGGTGGTTTTGGCAAAAGTAGGAAGAATTTTATTTTAATATAACGCAAAAAAAAGAATAAAACGAAATAATTTTGAAATAAAAACCAATGGGGGGGCCCCGCAATTTTATGAAAAAAAATTTATATTTTTTAATAAGGGGTCTATTTACCCCACATTTAAATTCCAAACAACACTAAAAAAATTTCACCTTTATTATTTGAGGTATTTATATTTCGCTGGGAGAATATTTAGCACATTATTGGAAAAGTTTTGGGCCAAAAAAGCTAGGAAAACTTCTTTTAGGGGGGGAAAAAATAAAAATTTACGGTTGGATAATTTGTTTTTTAATGTTGGGTATTCCCAAATTAATTTTTTTTCCGCTTTCTACAAAGTGAAAATAAAACCTTCATTGATAAGTTATTTAATTAAAAAAAAAATAAAATATTTCACAATTTTAAAATATCGAACGGGGGGAATTTTTTTTTTTTTTTTTTTTTTTTTTTGGCGTACCCGCCCTGGTATTACTCGAGGACGTTTATATCTCAGGGGTTCGTTTATTCTAAAAAAAAAACCTAATAGGAACTGCTTGTTTTACATGGGAGTCGGAAGGTATCCCCTTTTTTTTCTTTGTTTTTACCAGGAGGTGGGGGTGACCCAGGTGTCCCCCCCTTTCGCTAATTTCCCAGGCTGATATACCTCGGCCGATTTTCGGTGGTTTTACCCATTTTTAAGAGGGGCTGGGGGGGTTCGGGGGGCGCTTCCAGGGGAAGCCGGCCCATCCCTTTTTGGGTTAGGTACGGGAACAACTCTTCTTCAAAATGTTCCTCGCCATGGGGGATCCGGGGAAGTTTAATAATCCAGGGTTCCCCAAAAAATCCGGTTCGGACGGAAAAATTTTATTTTCTAAAATTTTGTTTCCTCGCTTTTCGGGTTTTGAATCCTGGGGTCACCCCGGTTTTCCGGCCAGCGCCCAGTTTGGTAAAAAAAAAAAAAAAAAAATAAACCACTTACCACCCATGTTGCAGGCTTCCCAAATCCCTCGGGGAATAACGGGCCATAACAAAAAAAAAAAGGTCAGGGAATAAAAAAACCATCGTATAAAAATTTTCCTTCTTTGTAAAAAAACTGTAGTAAAACTCCAGCACTGTTTCATGGAGTTTTTGAATATTTTTTTTCAAATAAAAAAAAACGGGCCCTGTAATTGGATGGTATAAAAAGGGGGAGGATACGGATCGTAACGGGCAGGCTTGTATAAGTTAAGGGGAAACAGCAACTTATTTCAACCAAAAAAAAAATAAAACTAAAAAAATAAAAAGGGATAAAATGGAGCAAAAAAAAAAAAAAAAACTACTTAATTAAAAATGTTTTAAAACTGGTGGGCAACATAAAAATAAATGTGAGGGGGGGTATTGGTTTGGGGGTTTTAAACATTACAAAAGGTGGGGCACAAAAAAAATTATATTACCATTTGAAGTGGGACATGAGGAATAATAGGCGCCCCATTTTTGGGCCTTTCATACCAGTATTTTATTGGCGGGAAATAAAGTTGTTTTACAAAAAAATAGTAAATTTCAAACCAGGGGCCTTCAGGGGGCCTATTGTTTTGGTGAAGTGGGGGATTGTTAATATAAAATATTTAATAGGGGGACCCCTTAAGTTTGTGGGTAAACTGAAAAAACACTGGAGAAACTAAAGCTTGGTACAAGGTTTAATTTCTATAATCCCTAATTAAAAGGGGGAATGTTATGGGGTTAATTAATATATGATAAATACCTTAAATAATACATTCACTCTGGCCCACCCAAACAAACCCAGTTATACTTTAATATCACTCAGGTCCCCAGGAATGTTATTTAACCCGCGCCTGGAATTAAGGTGATTTGGTGTGGGTGCATTGACCCTATACGGTTATTTATTGTAATGGGGGTTCCCCCCCTAAAAGGGTAATAGTGTATTTGTTAAATCAAATTTGGAATCTGAAGTGTGGGGTTCTCTAGTCAAACAACCAAACAACACAGTACCAGGACAGGCCCAATTAAAATTAAACCAATTTTTTAAAATTTAATTCCCTTTAACCTTTTTTACTTGGAAAACAACTGGTGTGACAACACCCACTCAAATAACATAATAACAATCAACAAAAAACAACTACTGTATGAGGGGGGGTAATTTATCAAAAATTCTTAAAGAGGACAAAACCCACTATGATGACTTTAAAACTTTTTCTTAAAAAGAAAATACCTTTACGTTTTCAAATAAAAAAATGGTTAAATTTCCCATTTAAAAGGTATGTTATTATTTTAAAAAAAAAGGGAAATATTAATGTTTGGTCACCTGATTTACCAAAAACTTTTATACACAAAATAGGAAAATTGTTAATACATCCCAGGGGAAATATTCACAATCACAATTTTTAAATGTTTACAAAGTTATGTTAGTTAACAGAGGGAAAACCTTTGTAATTTTTAATATGGAAAATTAATCTGTTGGTAGTTGGTCATGATTTTTTATTTTATTTACAAAAAATTATTTTCACTTATATTTGGTGTGTGGGTTCCAGTTTGTTTGTAGTAAATAGTAATAAATAAATTGTTTTAAATATTCCCCATTGAGGTTAAATAACTGGGTTTTTTTTTTTTTTTGGTTTTTTTTTTTTTTGGTTTCAAGCTCCCTGTTTGGGTTTTTGGTTCATTTTTTGTTCATTCCAAGATGGAGGGGACTTCAAATAATTTTTTGTCTTTAGGGACTTTTACAGTTATTGCTCCAGGGTAGATGTTTCACAGTTCTTTTAGATTTCCTAAAATGATTTTTTAAGATGGCGGTAGGAAAATTAAAAATTTCCCCCCCCTTCTACTGAAAAATCCTTTAATTTTATTACCCTTAAAGATTTTTTTTTTTTACAAGAAAAAGAAAAGGGGGGCCATAAGTTTTTTTTTTTTATTTGGGGGACCTTGGGGGGGGGGAAAACATCATTTAAATGGAAGGAGACTCAAAGCTGTCACCAATAACTTATGGGGCCTTTTTATATACTCTCTGGCGTGGAATGCTGGCGTGGGGCCAGGGAAAATAAAGGGGGGGGGGGAAAAAAAGGGGGGGAACCTCCCTGCTCGGAAATTTCCCGATCTTGTACCTCTGGGGGGCTCTGGAGGGTTGTGGGGTTCTGGAGAGAAAACCACAACCTCACTGATAAGGCTTTAAAAAAAAAAGGGAAAACCCCCAAAAGTAGTTCAAAAGTATGTTTATTTGCCGAACCCTCCCAGGGGGGGAAACCGAACACTGGGATTTCAAGCCCAAAAGCTTCTTGGACCAGAAACCCAGGTTTTCTGGGGGGCTTGCTTCCAGTCTAACTCCAATTCATAAAGTCTAACCATCAAGGGAACCACTTAGTGTCTTTCCACTTTGTCCCTGGGGGAAATCCAACCAAGGAATAAAATGTACATTTGTTACTTTTCCCCCCCTACTTCACCACCATGTTAACTAAAAATGTTTTTTAAATATTCCCTTTGGTTTTTTTTAACACTGAAACATAACTAAAAAAATACAGAAAATACAAACCATAATACCCAACCCCACAAAATTTTTTTTTGCCCCCGGAGTTTCAGCCCAGAAAGCGTGTTTTTTTTAGGTAGTTTAGGGGCCAAAACGTTCCCCCCATTACCAGCTTTTTTCAGCTTAGTTAATCTGAAAAGGTTAAAGTATTTTATGACCCCTTTTCCCAGTTATTAAACCCTCTTTCTTTTAAATGGGTTTTTTTTAAAACATAGGTTTTTTTTTTAACGCCTCTTGCCCACAAACCTTTTTCCCAGCCATTTACTTTTTTTTTTTCTTTTTTTTCTAATTCAAATCCATCCCAGGGTCCAGTTGTAACTTGTTGTTTGGCCTATTTTGGGCCATTATCCTTTTCCCCCATTTGCCGTTTTAAACCTTCTCCCTCCCCGAACCCCCATGCCCCTCCTGGGTGTTTTCAGGCTTTTTTTGGCATATGGAAGGCAAGCCGCCATTTATACTTTTTCTTTTACAACCACCACGTTTTTTTGGGGGCCACTTTTGGGGGATCATATAAAATTAACACATATAATTGGCCATGAAGGGCCCAATTCTAAATTTATTACAGGGGCAAATAAATCAAACAATTCAAATTCAATTTTTTTCCAATTAAAAAGATACCTTGAATGGTTAAAAGGTTTTTAACCATCCACATCAAGCCTTTTTAACCTGGACAAAATTCACCCATAAATAAAAAATAATTACACAAAAAAATTTTTATTACGTTGTTTGGAATTTAGCAATGAAATTTTTCTGGATCAAAAAAAAAACTATGGCAACCCCACAAAATCTGCCATCCCAAATTCCTTGGCATCTTTTTATGTTCCCCCAGGCTTTTTTAATTTATTATTTATAACCAAAATAAAATATTAAGGCTGGCCTTTCAACGGAACAAACACGCCAAAACTGATTGCTTTTTATTATAAAAGGATCTTTCTTTACAAATTATTTAACACCTAGTTGGGTTTCGAAAAACTAACAATAACGCTCCCTAAGTGAGTTTTATATCCAAGCGAGGTCTAGAGGATCCAATCTACTTAGCCCAATGGAGGCCCACGTTTTTTTTCGACAAACAAGTGTTTTTTTTTGAAAAAAAAAAATTGTTAACCTTTCCCCGTCCCCCCCTCTCCCAAAACAACGAAAGATAAATTTTTAATTTATAAAGGTTTCCCGACAAAAAATCGTGGGTTAGGGCCTTTTCATTTTTTTTTGCGCTCTCCAATTCAAATTTTTGGAGTTTTTACATGGTTTTTAAGGCTATATTTTTCCTTGTACAAAAACGTTAATGTTTTTTTTTTTTCAATAAAAAAAAAAAAAAAAAACACTTTTATTTTTAAAAAAAAATAGTTTTATTTTAATGAGCAGGGAAAAAAAATGATTTTTCCCTATGCTGTCAGGGGCAATTCCCCACCTAAAATTTATATTATTTTTTTATTTTTGGGGGGGTTATAATTTTTTAAAATTTATTTAATTACCTGGGGACTAATTTTAGCCCCCGTAAAACGTTTTACATTTTAATTTGTCAGGCCAAGCCCTTAAGGGGAAACCCCAAATAATACAAATTTAATCGCAGGTCAAATTTGGCTGCATTTAAAAGAAGCTAATGGCTTTCTACCTCCTGTTCGAAGATTGTGCTGATGTTTATGTTATCAACCGTTTAAACCCATCTAATTTTTTCTAATAAGAGTTTTTTTTTGATTTTCTTCTGGGAAACCGCTTTTTCACTGGTCCGGATGTTATTTTTTTTCCGGAAAAAAAGTTAGGGCTGTCCCCCCCCCCCTTGGGGTCTTACTGCGAGATGGCATAAGATAGCATGTTATGTTTCTCAAACGCGTATAAAACGTGTAGCAACCCCCATACCTTGGTGTTTTTTTTATTATCCTATTCCCCTAAGGAAGACTCTTTAAGGGGGGGGGGATTTTATCTGTTAATAATTTATTTATCGTTATAAAAACCTAAAATTAATGTTTGGAAGGTTTTAGGTGGTATTAATTTTTTTATTTTTAATCGCACTGGGCCGTCTCAATATTTTTTTCGTCCGAAAAAATTTTAGTGCATGTTAAGCACACTTAACACGCAATCCGAGTATAGATTAAGGCGAAAAAATTGGGTGTTGTGTATCGCCCAGGGGGGGGTTTTTTACTCTTTTTTTTTGTTTTTTGGGTAGGTTGCAATTAATAGCGAGACCGCGTTACAGTGTTTAATTTTGCAATAGCCCGTTTTTCCCCCTCGCCCTGAATTATTTCCTTTCCGTATCCCTCCCTGTAGGGGTTTTTCAATTAATTGGTTTTAATAAATAGTAATGTTTTGGGTTAGTTTTACTAAATAGTTAAGGGTCATAATTAGGTTAAATGGGTTTATTAATTAATTGTAAGTATTAAAATTAGTAAGCTTTTAATTTTTACGTGGGGTTAAGAAGGGGGAAAAGTCCCCTGGGCCTCTATCTCCAAAGGTCGTTTTTCATTTTTGTTAATTTTTTCCAGAACGACGCAAAAAAAACACACAAAGCATTTATTTTTTTTCAATTGAAAGAAAAGGGGGGTTAACTTTGGATTTTACAGATTTCGAGAATGCCCATTTTACAGTTTTCAGTCAACGTGTGAAGTGCAGCACTTTTCACCAATTTTTTTTTTTGCAAGTACAGACGAGAGCTGAGTGTTACAAAGAAAATAACACGGGGGACTTTTTTGTTTCGAGTTAAAAGGACTTGGTTATTTTTTGTTGTGGGACAGCATAAACTGTATCATTTGATTTAAAAAACCAGCATTTTCCCTTTTTTTCCTTTTTTCCTTGTTTTTATTAATTTTATTTGTTGGCTTTAAGCCATTTTTAACTTTCCAATAATTTTTACCAATTGGGATTTGAATTTTAGAATATTTTTGGGATATTAGAAAATAATTGGGAATATTTCACGGGGGGGGACAAACTCCTCCCCCTCTTATAAAAAACAGGGAAAACATTTATTATGTTTCCAAAGTCCCTTTATTTTCTTATATAACATAACATAGGGGAGGAGAAAATTTATTATAATTATAAATTTTTCTGGGGGGTTTTTTTACGGTGGTTGATTCTCAATCCCAACACACGGGGATGGCGGCGGCTTTAATTTACTAAAAAAAAAAATTCCCCCTTTTTCACCCAAATTTGGGGTTTTTTTTTCCTAATATATTTAACTCCAATTGCTAAAAAAAAATTTATATGGAAAAGCCCAAAAAGTTAAAAGACCCAATCGGGAGAGTTATTCGGGAAGTAAAAAAAAAAAAAGGTTTTAGAAGTGGATGGTTTTTTTTTCTTCATTGGGCTTTAGCCCCCCTGTGCTTTAGAAAAAAAACGATTTACAAAAAAAAAAAAAAAAAACGGATTTAGGTTTTTTTGGAATTCTGGTTTGCAAATAAAAAAAACTTTAAAAAAAATGCCTTTTTTCCCATACAGATTAAAAATATTGAAAATTTTTCTTTTTAATTGCCCCCATATTACTGCAAAAGGACATTTTTTCTTTTTTTCGCTAGTTTGAGTTAAAATTGGATTTTCATGGGGGCTTTTATTTTCAAAAACTTTTTCTGCTAGCTAGCATTTAGCTTTTGCCACCTGGGCTTTTTAAAATTCCCCCATCCCCAATTTGGGCTAAATTCTGATTTTTCTGTAGTTCAAAGGTAAGTTTTATTTTTTTTTGCAAAACCCTAACCCAATATTTACTTTGCATCCGGTCCTTTTTTTACTAATGAATTTCTTGGGACTTAAGTCAGGTAAATTTTTCAAAAAAAAAATAGGGGGTTTTACTTGTGAGCTTTTTTTCCTTCAAAATTCTTTTGGTAAAGTCATTTTCACATTTGTGGTGGTGTCCATTGTAAAATGCGATCTGGAAATGTTCCTTTTTTTTTACGTGGTCAATTTCCAGTTAAAAACGGTGGGGGCACACATATGGAATTTAAAAGTTTTTTGATTTATACTTTTCTGGTAGGAAGAAAACATAAAAAAAAAACCCACCACATAATGAGGGGGGGGGGGGGACAAAAAGGAAAATCTCACGTCCTTTCTTGGTTTTGTGGGGGTCTCGGGGGCTTTTCTGTAGTCTTTTTTTTTCTCGTTTTTTAAAAAATTTTCTTTTGGGGGTCCCCCAGGGGGGGTCTCAATTTTTTCCCCTGATAAAAAAAAACTGTGTGTTGTTCCCCAAAAAAAAAAATTTTTTCCAAATTCTTTTTACATCCCCAACGCGCAACACATTTTTTGGTTTCGGGGGGTCGGGCTGTTAAAAAATTTTGCCTCCCCTAAAAAAGTCGATTTCAAAAAACAGCATGTTTCAAGGAGTTTTCCCCCCCCCAATTGTTTGTTTTCCTTCAAAAAAATTTTTTTTCTGTTGCTTTGCCTAATAAGTTTGGGGATTATCAAATTCCATAAAAAAAATTTGTTTTGTTTATTACAGGGGATTTATTTTCAGAGGGGTTCCAATAAAATTTTTTTTTTCTCCATTTTTTCATTCTAGAAAAAAAGGGGGGGGGGGGGGGGGGGGGGGGGACCACTAGGGGGCGCATTTTTTTCAAATTCAAAAAAAAAATGGCCCCAAAAAAATCTCTATTAAAAAAAAAAAAAAACTCTCAATAGTGTCCTTCCCCTTCTGAAGGTTTACTAAAAAAAAAAAAGCTAGGTATGGGGTCTAAAACCTCAGGCTTTTTTACTGGAAATCTCTGATATTAGGTTTATTTTTATCTTTTTACTCAGATCCCACTTTTTTTGAGGAAAATATTTTAGCTTTTTATTTTAGTTTACTGGGCAAAAAAAAAAAACAAAAAAGGCTTTTGATTTTTGTATCCCGGCAAAAATGGGGATCCCCACCTGTCCCCCCCCCCTTCTGTAAAATAGCATTTTTTTTTTCAGGTCTCCCCCCTGTAAAAATCTATACAGAAGGGGTCTAATGTTTGTTTCCTTCCAGAAAGGGCTTCCTTAAGGAGTTTACAAAAAAAAACACCGGAAACAAAAAAAACGAAAAAAAAACTATACGAAGGATTTTCCCCCCCACTGTGCGAAAAAAAAATTCCTTTCCTTCTTCAAACAAAAATAGTTCATTATTTCTTTCCTTCATCAAAAAAGCTTTTTTTCTTTCCTTAGGCAAAAAAACGGGAAATAAAAAACGGGAAAAAATCGAATTATTGGGTTTTTTTTTCATTACAGACAGGTGGGGGGGTTCCCCTAAAGTTTTTTCATATTTTTTTTCAGTTTTTCCCATATCATTTTCCCAATAGGTTTTTGGTTATGCCCCCTGGTCGGTCTGTTTAAACCAACCTCTCTGCATGGATTAAATTTAGAAAAAAACCTTGTTTTTTTGCACTCCTTCTCTCTTTCTGATGTATGTGTTAATTTTTTTTTCGTTTTAAAATGTGGTTACTGATTTTTTCCACCTGTGCTGGCTGGGTCATCAAGGGGGTTTGTGTAAAAAATAATGGATTTTTCAAAAATGATGAAAAAAGTGGTTTTCCTTTTTTTTTCAATTTCAATCATCTCCATGGGGGCGGGAAATGGGACCAAGGTCAACCCCAAAAGGTCACAACAAAGTGTGTGTTTTTCCTTCTTCCTGATGTTTTTTCTCTTTTCCCAAAAAATATTTCTTCAGGAGATTCCCACACATGATAGGAATTTTTTTTTTTTTTTTCCCCTTTTTCTTCTTTATCTATCTTTATTAAAATTTGTTTCTAGGGGACACACCTTCTTAATAAAAAAAAAACTGTATATGGACCCCTGCCATCCCAATTTTGTAAACTTATTTCTGACTCCCCCGGGCAAAAAAGAAAGCAGTACCTTTTCATTTCCTCCTCCCCACAAGCCCAAAAAATTTTTTTTTTCTCTCCCACAGCCCTTTTTTCCGCCCTTTCCCTGTTTTGTTTTTATAATAAATAGGGGCAAGGGCATGTTTTTTTTCTTCCTGGCTTGTTTTTCAAAATTTTTCATTGGCAAAGTTTTTCCAGCCAGTTTTAGGTTTTTTTTTTTTTTTAAAAACCGAGGTTGGGTCAGCTCATTTTTTTCACATATTGGTATAAGAAAGATGTTTAAATTTTTTTTTTCCCTCTTGCCCTTTTTTCATCCAGTCCCCCCCCCCCCACGTTTTTCTTTAACAAAAACGTTTTTAACAAATATGGAACCTTTTTAATTTTTGTTGGGGGGACCTATTTTTTGTCCCATGCCACCGGTATATGGTCTCTTTTTTCCACTCGAAAAGCTTTTTATAGTGGATGATTTTTTTTTTTTTCCCAGAATCCCAAATTATCATTCCCCAACAAAAAAAACGACCCGCTACCAATTTTTTTTTTTTTTGGGGGGGCTTTTTTCTTTCCTTCCCCCACTTTAAAAAATTCCCTTGATGAGAGAGATTTTCCCTCTCTACAATCATCCCTCTTCTTCCTCCCAGTTTTTTGTTTTTAAGTTTTTCCGATTGAGGGGATTTTTTCGGCTTATCCCCTGGGGGTAAAAAAACCAATCTTTTTTTTGCAACTCTCTCTCCCGCATAGTGGGGGGCCATTGTTAAAAAAAAACAGTTAAAAGTGGAAGCTTGTCCGTGAAAAGGGGCTTCCCATTCCATTTGGTCCCCCCCACTTTTTTTTATCAAATTCTTTAAAAAAATTTTTTTTTTTTTTTTTCCAGGGCATTATCAGGGGGCCTAATTTTTGCCCCCCCGTTGGGGCCGTGGGGTTCCAGGTCCTGATCCATTTTCCCCCCCCACTTGTGGGTGTTTTTTTCCCTCATGTTGGCTATTGCTATTTTACTACACCTTTTTTCTAACAAAAAATTTTCTCAATGTCCCCCCCCCCATCTTTGCCTTTTGGGGGCCCAATTAAATAATAATTGTGAGAAAGCCACCTTTTTTTGAAATGATGGTTACCTAATTTTTTTCATGGTCCCCCAATCTGGTTTTTCCACATGTAGGCCTCCTTATTAATTTTCTGTTCTGCCCCTATAATATCTTTTTTTTTAGGGGGAAGAAAACCAGCTGTCCCCTTGGGGGTGACCTTTGGGGGATCTAGTTTCTAGTTTCCCCCCCCCCTTCCTATTACATCAAAACTTGGTTTTTTTTTTTTTCATGTAAAAAAAAAAAATCTCTCCCCTTGCCTGGAGTTTTAGTGGTAATGGACAAGTTGGGGGACAAATTTTTTTTTCTGAAAAAACAAAAGGCTTGAGTGGTTTTTTAATCCCCCAGCCTGTGCCTTTCCTCCCAATTCTCTTCTGGAGGGTTGGTAGTTTAAATCTAAAAACATAAATATATTTCCCCCCCCCTCCCCTGGGGTTTGTTCTTGAGGGTTTTTCGGGGTCGGGACCTGGGGGACCTGACCTGGAAAAAGGGGGTTTTTTTGCCCCATATAAACACCAGGTTTTTTCCTTTTCTGCAAAATAGAAAAAACGGGTCAGTTGTTCATTGTCACCCCCATTGTTTTCCATCTGACCAAAATTTTTTTTACACCACCCCTTTTTTTTTTCCTTGGTTGAAAAGAATTTTTTTTTTCCAAATCAATTTATTTTTCCTTTCAAATCGGAATTGTGGGGGGATTTTTTATTTTTTTTTTTTTTTTTTATACCCGTTACCGTGGGGGCCTAAATCAAAATTTTGGTTGCTTTTTACCTTTTGGTTTTTTGATTCCCCCTTAGGATTCAAAATTTTTATTTTTAAAAGTTTTCTGTGGTGCCCTAAAAAAAAGTTATCCCCAACTTTTTTTTTTTTTTTTTTTTTAACCTTGTTTACACTTGTTTTTACCTTCTGCTTTGAAGCTTGCCTTTGATGAAACCTTTTCAGCAAATAAAACCATTTTAGGCAAAAAAAATAACTTTCCTTGGTTTCCCCCAGCGATTTGCCTTTACCCCAGTTGCAGGCCCTTCTCTGCCACCTTGTTTTCCATGAGAAAAAAAAAAAACTTTTCTCAGGGTTTTTCTGGGGTGAAGGCCCCCCATGGGGGACTCTCCTTTAATTGCTTTTTTCCTTAGGGGGGGGGGTGGACCCATTTTTCCTTTTAAGGATCTCTTGGGGTTTTTTTCCCCCCCCAGATATGGTGGGGTTCCATTTTTTTCTCCAAGAATGTTGTCCCTCTATTCGTGCCAGAAAAACTGGTTTTGATTTTTTTTTTCAACCTTGACCACAGTAGTTTTTAAGCATAATTTTTCCTAAAAATTTTTTTTTTTTTTATGTTATATTATTAAAAAAAATTCTTGCATTTCTTTCTTTTATTTTTTCAATATTTAAACAAAAAAAAAGAAGGCCCTGCCTTTAGGCATGTTCATAAAATTTTTCCTGAAAAATTTCCAAACCACCCTGCCTCATTTTTTTTTTTGCAAAAAAAAAAAAAAAAAACTTTTTCAATAAAGGGCTTGCCCCACGAAGTCCCCCCTGTGAGGATATAAACTTTTAATTAAGGGGCTCCCCCCTTTTCTCTCTCTAAACCCCATACGTGGTAGCTAAATAGTTTTAATTTTTTTTACCTATTTATTTATTCTATTAAGCTCTCCCTTCAAATCCATCGTCGTCTTTTCTCAAAAACTAAAATTAAAAAATGAATCTAAAAAATGAAAAAAAATTTCATCATGGAGAAGTTTTTGGGGATGGGTTGAGGGCTTTACCCCCCCTGGGCTAAAAAACCCCGCATCAAAAAACGAAAGCATCAGGAGGGGCAAAAGGGACTGGCAAAACAAAAAAACCATTTTTCAGGGGAGGAAGCATGGGCCCTTTGAAAAAAAAAACTCAAAAAAAAACTTCCCCTTTCCCTTTAGTCGTAAAAACTCCATTTTCATGTTTTTCCCTTTTGTTTAAAATTCTTTTTTCTTTTTTCTGCTTTTCCCCTTTTGCTGCTTAAAAAAGCTAAATTTTCCATTCTCTTTCCTTTGTTTCTTTTCTGCAGCTTAAAATTTTTTTTCTCTCTTCCCCTTTTCTGCCAATGGCCTAAAAATCCCCTTTTCTTCTTTTCGGGGGCCAAAAATTCTTTTTCCCTGCTTTCCAAAAGCCTTTTTTCCAATTTTTTTCTTAGGGGCAAAGGTTCTTCAGGGCAGGCCCTCAATAAAACCTCTTTAGGTCATTCCCAGCCCAGGGGCTTTGTTCAAAGCTTCCCAAAAATTGTTATAACTTTCTTAAAATTTTTCCCTGGTTTTCAGCCTTCTAACTTTTCTTTTCGGGCCTTCTTTACCTTTTCTTTTTTCTAAAAAATACCTTCTAAATTTTCTTTTTCTTTCCCTTTTTTTCAAATTAAAATTTTTCAAATCACATTTTTTAGGCGGGGGCAAACCGGGATTTAGTCATAAAGGGGGGCCAAAAAATTTTTAACCCCAACAAAAAACTTTTGCCCAAATCTTAATTCTTAAAACCTAAAACTCTTTTTTGCAGCCGTTCTGTTTTTTTCAGAAACATAGCAACGGGCAGAATCGAAAAAAAAATTTTGGGCCAGGTCCCGCCCATTTTTTGTTCCCCCCAGTAAATGGCATTATTCAGGGTCGAAAATTTGGCCCAAAATTTTTCTACAAATGGGGGGTTTTAAAACCAATACAAAAAAATTTCAAAACAATTAACCTTTAAATTTTTCTAAAAAATTATATCCTAATGGGAACAACAAGGCACCATCCGGAGGGAAAGTTGAGCTCAACCTTATAAAAATTTCCACCCAAGGATAACCTTTTTTAATTTTTTCCCCCCCTGAAGTGGGGGAAATTTACCCCCCCCCAATTATTTTTTTTTAATAGGGAAAAAAAAAGATTCAAAAAAAAATCCCCAAAAGGAGCGAGGGGGGACCCCCCCAATTATATTGTGGTGATAGTAAAAGTGGGGATGTTATAAAATATTTTTTTAGGGGGGGGGGAAACTTAGTTGGGTTTGTAACTGACTGACTGAGATCAGAGTGTGATGGAAAGGTATCTCTTATACTAATTATAAAAGGTTTTTAGTTTTGTTTATTTTTAGAAATAAAAAACCTTTACTTTGCTACCAACCCAACTTTTTAATATCTTATTATTATCTTTCAGTGGGTCAGGAATTATTTTTTCTGGGGAAAATTAGTGTGATGGGGGGGGGGGGGGGGGGATTTTAACGTTTTATGTGGGGGGTTCTGGGTCCGTACAGGGTATTATGGAAAAGTATGGGGTTGGAAAGTGGTGTAAGGTTCCCAAAACAATATAAAATAAAAAATAACCCAGGGTGGGGGGACCAAGATATAATAAATAAAAATTTTTTAAATTTTTAAATCCCCCCACTTACAACTTGGACAAAAACACTGTTTGGGTTGTTTGGGGACACCTTTTTTCCCACATTTTACCATAACATTTATTAATAAACCCCCCAACTTTCTATTGGAAGGGAATAAGGATTTTAATCTTTACCCAAAAAAGGGGGGAGGGGGGTACCCCCCCCACCTTTGGAAATTAAACTCTTTTTCCAAACAAAATAAAACCAAATATGTTATTTTTCAATTTTTTTCTTTTTTTTGGGCTATGTTTTAATAAAGGGGTAATATTTGGTCCTTGAATTTCCAAAATTCTACAAATAGGGATACAAAAGGGTAAAAATACCAGGGAACTTCCAAAAAATTTCAATTTTTAAATTTAACATAAAGGTTTGTATTATGTTTAACAGAAGGGGGAATGTTTATTCAAATTTATTGGAAAAATTAAATTCCGGTCGAAGTGGGGGGGGGGGGGCGGTGGAAAACATTATCTTAATTTTATTAAAAAATAAAAAATAATTTTCCTTTATGTGGTTTGGTCAGTTGTGTTAGTAGTAGTAGTTTGAATATTGGAAGGGTTAAAAATAAACTGGTTTTTGGTTTTTTGTTTAAAAAAGGGGGCTCTGTTTGGTAATTTTTTGTCATGTTCATCCATGGGACTTCACCAATATTCTTGTCTTTTTTAAGGAAAAAAACTTAAGTTTATTGGGAGATTGAGGGATGTTCCAACCTTTCAGTTTCCTTGGGGATATTCATATATTAAGGGGGGAACAATTGTTTTTAATTCCCCTTTTTCCCTTTTCTTAAATTGTTTTTTTTTAAAAAACAAAAAATTATCCCATTTTCAAAAGGGGATTGAGGGGGGGGGGGGGTAATTTCATATTAATGGGGTTTTGAAGGATTTCATAAGGCTGGGGCCCCCAATGTTTCCATGCCTTTTTCTTTTTTTTGGCGGCGTGATCGGGGGGCGGGGGCAGGAAAAGGGGGGGGGGGGGGGACACTCCCTTCTGCGTCGGGAAAATTTTCTTTTCCTTGGGGCTCAGGGAGGGGGGTGGGGGAAGGGGGGGGGGGGGGGAGGGGGGGGGGGGGGTGGGGGGGGGGGACAACCTCTTCACTGGATAGCTTAAAAAAAAAAGGGGGAGGGGGGGACCCCAAAGGGGGGAGGTTATTTATGCTTTTGCTGTCCGTTTTTTCCCCGGGGCGACTCCTTTGGGATTTCAGCCCCAAGCCCCCCCAAAAAAGCTCTGGGGGGGGTGGGACCCCAAGGGTTTTTGGCTTGCTTGCTCAGGTTTTTAACCATTTTCAAGGGGGGGGGGGGGGGGGGGGGACCACCCCACCCACGGTCCCTTGGAAAAAAAAAAAAAACAAGGAAAGGGGATGTTTACCTATTCCCTTCATACTTTCATTAAACTAAAATTTTTATATTTTACTTTCTTTTTTACAACCTGAGGGGATTCCCACCCCCCAATTTTTAATCAACCCCCAACCAAAAACATTTGGAGTTCAGGGGGGTGGGGGGGGAACATGCGTTAGGGGGCCCAAACCACTGTCAGCTTTTCCATTCATCTGGGAAATAAACTTTTCTATTTCCAACCAGTGTAATTTCCTAAATAAACCTCCTTTAAATTGGTTAAACCTTTTACCTTACCGGGGCCTCTTTTGCCCCCCAACTTCCCCAAGGGCGGGCTATTTATTTTCTTTTTCTAGGTCTCCCCCAAATTTCATAATCCATTTCTTAGGGGGGTGGTTTCAGTTGGTTTTTTATTTTTTTATTTTGGGCCCATTTTCCTATTTGCACGTTTGGAACCCTTTTTCTCCTCCGGGGGATAACCCTATGGGTTTTTTTCAGGGGGGCCTGGGAGGCATCTTTTTTACCAGGGGCTTTTTAACCCTCACTGTTTTTGCCCCCACACACTTGGGAAATAAAAACTTACCTTAACCCATTTATACCAATTATTATATTAACCAAAGGCATTAATACTATTAAAAATCCTCCCCCCCCAAACCAATTTTCACCCATTCCCCAATTTTTTCATTTTTAAAAAAAGGATTACTGAAATAAAATGGGTTTCTTTCCAAAAGCTCCAGGCTGTTACACCCACTACAATTTTTCCATTACGAATGGAAAATAAACACCCAAGTAATAATTTTCTTTTACCACAAGTTTTGATTTTTTTTTTTAGGCCCAATGGAAATTTTTTTATTGGCCACAATTTTTTTACTGGGCCACCCAAATTAAAAATTTTCCATTTTTCTTGCTTTTTATTTTTCTTTTCCCCAGAGGGGCCTTTTTCCAATTTTAAACCAACCATTTTTTTTTATAAATTTTTTATTATTTGACCTAGGGCTTTTCAATTCAAACAGCACCACAATTGGATGCTTTAATTCTTCCCCAAGCTTTTTATTTCAAATTTTATAAAAAACTAAAAGTTGTGGGTTCTCGGATAAACCTAAAACCCCGACTTCCCCATAAGTTGTGTGGTTTTGTTGGAGTTTATCAAGGGCCGGAGGGGGTGGACTTCGGCCCCAAATTTGGAGGCCCCAACAACCCCCCACGCCGTTTTTTTCGGTTTTTCCGGACCCACCAATATGGTTTGGTTTTGAAAAAATAAATATAAAAAATAAAATGTAATAATAAATATAATATATCCCCGGTATAATCCCCCTAATAAATATATATAATATAAGGGTTTTTATTTTCGTTTACCCACGTTTTCCACCTAAACAACCCCTATGATAGTTATTTTTATTAGGTAGCCAGGCGGAACCCAAATCGGCGTGTGTGGTTTAGGGGGCTTTTTTATTCATTGTGGTTTTGCGGCACAGGAACCCACTTTGCACAAAAATGGGTCGGTGGGAGGGTGGGTTTAACCATTTTTTAGGGGAAATTTGTAATGTAATTAATACCGTTTTTAGGGGTGTTTTTGTTCACAAATAACCCCCCCCAACGGTTATATAAATAAAAATAAAATAAATTTCTTTTTTGAGGGGAGGAAAAAATAAGGGAAATGTGGGATTTTTCCTATTGCTTGTTCAGGGGGTCTGTCTAGGCCACCCTTCACTTCCAATATATTTATTTTGGGGGTATTTAAATTTATTTTTAAATTTTCTGGGGGGGGGGGGGATTATTTTTGGGGGTCGCCCGTAAAATAACGTATTTTTTAAAACATTTACATATTATTTGTTCAGGGGCAAAAACAAAAAGCCCCATTAAAAGGGAAAAAACCCAAAAAAAAAATATATACCCCCCAAATTTTTATTTTTTTTAGGGGCTTTACGTGGGACTTGCTGCGTTCCCCAAAAATATATATTGGGCACATAGTGTTCTTCCCACTTTTTTCATACCTTCCTGTTTCTCGAAAGGTTTTTATTGGGACTTGTCTGTTAGGGGGTTTTTTTTACGGGGGTGGTGGGGGATTCAAAAAATACCCGTTTTAAAAAAAAATTACAATCACCCACTTTTATTAAAATTGTTATGGGGTTTTTTTCGGATTTTTAAGTAGGGGTAGGGGATTGTTATCTTATGGATTTTTGGAGTATATAATAACTAAAAAATACCTCTTGTGGGGATAATGTGTGGGTTAGGTTGGGTCATTTTATTTTTCCCCACTATATTTTCACTGTCGTCTTGGGATATAAATAAAAAAAAAATTTTAGTGTGCATGTTTTTAAGAACTTTTACACCCAACGGGCGTTTGGATGGGGCAGCCACCCCCCAGCCTTTTGCCGTTATTTTTTTTATTCCCGCGCCGGGAGGCGCGAAGCGTGTTTGCAGTTGGTTTGGCCGTTTAACACTGATTCTTGCTTCCTTCCAGGGGGCCTTTCCCATCTCCGCTTATCCCTTGAATTTTTGTTCCCCCCAATCTGTGTTCGTTCGTCTCGTTTTGGTTATACGTAATCGCCCATGGTAGAAAAAAGACCCCCCCCCCCATTTGGGAATGGGAATTTTTTTTAAAAAAAACTTTTTAGGGTAAAACTTGACTTAATCTTAAAGGTTTTTTCTTAGGGGGGAAATTAAAATTCTTTTTTACAAAAGGCACATACGTTTCCTATTGAAGGGCGGGGGAAAATATGGGGGCGGGGGTCATAAAAATACCCCTGTAATAGCTTTTTACTATCAAAAAACGTGGAAAAAGCGTTTTATAAATTGGGAATGGTCGAAGATTTTAATAACCCAAAGGGGAATTTTCGGGGAGTTGTTTTTTCATTGTTTGTGGGGGGGGAAAAGCACTTTGTTTTCTTTACACATTTTCTTTCTTTTCCTTTCTTTTTAATTTTAAGTAGAATTTTTATTAGGGCTTTTAATATTCTACTTTGATTCTAAAATTATTATATGGTGGATTAAGGGCAAAATATTTTTCAACAGGGGGGGGGACACTGAAACGCGAGCTGGTTGGACCCACTGGCTATTTCTTTGAACAATATTTCTAGGGGTTGGGGGGGGGACGTTGAGGGAGTGGGGGGGAACGAAGGCCGATAAAAGATAAGAATTTTTTTCCATCACTTTTGGGGTATTGATGGAATTTGCCCAGGAAAAGCTGGAAATCGTAACGGGCAGGGATTTTTTTAAACAAAAATAGTTCATAGGGGGGAGGGGGGAAATGGCTCAAATTTAATTCAAAAAATAAAATTTTCCCAAATTTTTTTTCTAATAAATATTAATAATACATAAAATTGGCGTATTTAAAAATTTCAATGGGGGTATTATATTTAGAAATGCAATTTTTGGTTTTTCTTAAAAAGGTTGGTTTTACCAACAATAGATTGGTGGGGTTGGCTTGGGCCTCAGCTGTTTTCTAGAGTAGTTGTTGTAAGGGGGGGCCGGTATTTTATTTGACAGGGGGTAAAAATCGGTTCTCGGGTTTTGGGGGGGGGGGGGACGAAAAAAATATTTTTTCAACGGTGGACCTATTTACTTTTCGGTCCAATTTTTCTTTCCTAACACCCCCCCCCCCCACTTACTTTTACTTCGGGTCAGTGAATTACATTTCGGGGGGACTTATTCCTTTTTTTTATAGGTATTTCCGTTGCACATTATATGACTTTTTTAGGCCTCATCTTACCTAATATTACCCTTTTTCCTCCGGTAAGGGTACCATTCAAAACCTCGGAACAACATCCTACTAACGTTAAAAGGAAATTTGTTCGCCAACCCATTGGGTTCCCCGTTTTCCCTTTGGGGGACTGGATGGGGGGGGGCGAATCAGTTAAATTTTTCAAGTTTTAGGCCAGGTGATGGAAAAAAAACCCAATGGGGCTTAAAGTTTAAAAATTATTAAAAAAAAAAATTTTTTTTTGTTTTTGCACTGGTTGGGTTCCCGGGGCAATAAGCGGGTATTTGGTTTTTAAAGGATACAAAAGGTCGGGTGGGGGGGGACTGTTTGGCCAGCGAAAAGCCAAATAATTAAAAATAAAGTACTTTCCCCCCCCAATATTTGCTGAATAAAATTTTGTTTTGGGTAAGGATTAAAAATAAAAAAAAAAAAAATATAATAAAAAAACTTCAAGGGCTTGATAGTATGGGAGGAGGTAAAATCATCAATGAGGGCAATTAGGACACCACATTTTAAACTTAGTTCCGGCAACCTTGGGTTGGTAAGAACGCTGAATTAAAGAGTAACATTTGTCTCTAATAGGCGGACTTGACAGTCGCAGACTATAATGAATACATTCCTCAAAGTTTTTGTGAATGTAATAATTGATATGAGGTGAATTTGTTGTCTGCACCTGGATGTTTTGTTTTTTTATATTTCATTACTATTCATACAGAGCTATTAAATTAAAATGTTGTATGCCGGATTCATCTTCAGCTGGGGGGTCTCATTAAATATACGAGTCAAAAAACTTTTATTTTCTCTACAGAAGTGAGCAAAGAGAATATCAAGTTTTATAACAAACTTATGATGACTCAATTTGTTATACATTTGCATTCTATTAATCCATGTAGAGACCCCCTAAAATAAGAAGCATCAACCTATCTATTTATACTCTCTTGCACAAGAGTAAACCCTTGAGCGACAAGGTTGTACATTTGAAAAAACTACATTACGTATTTTACTTCGAAATTATTGCCATTATTGGAACACTGATGTAGTGCAGGGCGGGACTATCGTCGTTTAATGTATTCTACAATGGGAAACCTTTAGGAATTGTGTATCTGTAAAAGGTAAAGTTAGTTTGCCATAATAGTTACAGCAAGTAGAATGACTGAAATGTTAGAGGGACTCGCTTATACATAGGTCCATACATCGAGAGGTGCGGTGACCTAGTTTTACATTCATGCTTGCCTTTTTCTTCCCTAACCTTAAGAGCAAAATGTAAGGTAACCTCATTTACAAGCTTGGTTAGACTGGAGCGTTGAATCGTAACGCGGCAACATTTGCCGCGACATCGAGAACCTAGCCTCTTCTTATCACTCCTGCAAGTTCATATTATTTGTACTGAATGGATACTTCTTATTATGTGAATTTTCACTCTATTATTGGTCTCGTGTTTAAATATTCTTCATGAGTTATAAACGGTTCTCACCGTCCAAGAACATTGTTATTCTTTTCCTACACTTCTTTCCATGAGTTGATTAATTATTTATGTAGCAAAAGTTTTCGATTTTGCTGGGGAGTTTTATGATGGTAATACCTAAAAGCATGATAATTCGTTGTCTGTATTAACGGTGTGAGGTTCAAAGCACCATGTAGGGGACCACCTGACCTCTATAAATGAATGTTGTATGAATTATGTGCTGGGAACCTAACGCATACCTCCATAGATCTACACACTGACCATCTATTTTGGCTCTTGTGTCTGGTGGTATGATGTACCTAGTTGTCTATGGGGATGAAATGAAATGATGGTAGCACAATATGAAAACACTTTAAGTATTCTATGATGGAAGTGAATAAAAAACCAGTTGGTTAAGTATTTTCTTTAAATTGACTATTTTTTGTACAATTTATTTTGCCATTTAATATCATATCTTTTGGACAGGTCCTTTGATAATGAGGACAAGATAGTTTTACAGAAATGATCAAACTAATAAAGGTGTGAACATTCTGCCACAATAACTACAATAGTTAATATTACTCGTCTTTCCTGTTTGGAATGCTTTACAGCACTTACACTCTATATCCAATCTAAGATGTAGAGTCAACTGGTGTTTGTAGGGGCTGTATTATCATCCTTTAACCCCATAAACTACCTGAGTATTGTTTTGATATATAACAGTGTTTTATTTAAAAACGAAACTGTTCCCCAGATAATAACACATGGTCACTTAACATTTCACTCATGGGGTTTCTTGTTGGAATGATAATATACGATGTGTGTAGTTGCAGAAATTATCGATATCACAACACACAAACGACCAAGCTCCCATGCTGTTTATCTCTTTGACAGCATACATAGTTTTGTACGGGAGACTTACTTGGCGTCTATCGTCACTCCTCAGGTTTCCTGTTAACCAAAGCTGGCACCAGGAAATAAAACTTCTGCAAACAAAAAGGAAACCCAGGGGCCTTTGTATTATCTGATCACTATTTGTTATTATTTAAGTTTTACCTACTGGTGATATGGGGTCAGCTAACTTGGTCATTAACAGTGTGCACTTGCCCCTAATTTATCAATTGGACTCACCACATTGCTGTGGACCACCAACCTACAGGTACCTTTGGCAGATACACGCCACTGTACATCATTACATTGTTTTTCCTCAATATTAATAATGTGGGGGTAACCACATTTCCTTTTATATGATTTTTTATTCTTTTCCCTTTTTTCAATTATAAATGCATTTAGGGCTTGTGGTACAAGTGTGTTCATGGAAACACGGGAGTGCGTAATTATTCATATTTCTAATACAATTAATATTCAAACATAATCACTGACAACATACAATCTGTTAGGATACTTTTCAATGTGAGGAGACTCAAACAATGTCTGCTACCGGCACACGTCCCTCACTTTTTTCCAAATGCAGTATTGATGAAGCACAATATTTAATCATTATGATTGAGTAATTGGCCCGCCAAATGACGCGTGCACAACATGGAGGTGAACGTGATGGTGCCCCAGTGGTCTGGTTTTGTGAAGTGTGTAGATGATGTACAGTCAAAACAATGATCTTACACAAATAAACAGGGCAATCCATACAAAGAAACGTCAGTTAAACTAACACGACGTATAAAGTCAATGATTGCCTTGTAACAGCCGTTAGACGTTTTTATATTTCATAGTGCTGTAAATGTAGTCAGGTGAAAAACTCCATCCTTTTCTATAACAGCCAGGAGATAACCAGATGTATGAGATCAGTTCACTCTCCTTAGTCTGACTTCAGCAAGACAGACACGTCTGCCGAAGTATAAATAATGTCCTCAAAAATATCCTCTAGATAATAAAGGTTTTCCAAACCTAGTTCATTTAACAAAGTAGCAAGTAATGGTCCTTGGGACATGCATCAACCGATGCAGTACAATACAGCGACATGTGAGCTGGGAAAAACATCTCGTGACGACGACTTTCGAAGACAGGCTATGAATCGAAATCGCTCACGACCAAAAATCGATAGAGTTAATGAAAAGTCAATTTACCTTGCCTTCAGGAAATACACAGAAATATCACGCCTCCCGACATGTGGGAAATACTAGAGGTATTATCTCGAATAAACGAAATATCCATTAAGAGGACTACACATCCCTGACAGAACAAAAAATAGCGGAGATCCCCTCTTCAACGAGGCATCTCTTTCGCCATTCAAATCGCTCACTCCACTAGTGGTGGGCGGAAAATCGAACCGATCGACCAGAAAAAAAGTCAAGACAACCCAGTCATGCGCAGTCCAGCGCAAAAATGACCACAGCTCAAAACTTAACTGCATTCAATACCAACGCGAGAAGACAAATGCTTACCGAGAAAAGTGACTATAAATTTCAAGTAAAAAAAAAAAATGTGGAACATTTTTTTTTTTTTAAATATCAAAGAGCATGCGATAAGCGGCTCAAAACGCACGAATTATGCGCTGATAATTAATTAAATTGCCTAACATGAGGCTAAATATAGAGTGTCTGGTGAGGATATACCTCAACAGAAAAATAAATATGTCTCAAAAAAATATTCACATCGGGGAGGTGTCACCAACACACATCACGTTAGCATGTAAACACAATATACGTATGCAAGTTACCATAATCATCATTAAACAGCATACTCTAATATTGTCTTTAAAAATGGATGTACAAATCTGATAGGAAAAATTTAAATAGTACATTCTTTGACATGTAATGACATAAGTACATAGTAAAGTTAAACTACATGACGATCCAGGACATATGCTCTGGTATTCCGAGGGTAAGTACACAATCTAGAACTCGTCATGCTTGATACTAGTAAGGTAAGTCCTCAGCTCAACAATGACATTCTGAGAAAGTACAAGCAATATAATGCTAATTAATAACTAATATGCTTCATAAGGTACAATACATTATTAATAATTGTGGCTGTTTAGTAAACTAACGGCCCTTATCTTAACTACTCAGTCCTCCTCTATCATCTTAAAAAACGAACAGAAGAAGATGACAACAAAGCACGATAGTGTGTACATATAAAGTAAGTACAGATGTGCTAATCTATTGTAGAAAATATAGGTGTGTTATGACTCTGTAATATATATGGAAATATAGGACAGAAGTATTAGTTGGAGTCATGTGGGCATCTAGACAAAATGTCAGCCATCACATTATCCGCACCACGGATAGCTCGTACCGTGAAGTGAAAAGGTTGAAGAGCTATAGCATATCGAGTGGATCTCGAACTCTTCAAATTCTTAGTCTGAATAGCTGTAAGAGCTTTCTGATCAGTCTCTAGAATGAAATGTGCGCCCAGGAGGAATCTTTGTAGCTTTAGAATTGACCAAACCATCGCTAACAACTCACGGTCTAAAACCGAGTAGTTCCTCTCTGCCGCATTTAGTTTTCTAGAAATGTACATAACAGGATGCAGAGTATTTGCATATTCTTGCATCAGTGCTGCTCCAATCCCAGTGGATGAAGCATCACTCCGAAGAACAAAAGTCCTATCAAGAGTAGGTAATCTTAAGATGGGAGGAGAAGAAAATATATTCTTGATTTGGTCTAGTGAAGATTGGCATTCTTCAGACCAACGGACCAGATTAGGCGAACCTTTCTTCAACAATGTTGATAGAGGTGCCATGATCGAAGATAAATTTGGAATAAATCTCCCATAAAATTGAATTAAACCTAAGAGACTCCTAACTTGTTTCTTCGTTTTAGGAACAGAGATGTTCAGTATTTTGGAAGTATTGTGGTCTTCTGTCTTCAAGAGACCATGACCAACACGATGACCCAGGAAAGAGATTTCACCAAAACCAACAAAAGCTTTAGAAGGTTTTGCTGTCAAATTATTCTCACGTAGAGTGGACAGTAAGTCATATAACCCTAAATAGTGATCTTCCCAGGTATCACTGAAGAGACAGATGTCATCTAAGTATGCGATGACATCCGAACGATGTGACAGAATTCGACGCATCATGCGAACGAAAGTGGCAGGGGCGTTCATGAGACCAAAAGGCATAACATTCTATTGAAATAGACCCCTAGGTGTAGAAAAAGCAGTAAGAGGTTTGGCATGCTCTGCTAAAGGCACTTGCCAATAACCTTTAGACAAGTCAAGTTTAGTGAAGAATCTAGAATTAGAAAGTCTAATCAGTAGATCTTCTAACAAAGGCATCGGTTCAGCGTCGAACTTTGTGACCTGATTCAATTTGCGATAATCAACGCAAATTCGTATGTTCTTATCCTTCTTCCGGACAATAACCATGGAAGAAGAATATGGTGAAGTCGATGGTTCAATTATATTTAATTGAATCATTTCATCCAATTCCTTTTCCACTTGCGACTGAAAGTGTATAGGAATAGGATACGGCCTAACCCTAATTGGATTATTGTCGGTAAGAATTATGTCATGTTCTATGACATCTGTGTGTCCAGGAATGTCAGTGAGAACATCCTGAAATGTTTGTAACATCGACAAGTCTCGTCGATGTTCGTCACCAGAAAGATTAGGAGAAACAGAAACGTTTTTCCAAGATTCCGTGGAATGTAATGGAACCACTGGAAGGGGAAGGTTGACATCAGAGAAGGTAGCTTCCTCATCCTGTATGACAGACAGGGATGAATAATGACCGTGAGGTGCAGGAGCATCATCCGTTGCCTGGAAAATAGGCAGCAAATAGTCCGGACGTTCGTGAAATTCCGAAAGCATGTTTATGTGGAAAGTTTTATGCTTTCCATCAATATCGACCACATAGTCAACATCGGAAATCCGAGAGACTATTGCATACGGACCTTTCCATGCAATAAGAAGTCTATTTTCCCTACTGGGGAGTAGGACGAATGCTTTGTCACCTGGACAAAGTTGTCGTAGACATCTATTCTTGTTAGCAAACTGCCTTGCCTTCTCTTTAGCAATTTCTGATGAAGCAGTTGCTAGCTTACATGCCTCAATGATCTTTTGTCTAAGAGCAATGACATACTCATATGAGGATTGAGTTTCATCGCTAATATCATCGGCAGTGATGAGATCGTGTAATAAAGACATAGGGCCGCGTGGACGCGCGCCAAAGACAAGTTCGAAGGGAGAAAATCCTGTGTGTTCATTAGGGACTTCTCTATAGGCAAAGAGAGCCGCGGGTAAAACCCTGTCCCAATCTTGAGGATGATCTTCAGTTATCTTACCAAGCAAAGTCTTGAGCGTTCTATTCAGACGCTCAACTAACCCATTAGACATAGGATGGTAGATACTACTGAGAGATCGTTCAATATGTAAGGTAGACATTACCTGTGACATAGTGTCAGATATGAGTTGAGTGCCATGGTCTGACAATATTTCTCTGGGGAACCCCAAGCGAGAAAATATCAACCAAAGAGCATCTGCGATATCTGTAGTAGATATGCTCTTAAGAGGAATAGCCTCTGGCCAACGTGTGCACATATCGACACATGTAAGGATAAACTGATGTCCTCTGGCCGACTTGACCTTAAAAGGGCCAATAATATCTATGGCCATTTTCTGAAACGGCCGAATAGGAATGTCAGCAGCCTGGATAGGCGCAGCATGTCGTGGTCCTCTAGATTTGACCTCCTGACATACCTTGCATGATCGGCAGTAAATACGAATGTCCTTATTGACAAAAGGCCAAAAGAAAGCCGCAAGGACTCTCGACTTCGTACGGGCAAAACCCATATGTCCAGCACATTGCGAGTCATGAGCATGTTGCAATATTTGCACTCTCATGCTCTTGGGAACAAGAATTTGCGAATGTGCCGACGTAGTCGAATCTTGTACCATACGTACAAGTACGCCGTTTCTCATTGCAATCCAAGATTTTCTATTTGTATCCTGATTCGGATCACCTTTCTTCGCAAGAATGAAGAATTTTTTTAAAGAAGGATCTTCTTCTTGCAATTTTATGAAAGAGTCACGAGTGATTACTAAGTGACTATCTTGGCTATCAACTTCATTATCACTATTCAGTGAAGTTTCGGGTGTTTGTAGAGCTTGTGCTCTTGTAACTACTGCATTTGTAGCTTGCATGTTATTATCTTCCCAAGCAGCAATCTGCTGTGGGGTACACTCCCTAACTCCGTGAATACGACCAATAATAAGGTCCGCAATAGGATTAGGTAAGAGACAAGCATGCACATCTCCAGTAAAGAAAGGAGTGGCAATGCGAATTACAGCAGTAGGATATTTTTCTAGAGTGCCGCCAAATGTGACACATTTAATAACCCTTCCTGTAGCACAAGATGGATCTACAAGCGATTGTCTAACACCAATAGTGGTGCATCCGGAATCGAAAAGTAGTGAGACCGGAGTATCATTAACAAGACCCTTATGTAGGATTAAAGAACCCCTCCCGTCATGCGCAACAGCAGCAGGAAGAGCGGGAAGTGGGTGACCACAACTCAAAGTAGTTATGGTACCCGGTTCGAATAAAGTACTGCATTGGGGGCATTTGTTTGCTCTCTCAAAGTCAAAAGCAGAACCAGTGACAGCGTCAAAGTTTTTATTATCAACAACATGATTACAGGCTCCCTCAGTTTCCTGTTGTACAGCATTAGCCTGCTGATATCTCTTTTTTTTGTGTTGAGATCTACCCCGACTATTATTACCTCTGAAGTTATCAGAGTTATTATTATCTCTGCAGTTATTATTGTCTCTATTGTAATTGTTATCCTGGTTCGAATTCCAGTTTCCACGATTACTATCATGTTCACATTGATGCGAACATCTATTTGTTTGGTTTTGAGGTCTTCGGCAGGAATAACCTCTATTACCATATCCTCTTTTGAAATGCTTATAATTATTAGGGTGATAGTAACGAGTACTATCAGGTTGTCTCCAATTCTTCGAAGAAGAATCACCATGAAATTGATTTCCATGATTTTGACAGAAATTACCGCTACCCTTTCTATCAAAATTTTGTTGGGATCTACGAGCAAAGTTTTGACCATACGGTGCTGCCGAAGCAACTGGTAAACCTTCTTTCACCTTAGAGTTACCCATGGTTATGTGTGGGTGCGCAGTTACGTATTGGCAACAGAAATCTTCCATTTCTTTTATTGTTTTAGGTTTACGTTCATGAAGGAAAGCAAGGAAAGACTCATTGACAGACGACATGACTTTGTCTCTAAGTATTAAGTCCATAAGTCCTTCATAAGTTTTTTCCGTCTTAGATAGTTCAACCCATCGTGAGAAAGTAATGCGTATTCTTGCAATAAACTCGGAGAATTCAACTCCATTTTCAGGTAACATGTTTTTAAATTGTAGACGATAGCCGTCTTCGTTAAGCTGATATTTCTTTAACAAAGCGGCCCTGACAACCTCATAATTGCTCTTGTCAGGTTCATCCACCATATTTAATATACTTAGAGCTTTACCTGTCAGTATCCCTGATAACTGATAAACATATTTTGCTTTGTCTATGTTATGAGCTGTACATGCTTGTTCAAATCTGTCCAGATAGAACATTATGTCATCACTGGAAGGACTAAATGTTGGTAACTTAATCTTAAAAGTATCATTATTAGCCTTACCAGAAGATGAACCCTTGTTTGAATCATTACCATTACTCATGTTCATCAATTTCAATTTTTCCAACTCTAAAGCTAAGACCTTTTCTTCATGTTCCATTTTTGCTTTCTCTTTCCTCTCATCAGACTCTCTCTGTAATCTTCTTTCCTCAGCCTGAGCCTCTATTTGAAGTCTTTCAGCTTCTTTTTCAAGTCTTTTATTCTCAGCCTCTTTTCAAGTCTTTTATTCTCAGCTTCTTTTTCAAGTCTTTTATTCTCAGCTTCTTTTTCAAGTCTTTTATTCTCAGCTTCTTTTTCAAGTCTTTTATTCTCAGCTTCTTTTTCAAGTCTTTTATTTTCAGCCTCTAGCTGGAGTTTTCTTTCCTCAGCTTCTGATTCCCTTTTTTGTTTTTCCATTTCCATTTGGAATCTTTTTTCATCCACCTGCATCTGCAGTTTCTTTTGTTCAGCTTCCATTGCTTTATCATATCGAGCAGTTGCAAATTCTTCTAACTTATCACCAGTCTTCCCAAGCAATTTACCCTGCTCAATAAAGTGCTCAAATGTAGACATGTTGTCTAACATATGAGTCCAAAACCTGAAATAATTAACTAATTTATTTCAAACCTAAGTGTAACAAGTCTTAATTAAGCACTTGTATATTCACATCACATTATATTATCCCAGTCTCTGTGGGAAACAAGTCTCCAATCAAAGAACTTGTATATGAAATATCAACACTTAATTCTTGATCATAAGTGCACTTCTCATTCAATAGTGCACGACACTATTCATCATTCATTTATCATCAGTGTAGTAGTAACAGTGCATTAGCATAGCCCATTAACTAATTACTATAACTGTAAACAATGACTATGTAAACACATGCAGAATGTAAACATTGAAAATGTAAACAATGCAAACAATGTAAACAATAACAATGTAAACAATAACAAAGATCAGCAACAATACAAAAACGTTCGCAGAAATCAACTAAAAATAAAGCAGAAATTAATGAAATATCACAAAAAATGTGACGATATCTGCGATAGAATTAAACAAAATACATGACACCACAGTGTATAAACAAAAATGTTGTATGAAACTAAACTATAGTCAAGAGTAGGCTAACAAATACAAACAAATCAAAACAAAACTAAAGAATGCGAAATAATAACGAAAACAATATTAATACATGTCATCACAACTAACATAAATAGCAACAGAAGTCGCTTAGCAAATTCCAGTATCGGAAATTTGCTCACCCTACAGAAAACGCTCACAATAGACGACCTCTATGACGTGGCATGATCTAAGGGAGACACCACCCAACCGAGAACCCGCTGAAATATAAACATATAACAATAGAATGAGATGATACACAGAAGACTCAGCAGAAGTATAAGGGCACAGTTTACGTACAAACAGGCCACTTAACTTATAGGCTTCCAATCGTAGAACAGCAGAAAAAACGGATGTCAATCAACGTCCTAAAGAGCGAAGCTCCAACGATGATGGCACATCTGAACTGCTTCCACTGCTAACACGATGGTACTAGAGCTTCTGAAATACTGTATGTTGAGTTGTTTCGGCACTTGACCCTCTTATCCAAAAGTAAGTTGATGGAAATCGGTACTTGGCCTTCTTCAGAAAACAACCCGTTTCAACCGGCACTTGACCTTCACAAAAAACGACAGCACTGGAACCTTGACAGCAGCAACTTGCTTGACTTGCGTAAAAGAAAACAGCAGTCCGAGTTATCCGGCAACATGTAACAACGCCGGGTACTGTCAAATTTCTGTTTCAGTCAAAAATTGCAATTTTGACATTTACCGGGCAACGCCGAGTACTTTGAAAATTTTGAAGATGTTGACTGTCTTGAAGAATGTTAATTTCTTGAAGGATGCTGATGAATTCTTGTTGAAAATGAAGTGGGTAAGGGACCCCGTGTTTGCTGGTACCAGATCAAACCAGCTTATGGCCACCAAATGATGACGTCCAATTTATATTATGATTGAGTAATTGGCCGCCAAATGACGCGTGCACCATGAGGTGAGTGATGGTGCCCGTGGTCTGGTTTTGTGAAGTGTGTAAATGATGTACAGTCAAACAATGATCATACAAAAACAGGGCAATCCATACAAAGACGTCAGTTAACTCACGACGTATAAAGTCAATGATGCTTGTAACAGCTAGTGACGTTTTTCTGTATCATTTATTGTGGACGCCACAGTGACAAAATGTATACGCGAATATGTAGGTACATCAGACAGTCATTATCACAGCAACAATGTCAGTATAGCAATGGACGGTAGACAGCATCATAATAAAGGTAATTCACAGGCATGTCAATACATTATAAGGCTGTAATGTAGTCGGGAAAATTCTCCATCCCTTTCTATCTTAGCCAGAAGATAACCAGATGTATGAGATCAGTTCACTCTCCTTAATCTGACTTCAGCAAGACAGGCACGTCTGCCGAAGTATAAATAATGTCCTCAAAAATATCCTCTAGATAACAAAGGTTTTCCAAACCTAGTTCATGTAACAAAGTAGCAAGTAATGGTCCTTGGGACATGCATCAACCGATGCAGTACAATACAGCGACATGTGAGCTGGGAAAACATCTCGTGACGACGCCTTTCGAAGACAGGCTATGAATCAAAAATCGCTCACGACCAAAAATCGATAGAGTTAATGAAAAGTTAATTTACCTTGCCTTCAGGAAATACACAGAAATATTACGCCTCCCGGCATGTGGAAATACACTAGAGGTATTATCTCGAATAAACGAAATATCCATAAAGAGGACTTCACATTCCTGACAGAACAAAAAATAGCGGAGATCCCCTCTCAGCGAGGCATCTTTCTAGCTATTCAAAATCGCTCACTGACTGGTGGGCGGAAATCGATCGACCAAGAAGCAAGACCAGTCATGCGCAGTCCAGCGCAAAATGACCACAGCTCAGAACTTAAGACGCAAGGACCTTTACTACGAACCATCGTAAGAATGATTACCTTAAAAGGATAACCCAACAGGTTGCCAACCGTTTTCTGAGAAAACGGCCTAGCATAGCAAACTTAACTGCATTCAATACCAACGCGAGGAGACAACTGCTCACCGAGAAAAGTGACTATAAATTTCAAGCAGTTGTTGCCCTTGCGTTATAAAATATATATTGTAATAAAACGATGTTGCGAGAATTTCTCACGCAACAAGTATCTAACTTTGGCAATGGGATTAAACATATTAAATTCATAAAGCATTCGTACCACAAAATTCAAGAAATATAAACAAATGACGCTGACTTTGCAAAGAAGTGGCCTCAGTTTCCTCCGCACTGCTCAGACTGTGAATACTTCTCTATATTTAAGTTTAAATTTAACACAGCTGTTCTCAGCGTATTTGAATGAAAAATATTATTCAACTGGCATTGAATAGTGAAAGCTTTTTGCTAATATTTAGTAGCACTGGCCAATCGAAAGCTTGCGACTACCAGAATTCAAATGTAGTTTTTGAAAAACAAAAATAATTCTAAACATACTCTGCATCTGGTAGTCGATTGGCCAGTCTGCTTTAGTTATGCCAATACAAAACGATGTTAGTTTTTGGTAACAATTTTCCTACCGCTCCCCTTTTCCCTCCTATACTCTTGTTACCCAAGCGAATTTGAATTTACCTCAATGCCTCCCTTCTAAGCCGGTGTCCCCACTAACGTTATGAAAAACAAGCAGGAACAACAGTCTGTCTGGTCGCGCGTCCGTAGACATTTAGTATTTTCTCAATAACTTGGCTAATACTGGGACTATCATATTATTTAAAACACATTCTTGCTCAGTGGACTCTAAGCTATACTACCATATGATTTTTATGGTCAAATTCATTATGGTTTAGATTTTCAATTTTCGTCATAGTCAATCGACAAATAAAATGTTTACACAAGACGGCCATCTTCCCCTCTTGCTCGCATGTATTTTTCAAATAACTACTTGTTTTAGTGACGTCAGAAATACTACCGCGAGAAGAAAAAAATGTGTCTGCATGTTTTGCCTCTGTTGGCTTTGTCGCAGCGTGTATATATGCATGGCAGAATGTATCAAGCGAAGCGGGGTTTAGCGTGGCGGGGTAAGAATTGGCGTTAATTATTTGTATTGTATCGTGTAACACTACCAAAAAATGTAAGGATTGCTACTGATTACCAGCGTTAAAGTCAAAATTTTACGTTAATTCAGATAGTTATTTTGCTGCACACTTCCGCAAAATCGTTAATTATAAGTCTAGGCTGCAAAATGTATGCAGCAGATCTGGCAAAATGTTAAATATTGGTAGTACGTTTTCGAAACCGAAACTAAAACGCGTGTTAGATTTTTACCGTGGGATCGTTCTATATGCTTAAGCACTGCACAAAAGGCAGTGTTGCTGGTGTGTGAGAGTATCACCGTCAGACACAATAGGGCGGGTTTATTTATTATCATTTTATGACTAAAATCTTACTGAAATGAGCGATTATTCTCGCAGATTTTATTACAATTACACGTTCATCATCATCATTATCATCTTTACACCCTTTAATCCCTGTAGAGCTTAGATCTTCAACAAATTCAAGCCAACGGCTTCCTGTCCTGTGCCATCCGCTCAAGCTCTTTCCGTGCCTTCTTTATCCTTTTCATGCATATATCGCACTCCTTTGTCCTTTTTTTTAAAACTTTATCCCTCAATTTATCTTTTCTCTGAGGGTTCCAACGCCAGTTTTTCTCCTCACCTGTTATTTAACTGGTATTTGCCTTCTCTTCCACCAGTTTCACATTAGTGATCTTGCCATACCATTTCAATGGTGTTCAGCGCAGTCATTGGTTTACGAGTCTGGAGCTTGTTGATAGCATTGAATGGTAGTCATTTTTCTGGAATCTCCAGGGTAAGAGGGGTATGTCAAGGTGGTCCCATATCCGATACTGTCGTAGGGGAGTGTAGTGTTAAAGACTTCACTATACTAGGTCCATCATCGAGAGATGGTGTGACAAGTTCCCTTCCTCGCTGCCTTTTTCTTCCATAACTCAAGAGCAAAGTCAGGTATCCATTTACAGCTGGTTAGAATGGAGCGTGACGATACCATGAATCGAACCCAGCACCTTTGCCGCGAGAGACCAGCGCTCTAACCACTCTGACAATCGGCACAGATAAGAGAAATATAAACATGTGAAGACATGGAAAGGCCTTGAGCTGAAGGTACCGGACATGAGGAGTCGACATGAGTTTGCTGAATGACTATGTGTTTTGGTGATCTGGAGAGTTTACTAGTACTCAATGACTATGTGTTTTGGTGATCTGGAGAATTTACTAGTACCTGTACTGAATGAATTTGCTGATTATCGTTTTGTGTTGTTCTAACTGTATCAGAACGATGCATTCCTGCATTACAATGCAGTTGTTTTGAACTTTAGCTGTCTAACGAAGGACTTTGCCGTGTGCTCAGTTGCTGCCCTCTGGTGATTGGTCAGAAAACTGTGTTTGAACCTATACTTATATACGTACTATTTCCTTTTTTTTTCTTTCTTTTTTTTAAATATTTTTTATTTAAGTGTGATTCACCAAGATCTGACGCTCAATGACAGTGGATCAAAGTCGTCGTTTAAGTGTGATATGTACTTAAAAATTTGAATCAAAGTAGTGACTACAAAAATGGGTTTTATTAATGTGCGGATCTCATTACCGTAAGAGAACTTGGCATCCAAATGCATACCAATTTTTGCTCAATGACCTTTTTGTTAAAGTGGGCGTTGTGGTAGGGAGTGTGACGGAAGGGTGGCTAAGATAAGTACATACTTTTTTTCGTGTAAAAATGTCCTGAGAAGTTGTTAGATAGCTCTACAACCTGTATTCTACCCACGTCTGTTAGAGCTTTTGACATTTCTGCAGAGATTCCATCAACGCCACCATGTTTTTTTAAGACGCCCAGGGAATACGTGTATAGTTCTCATCCTTGACTGTTCAACCATTTGTTATTTCTCATAGAATTCTGCTAGGCTTTGTTCCCTTTCACTTCTTTTACCGCATCTGTATGTTTGCAACCATAGCTTACTTTTTTTTTTCTTCAAAATGTCAACTTTAGTTTTTGCATATTCTTTTTTACTGTCAGTATTTAACCATCCTTTTGTCGTCTTTGTTTAATGCTTTAGTATATTTAGATTCATCATCATGTGACGTATTCTTTCCAGAACGTTGTCTCCATTACAGCTGCTCTGAACGCATCACGATTCTGAGCAAGTCGACCTGCATCAGCCAAAGACAAGTTCAGATTCTCTGTGATATTTAGATTAGCTCTGTTTATTCTCTAATGTTTTTGTCCGTTTACCCTGATAAAGACTCTGCAGTCGCAATGTAAGCTATTTCTTCATCCCTTGTCATTAAAAGATACACGGTACGTTACGTATTTTATTATCCACCCACCGGTTTACTGGAGCGAATACGTTTATAACTAACTGGGACTAAACAATTATTGAGTGTTCTATCTATATGATCCAATGTTGAGGAATGAACATTTTTGTTTGACACTGACGTTTGGTTTTAACTTGAGTCCTATCATTATTATGCTTAAAATATTGTACACAGTGCGATTGAAAAGAGACTCGCTGTTTTTCAAATTTGTATATTCCACTATTGTTGGGCACAATGGGCTGATCACCTGTTTGCCAGTCACTTTGATTACGGAAACAACAACAAATAAAGATTAATTTGTGGTTGCCCTAAAGACGCCACTAGGCGTGATGGGAAACAACGGCAAATAAAATCAATTTGTTGTTGCCCTTAAGACGCCACTAGGCGTGATTGGCCATTGTCTGCTTTGACGGTCGATGGCTAAGGATGGAAGAAGAAGACTATTGTTGGATATGCATTAAGCAAATGTGAAAAAAGGAGAGGAAACAGCCATTTGGCATTTGACTAATAAAAATTGTTTTTTTTTTTCCAGAAACAAATTAAAATAAAATACAATCTAAAATAGCCAATAAACTGTGGTTGTAAAGAAAGAAAGCAAAAATGACTGCCCGCTTTGAGGTCATGTACTGATTTTATAATTGCGGGCCCATGAATAGGACCACTGGTAATGAGGTCATGTGTCAAATGGGCCGTAATGTTAATGTTATAGAAGATTCTTTATAATAAAATAGTAGTTAAGTTTCTCTATCTTGACGTTCGCTTCATATGAATTAGTTGAACAAGAGGGAAAATAAATAAATATTTAGATATAGAGCGAATTGTATCCAAAACCATGGTGATATCACGAGAGGAAAGAAGTCATCAGCTTAAGCTGGAAGAACAGGTCATGGAACAGGTCAACCACTTTAAATACCTCGGAGCTGTCATAGACTGGAATGGAGGCATCAAAGAAGATTTGGCTACCCGAAGAGCAGCCACTATGAGACCTTTTCAGGCCATAAATCGAGGATCCCTCAGCCAAAAAGAAGTTGGCAAGACAACGAAGATGGCTGTATACCGCTTCATCTTTGTCACAGCCTTGACGTATGGATGCGAGTAACGGGCAATGACTACAGCCCACAAACGTCAGATGCAAACCTCAGAAATTAGGTATCTGAGAAAGGTGGTTTAAGTAACAAGAAGAGCCATGGTCCGCAACCAGACGATACGTCAAGGTCTAAAAACTCAACCCCTGAAGACCCAAGTAGAACAGTCCCAACTAAAATGGTTTGGCCATGTCTGCAGAATGAATGAAGACCGGCTGCCATTGCAGGTATGGGAGACTATGAGCCAGGGATCCAGACCTCCAGGACGACGCAGAGTCCGCTGGAAGGACAACATTAGACAATCTCTGAAGGACCGAGGACTAGAATGGAATCAGGCCATGAAAAAGGCAGCCGATAGGATAGTATGGTACTCTCTCTTCCTAACCTCTACTCCTCACGGCAGAAGAGGAACTACTAAGTAAGTAAGAGAGACATTTCTTCTTCTTCCTCGTTCGCCTTCAGACTTCCACATTTATGACTCTAATAAAGGCAGTAGTCAACTCAAGGTTCCCGACATCTCCAAACAGTTTTTCGTTGACAGAGGTGGGTTGTTGCCATATGCTACTCCGTTCATTTCTGTAGGTTGGGCAGTACTGCTGCAGGTGTTCGACTGTCATCGGGATGGTACCGCAGGTGCAGAGATCTGTTGCACAAATTTTGTATTTGTGGTATAGATGGTATCTCAATCTGTTGTGTCCAGTGCGTAGCCGAAAAATGATGACCTGTTCTTTCCTGGATAGTTGATGATATGCGTCATTTTTCAAATGGCCCGGGTGCTTTCTTTCGCTGATTATTCCTAAAGCGTATTGGTTGTATCCACGCCTGACCCATCTTGTCATACGACCATCTTTGCTAGTAATAATAAATCTTAATGCAAATGAAAGTATTTGCTAGGTCATTAACCGCATCATTGGTGTATTCTTATTTGAAGCATCGTCTTTATCAAAGTTATTGCCTTCGCTCATTATATTATCTTTTTTACGAAACTGTTTATCCCAATCACCATCGTCTTCATTATTAACACATTCATTATCAAAGCCATCATTATAGTCTTCACAACTGTAATAACCATCATTCTAAGATATTTCCTTCATTCATGACCTCTCAGGCCCATATAGAAAATGAGCCTTCAACAAATTCATACTAAGCGTTCCTGCCCTGTGCCATTCCTTCAATGTCTTTCAATGTTTTCTTATCCATTATCGCCCCTATGTGTGTGTGGTTTTTGGCCTCCCTCTATCTCTCTAAATAAATAAAGAGGGGAAACCCGAGGCCTGTAAACAGTACATAAGTAAAACACACATAAAGGTATGTTTTAGGTACTCGTGAGAGATGAAGAAGTAGAAAACTAGATTTTCTAGAAAAATCTACTTTACTTCTTTTATTTTCTCATGAGTGCCTGTAACATACCTTTATGTGTGTTTTATTTATTTATTTAATCTATTTCTCTAGCACTGTGGATTCCAGAACAAGTACTGTCTTGTGATGTTTTCAACTGGTGTCCTCAAGTATGCGTCCTATTTAACGAAAGCGACTTTGCCTCTCCCCCTGCTCCAGTGGTAACTGTCTGGTTCTTGCCGTAAGTTCCATATAGGTGACCTTGTATCATGTATGTTCATCTATTTTGCGCAAGTGCCCATTTATGAAAGTCTGTTACTTCTGGATTGACGCTTTTGTTGTTCTCCATGTCCCACTTCTTCTTTCTTTGATCCATAACCGCCAACCGTCAAAGCAGTCAGCGGCCATCACGCCTGGTGGCGTCTTGTAGGGCAGCAACAAATTGATTCCACTTTGCTCGGTCGGCGGCCATCCTTCGTACAGTGCCCCAACTGTGGTTCATTCTTTGCATCTCAGCTTCCACAGTTCTCCGCCAAGTTGTTTTTGGTCGGCCTCTCTTTCGCTTTCCCTCGGGGGTCCATAGCATAGCTGTTCTTGCGATGGTATCAGGGTCCCTTCTGAGGACATGGCCAACCCAACTCCAGCGTCTGCCAGCTATGATGGTGTGCATGTCCTCCTGGTTACTCCGAATAAGTAGTTCTTGGTTGCTGATGGTGTTTGGCCAAAAGATTCGGAGAATTTTCCTTAGGCAGATTGTGTGGAAGGAGGACAGTTTCGACATTTCCTTCTCTGTTACTCTCCAACATTCCGCACCATAGAGAAGCACAGAAAGTACGCAGCTCTCATACAGTCTTAATTTGGTGTTTGTGCTGTACTGGGAAGACTTCCAAATGTTGTTGAGAATAGCAAAGGCTGTTCTCGCTTTATTCATTCTGTTGTTAATGTCCTTGCTTGTTCCGCCGTCATCCATGTCCCACAACCATACAATATCACTGCCTTTGCATTGGAATTGAGCATTCAGTTTTTTTGCTTTTTTTTTTTTTAATTCACATTATTAAGACACGGTAAACTGAAATTAATAAAATATAAACCAAAACTAACAGCTGACTTTGTTTGTTATTTAAGAATAAAGATGATGACTGCCAAATAATAATAATTGTAGCTCCCTTCAGTCATAACTTACTATGGGAATGCGCCCCTGAGGTGAAGCCTTCAGCCGCTTTTTTTTCCTGGTTTTCCTTTCTGCGCGTTCTTTTCTCGTCCGCTTGTTATAAGAGCTTTTTGCCCAATCTAGGGCGGTGGCGTAGGGAGCATCGCCACTTGGTGCGATTGGCAGTTTTATCCTCCCAGGTTGCTGGATTTATGTCCAGTGCCTCTCATGCCTGTCTTGCACACATCTTTGAACCTCAGCTGCGGTGGCCGGGTTGTTCTTTTGCCATCTGTCAGTTGTCCGTAAAATATACCTTTGAGGATGAGACCATCTTCCATGCAGCGGACATGGGCAAGCCAGCGTAGTCTGCGCTGTCTAATCAATGTATAATAATAATAATCCTATATATAAAATCCTAGCTTTTTCTGTCAGTGCGTAACGCTAAGGGAAGCAATTTTGGTTGAAAGTTAGACATTAATCCTATATATAAAATCCCAGCTTTTTCTGTCAGTGCGTAACGCTAAGGGAAGCAACTTTGGTTGAAAGTTAGACATTCTTCTTCTTCTTCGTACACTCTCAGACTTAGTACAGTGAGGTCTCTAACACTTCACTCCCCTGCTTCAGTATCTGCAATGGGACTACCTTCACTTTTGTATAATATTTACAAATGATAAACGACATCTAGTAAATACTCTCTCTCTCTCTCTCTCTCTCTCTCTCACTCTCTCTCTCTCACTCTCACTCTCTCTCTCTCTCTCTCTCTCTCTCTCTCTCTCTCTCTCTCTCTCTCTCTATTCCCTAGATTGACATTGACTCCTAGTTTGATAATTCCACACATATGTATCTTCTTTGTATACCTCGCTGTATTTAGGAGATAAGTGTCACATTTCACAAGCTGTAATCATCTCAGACAGCAAAAATACTAGTTCTGAAGATCTTGGACTTCAAACATAAAAATATGTATCACTTAGGGGTCGTCCGCATATGACGTCGAGCAGTGAAGGGCGAGGGGGTCAAAATTATTTGACGATAAGGGGTGACAAAGAGGTTTGAAAAAATGCGACGTTACACTCGCTTCTTTTATAAATTATGTTCCTACTTTTATCCGCAATAGTTAACTTTTATCCGCAACAGTTAACCTTTATGTGTAATAGTTAACTTTCATGTTCAATAGTTAACATTTATCCGAAATAGTTAACCACCCCCTCGTGGACGACTTACATTAATATTATGATCGCAGCTTAAATATGATGATGACGACTAGTTAAGTAACTTAAACAATATTACGTTGTTTCTATTCAGGATTTTAAAAAGGAGGGGGTGGGGAGTTAAGAGATTTGTGACGTCACGTAGGGGGTCCGAGTTTTTGTGACGTAATGTGACAAGAGGGAGGGTTTTTTTTTTTTTAAATGGCAGAAAATGAATGACGTTATACGTGGACGACCCCATTACGAACTCTCTCAACTCACTGTAATATGAATACATTAAAGTACGAACCACACATTGTAATATAATGCGAATCTTGACATGTACGATATCCTGTAAATAAACATGGCTACGAATTGAACATGCTTTTACGGAGTCCCTTCTGAAACGTGTGTGCTTGTGTAGATGACGAGGTAATGATTATATACATACATCATAACATTACATGGTGGCAGCGGTCGATACCGGACTGACGCAAAACAGCTACACGATAACATGTGAGTACAGTTTATTCGGCTAATTTTCGTCATCGAGGTCAACAATGGCAGCTAAACATTACCGCAGCGCACCGCAAATGAGATTTGCCGGTCAAGATGATAAGAGTGAAGCTTTCTTGTTATGGCGCCAACGCATAGATCTATATTCCAAGACCACTGGTCTGGAAGGACAAACCCTAACTCCGTATATCCTAGAAGCATTGGACGATGAAGGTTTGAAAATCTACAACAGTTTTGCTACCGCCATGCCTGTTGAGTCAGCGACCGACCCCGTAGCCATATTGGACGAATTTGAAAAACGTCTGATAATAAAGCACACGAACTTTAGAGCGGCAAGATTAGAACTTCACCACCTGCGACAGAAACCTGATGAAAGTTTAGATGATTTCTTCACTCGCATCAAGGAGAAAACAAGTGTATGTAAATTTAACAAAGAAGAAGAAAAAGAGCGAATTATCGAACAGATCCTTCTCAGCACACCAATGCCAGAGTTCCAGAAATGGATACTGAGCCAGAGTGATACACTAAATTTACAACAACTTCTGGATGAAGGCAGGAAACACGAGGCACAAGCACTAAACATTAAACAAATTCAGCAAGGTACAGTAACAGCCCAGGTGGATGCAGTAAAAAGCTATAAACCCAAACAAAACAAAGCAACTGGTTCGAAGCAACAAGAAAAACACAACACAAGCAGAGGTGCTATGTGTAAATGTTGTGGCCTAAACCACATACAAAACCACTGTCCAGCTAAAGACTCTACATGTCATTACTGCAGAAAGAGGGGCCACTGGATAAAATTATGTTTCAAGAGGAAACAAGACAGTGCTCAACACAAACTTCACAGCAGAAAGTCATCAAAACAAACACACTCTATGATGACTGAGGACCTTGACTCCAGTGAAGAAAGTGATCCTTCCAGTTTTGATACTGTGAAGATACTAACTTTCAGCAATGAACCAAAGAGAACGCAGGCTTTCTGCAAGGTACAATTCCGAATACCAGGAATTAAAAGGCACAAAGAAAGATATATTCGGTTCAAGATAGACACAGGTGCCCAAGGTAACACTCTACCCTTAAGAATATTCAGACAGATCATGCCTGACAAGGTGGATGAGCAAGGATTTCCCACAAGGGATGTAAAAAGTAGGAGTGGCAGGACAAAGCTAAGAGCTTACAATGGAACAAGTATAGACTGTTTTGGAGCAGTAACACTTGAATGTTCATACAGAGGCTCTGAATGGACATTGTCAACATTTTACTTGGTAGATGTTGAAGGACCTGCAATTTTGGGTTTACCAATGTGCGAAAAGCTGAGTGTGGTAACTATTAACAACATTAAAGCTGACAAAAAAGAACATCTTACTCTACACGTCACTGGAGTAGATGACCTTAAACAGCGATTCCCAGAACAGTTCGACAGAATAGGCAAACTTCCAGGAAAGGCAAGATTCTTTTTAAAAGACAACGCTGAGCCAAAGATAGACCCACCTAGAAAGTATCCTATACATGTTAAACAGAAACTTGCCACAGAACTAGAAAAGATGGTGCAGAATGATGTTATTAGAAAGGTTGAAGAGCATTCTGATTGGTGTAGTAGTATCACAACCGTTCTGAAGCAGGATGGTTCTCTTCGGGTTTGCCTTGACCCAAAACACTTAAACAACAGTCTAAAGCGCTGTCCACACAAAATGCATACAGTGGAAGAGATAACTCACAGATTCCACAATGCCAAATATTTTTCTAAACTAGATGCTGTACACGGATACTGGAGTGTTGAGATAGCAGAGGAAAGTCAACTCCTTACAACTTTTCGAACACCATTCGGCAGATATTGTTTCAAGAGACTCCCATTTGGTTTGAATGTATCACAAGACATCTTTCAACAGAAGATTGACAACATTGTTGAGCAATGTTCTGGTACAGTGGCTATTGCGGATGACATTGTAGTCTGCGGCAGGTCAGAACAAGAAAACGACCGTAACTTGATTAACTTGATGCATGTAGCACAGGCCAATGGGCTAACATTCAACAGCAAAAAGTGTACAATTAAGGCAACGGAGATACAATTTTTTGGATTGCTGTACACCCAGAATGGTGTAAAACCAGACCCTAAAAAGGTTGAAGATATTCATGACATGCCAACACCAGCTACAAAGAAGGAACTGCAACAATTCTTAGGTGCTGTCAATTTCCTAGCACAATTCATACCAAATTTGTCAGCTGCTGCAGAACCTTTGCGATCTCTACTACAGAATGAAACTCCGTATGAATGGTCAGAAGACTACCAACACATATTCAACCACTTGAAGACCCTCATATCATCTGATGCATGCTTGAAATACTATGACATGCAAGCACCCACTTTTCTCATGGTTGATTCCAGTCTGAAAGGCCTAGGAGCAGCACTTTTGCAACCAGACAAAAATCCTGAAGGACACTATGCCAAAGAACTTCGTCCTGTAGCTTACGCAAGCAAATCATTAAGTTCTGGCGAAAAGAAACTTGCAAACATTGAAAGAGAAATGCTAGCTGTACGTTTTGGAATCAAACGCTTCCACACATTTCTTTTCAACCGCCCATTTACAATTCTCTCAGATCACAAGCCACTTGAGTTGATTCATAAAAAACCAATAGCTTCAGCACCACCACGACTACAAGCTCTGTTATTGGAAACAAGGTTATGATTTTAATATTCAGTATATCCCAGGAGAGGATATAGGTCTTGCAGATGCTCTCAGCAGACTACCAAACCCCAACAAGACAGCAGATCTTACCCCAAACATCAAAGTTGATTTTGTCAAGTTTAGCGATAATCGGCTTGAACACATCAGAGAAGACACAATGAGAGATCCTATCCTTAACTCTCTCAAAGAACTGATATACCATGGATGGCCAAGCTCTATCAGGGAAGTTCCAACACACATCCGTCCATACTACTCGATGAGGGACGAGTTAAGCATCGAAGATGGTCTGATCCTTAAAGGAGATCGCATTGTTGTACCAGAAACACAACGCGATATCATCCTTAAACAGCTCCATAATAGTCACCTTGGTATTGTGAAGACACAACTGAGAGCAAAGAAAGATGTTTACTGGCCACAGATAAACAAGGACATAGAAACACTATGTAAAAACTGTTCAATTTGCCAAGAACATGCAAATAGGCAGTGCAGAGAACCTCTCATACCATCAGACATACCATTGAGCCCTTGGAGCATTATAGGAACTGATATTTTCTCAATCGACAATAATGACTATCTTATTATTGCTGATTACTACAGCAAATTTCCCATCATTGAGAAACTTCCACAACCCTCACCGTCAGCTGTTATTGCAGACATTACAAAGAAGTATTGCAGCATGTTTGGCATCCCAGATGAAATTAGATCAGACAACGGTCCACATTTCTCAGGTCAAGCATACAGAAACTTCACTAAGGACTGGAAGATCAAACACACAACATCATCACCTAGATACCCTAAATCTAATGGTTTCATTGAGAGACAGATACAAACTATCAAGTCAATCATGAAGAAAACAAGAACAGAGGATGTACACCTAGCACTCTTGAGATGGAGAACAACACCGGTAGACAGTAAGATCGACAGTCCAGCAGAACTTATGTTTGATAGAAGAATTAAAGACCTCCTACCATCTAAGGTCCACTTCCGTCCACAACATAGAGACAGCACATATGATCAACTTCAGCATCGTCAGCAAGTTCAGAAATTCAACTATGACAAATGTGCTAAAGACTTACCACCATTATATCCTGGTCAGCATGTGACTACCTACAACCACAACAATGACACATGGTCAAAAGCAACAATCATTTCCAGAAACCCTGAACCCAGGAGCTATACTTTAAGACCAGACAGCAGCAGCAACCTCCTGAGGCGAAACAGAGTGGACATAAGAGAAATCCCACAGAATACAACAGAACAGAGAATTCCCATGCTTTCAACAGACAATGCAGTAACTCCAGACCTTGGTGCCCCACAAAACCAACAAGCGTCAAGGCCGAAATCACAACCAACTCAAGCTAAACCAGGGACTTCCGCAGAACCACCAGCACTTTACACCACTCGTTCTGGCCGTACAGTGACACCTCCCAGCCGATACAGACAGTGACATATATATACTCACACTGAGCATTACACATACTTATCCTTTCTCACATGAAACATTTCGTTGGAAATGTTTGCACACATTTTTTTTTCAAAAAAGGGGGGATGTAATATGAATACATTAAAGTACGAACCACACATTGTAATATAATGCGAATCTTGACATGTACGATATCCTGTAAATAAACATGGCTACGAATTGAACATGCTTTTACGGAGTCCCTTCTGAAACGTGTGTGCTTGTGTAGATGACGAGGTAATGATTATATACATACATCATAACATTACACTCACTTGCGTTGGTAGAAAAATGGCGCCCCAATGCAATTAAGCTTCATGTATACCTGTAATTGTTACTGACTTTCTAACTCGTGGCTTGTTCAACACATATCTGTGCACGCTGGCCTCTATTTACTCGTAATTTCTTACACCCACAAAACTAGCTTATGCATATAATGCATGAAGACTCAATCACAAACTGTCTACTAAAAAATCTCAACTCACAAATTTTCTCTACCAGCGACCTCACTCTCAGCCAGCCATCAGGTCGTATTTTCATCACCTGATGTGGAACGACATCCTAACACGCTAAACAGTCCTCATACTTATCACTCTTTGAACATGTAACGCAAGAAAACTCAGATCATCATCCAGCCGACTCCGCAGCTATCATACCAATTTCTTCACAATGCAAGAACAATCTTGCATCTATCCTAGCAGGTAAACGCTGAAACTGGGTTGACCACATTCTCAGAACAGACCCTGACACTATCACCAGAACTGTCATGCTATGGACTCCAGAAGGAAAGCGAAAGCAAGGACAACCAAAAGCCACCTGGCGGGGAACAGTGGAGGCGGAGATGCTAAGCATGAACCAGAGCTAGGGCACCACACGAAGGATTGCTGTCGACCGAGAAAAGTGGAGACAGTTTGTTGCTGCCCTACAAGACACCACTAGACGTGATGGTCACTGATTGCTTTGTCAGTCAGTGGCCAAGGAACAAAGAAGAAGAGACACTATCCGTTTCTAATATTAGATCATACAATTATTTCCCCTCCACGCTTATCCCCCTTACATAAACAAAGTTCCAACACCTCGATCCATCGTCTTAAGGGTAGTCATCTTTTTTATGCTAATTTCCATTGGAATGTAATGCGCCGTACTACTGGTAAATCGATATTCATTCGTGCAAGGTATATAAAAGTATATCTTTTGTATTTCCAGCACACCATTCGGGACCGACGATCATCCTAGACAGGAGGCAGATAGCAATATACTAAAATCAACGTTCTTTTAATACGCAGAAGACAAAATGGTTCGTACCAAGCCACAAGCCAGGAAGAGGAAAGTTTATAAAAGCCCGCCAGCACTTGACAACAAAGAAGAGTCATCACAGAACAAGAACAGATTACCGGAGAGCAAAGTTGCCCAAAATACTAGCGTCGAGGCCGAACCTCCTGAGAAGCCGAGCAATGCAGCTTCTGACACCACGGCGGTGGCAACAATTGACAGCCGCGCAAAATTTGATGCAGCTCTTGGCCCAAGAGGAGAGGAAGCCATTACTGGAATTGCAAAAGTTATGATGAGAAGGCTAAAATGCCAGAAGGAGGCAAGAGATAAACTACGAGCGAATTCACAACCACCATACGAAACAACATCAACATCCACGCCCGTCGTGCCAGGCCTAGACATCGAAGACGCTGTCCGAAACTCGATGACGGAGAAACACCAAGGGGCAGAGGAGTGTCAAATCCAACGAAACAACCCTCAGATGGCGCAAATTGCGAGAGCCGAGATACAAACCAACGAAAACCCCGAGACGCAAACGACCAGACCTAGTCCGGACAAAACAACAGCTGATAACAACTCAAAAGCTCTGGCACAAGAAAAGGCTCCTTCGAACAACAAACAGGAACATGATTCTTGTTCTAACCAAGACCGGAGAAGGGAACAAAGGCCAAGGACTAACAGATACGATACAGGAGAGGATCGTTAAGATCACCCAGATATCTGGAGGTGAGGCCTCACTCAGGGCCCTAAACGACGATAAAGTGACCTGTATCCTCGAGGTAATAACTGGCAATAGAGGCATCGCTAAAGTAGGGAAGCGCGAAAAGAGAGTCGTGCTTTCCCTCAACAACACTGAAACAACCACTTTGCTAATGATCGAACTGGAGTCCGGTCCAAAAGAAGTCCAGCTGCCCCACCAGATAAAAGTAGTGGTGGAAACATCCAAGACAACAAAGAAGTTGGTCATAAGAGGGGTTGATACCAGATGGCCTGCAAGCGAGGTTCACAGCTACCTACAAACCGAAAACGCAGATGTCAAAATCACGCAGGTCGAAAGGCTAAAAACCTGGGACAAGAAAGATACAAATCTGATTGTAATAACTATTGAAGGATCGACAAGACCTGAGAAACTGACGCTCCAAACTACTTCAAAAAGGACAGAAGCATATATCCCTCCGATCATGCAGTGCTCTAACTGCCAGCAGTTTTCCCACACAAAGAAAACGTGCAGAAGAGATACAGTTTGCCCGTATTGTTCGGGGAGCGACCCATATCGCGACTGTCCCAAGGCGATGGAGGATCTCAATTACAAGGCAATGAATGCAAACCGTACCTGTGCAAACTGCCACGGAAACTACGGGGCAAGGTACAGAGGCTGCCCTGTGTTTCAGGAAACTAAGAGCACCCTGAAGGAAGCTGTGTCCAAAAACATCCCTTTCAAAGAGGCAAAACACAGAGTGGCTGCGGATGTTGCAGACAAACAGCGCACGATAGATAGAAGACAGCTACATCAGCTGACCGCGGATGTTAAAGAAATGAAACTGAAACTCCAGGTCGAGAACAAAAGCAGGCAGACTCTCGAAGATCAAACTGACAGTGGAGAAGATGTAATAGATCTGCAGAGCATTAGGGAAATGATGGACGACATGAAAAGAATCCAGCAACAAATAGAAACAGACGTCAAGAAGCTGACAGAGCTGAAAGAAGAAAACGCAGAAATACTCAAAAGAATTGAAGCAGAAAAAATAGCCATTGAGGAAATTACATCTAATACACGAAAAACTAAAACGAACGACCAATCAGACGAAGAAGTAATCGAGGAAAGGCTAGAAAAGCTACTCCCATCAATAATAGAAAAAGCGCTATTTCAGATACAGGAGAAAAGGAAGACACAAGAAACAGAAACGAGGAGGGCAAAAACACACAAAACCACACAAGCCAGATAGTGAGGCAGGAAATGAAAAACACTATGGAACACGCCACAGCACCACGAACAGACAAACAACGAAGAGGAATCCAGACAGTCAGCTAGTGGTCCTTTTTAGGACCAGTCCTTTTCAGCACTAACAACCGGCTAGCATAGAAGAACCTAACGCACAAAATACCCCAATTATAACCGCTTTGGTTGAACAAGGTATAACAGCAATATAGTCGACGAACGAACGAACGAACATTTCCATCATATTCTTTCAAAATACTGTCTAAACTTACCTCTTCTTGTATCGCAGTGTGTTCCTATTGATAGCACTTCAAAACGTTCCCTTCTGTATATGTAAAAAAAAAAAAAAAACGTTTCTTTTTTCCTACTTTAGTCCAAAACTAGCACTGTCAAAACCTGTCTCTTCTTTGTTTAGCAATGAATTCCATCACTAATTTACTATATTAACATCGACTCTATAATCTTTTCGTGTCTCAATATGTCTTTTCGTGTTTTGCTATCCGTTTTTTGCGGGCATCTCATTTCAGAGATTGTGATCTTTTTATCTCTATATAATTTTCATTAACGTCCAGCTTCTGGTGCTATTAGCATGACGTCTGTATAAATATTGTATAAAGCTGCAATTCTTGCTTTACATTTACGGTCATGTAGGAGCAATGTTTCTCTTCTGCTTCCGGTGTCATTGTATAATAATATACCTTCCCTTGTAGTATGTACTTATCCTTCGTTCACTTTCATATAATTACAAAGTTTCTCTCATAACGGTTGCGGTGAAGGCCATGACGTCAATCCGCTTCCCACGTAGATCCAACAGTTTTGGAGCATTTGTTCTACTTTGTGCTTGTCTTCACCACGTGGGCATATACCGGTCTGTCCGATGTTTGATTTGTTGAACAGATGATACCTGAGTCTGCAGTGGCCGGTTCTCAGTCTGAAAATTATCACTTGATCTCTTCTGGTAAGGAGCGCTTGCGTGATGCTGACCACATCACCCATAGCGTGCCGATGGTCAAGAAAATACGGACCTAACACTGTGTTCCTAATATGCCTCAATAGGCGTGTAACGGGATCCTTTACCTTTTTTTTTTACCTCTTCTGGTAAGGTGTATTGTGGTTCTTGCATATCTGACTTAAATTATGATTGCTTTTATCTCTTCATATGTTGTCCTGTCTTTGAGTTTGAATTTTGTTTTCTCTATTTTGGCAATTCTATCTGCCCTCTCATGCCCATATTCCTTGTTGTGTGCGGAATCCACTGCTCTTTCTCTTTGTTGAAGTCATAACTGGTTTCCATTAGTACTTCTGATAAGTTGTCGAATTCATTATTTCTTATGGCTCCTAAGGTCTTCGCCAGAGTCATCTTCGTGCGCCAACATACGTTAGCGGAGCTCATATATCCAGAGTCGTAGTGTGGATTCCAAGCTTGTAGATCAACATTAGACAATCTTTTCTCTCAGCCAACTTCAGACAAAAATGAAGAGAGCACATACAGAAAACACGTTTATACGTCACCTTTATCAACCTCAAAAAAGGGATTTGACCTGGTTAGCAGGGATGGACTCGTCAAAATCCTTTTGAAAATAGGCTGCCCCACTAAACTGCTGGAAATGAAGAAGTTATTCAACGAAGACATAAATGGAACAGTCACATATGCTGGAATCACATCACAGCCCTTTGACATACGCGGTGGCGTAAAAAAAAAAGGCTACATCCTGGCTCCGACCTTCTTGTGGATGATATGGATGCGACAGGAATATTAGTTGGTGGACATTATATAAAAAACTTCCGATCTCATTATCATCATTTCCCTTTCCGCCATTTATTGAGCACTGAGCAACTAATTCAGCTGGCCCTACTGCAGGAAGCGTGTACGAAAACTTACAAGTGCTCTTGCTGTGGTAGTTTCTGTAGTAATTTGTTTCAATAATGAGGTTGTCAGCCCCACATAAAATCTCGCATAAGTCGCTTGTTATGACAGGCCTGAAGGCGGTAGTAGTCCTGTTTTACGACGTGCGATATTCATTTATTCACAAAAGGGGGGTGTATGGGGAATATTTGGTAAATAAATATGGTCATATAGAATTATTTCATAAATAGTAGTTTTAGTGAAGAAAAAAAAAGTTGTGGACTGCAGAAGAAACGGCGAGTCTATTCTCAGTCAACTCTAGAGTACGAAACAAACTGAATGCTGAACATGATATGTGGGTAGAGCCCCCTTCAGTCATAACTGACAATGGAATGCACCCCTGAGGTGATAGCCCTCAGCTGTTTTTGTTTCGCTTGCTGTTCCTATTGGCGTGTTCTTTTCTCTTCTACTTGTTGGTTGTGAGAGCTTCTTTCCGCACAATCTTAGGTGGCGCCGTAGGGGGCAATACCACATGGTCGATCGGCAGCTTCATACTCTCAAGTTGCTGGATTTATGTCCAGTGCCTTCGTGTTTCTCTTGCACATATATTTGAACCTCAGATGCGATCGCCAAACTGTTCTTTTGCCATCTGCCAGTTGTCCACTGACTTCTTTGACGGTCGGCGGCTAAAGATCAAAGAAGAAGAAGTTGTCCGTAGAAGATATCTTTCGGGTTGCAACCATCTTCCGTGCCGCGGATATGGCCAAGCCAGCGTGGTCTTCACTGTTTAAGCAATGTAACATCCTTTGATGGCCAGCACGTGACAACACCTCGACTTTGTCACTTTGTCCTTCCACGAAATACCGAGGATGTGGTGTATACACCGTAGATGGAAGGTATTGAACCTTCTTTCTTGCGTAGCATAGGTTGTCCATGTCTCGCTGCCACATAGAAACGTTGTGGTCTGGTAATAAACAAGAATGGGTAAGTGGCAGGCATTTGTAATAAAGATAGAGAGAAGTAGAACTATAGGTATCACAGAGGTAACAGGCTGACCGGGGATCGAACCAGGAACCCTCGGAACGACTCCATCGCTCCCGTACAGGAATTAATAGTGAAAGAATACACTGCCAATTTAGCACCAGTGGCTTGTATTCTTTGCACCCTTGCCCTTGTGTTCATCCACGATTCACTCCGTTAGCAAGGCAATGGACCCGTTCACGTTCGATCCCCGGTCATTTCTGATAGAAGTGCCTGTCAAGAGCTCGCGCCTGCGGTGTCCAAAGACGAAGCTTTATTTTTTTTTTTTTTAACAAAGTATCCCGTTGATGGGTTATAATTAAGATATATAGTGTAATAAATTCAAGACAATAAAATCTGATTTCCACTATCTAAATATAGTATCTTCTCCCCCCTCCACTCAGTCCGAATAGAGTAAATTAAAACCAAAATTGTGTGAATGTATGTGTGTGTGTGTGTGACCTCCCCTTTCCAAGAAACAAACACATAACAAAAATAAAAACAAGCAAATACAAACAACAAAATGAAAAAAAAAAATAGAGCCTCTCATAACTGCCCTGTTGTTAGCAAAGGGAAAAGGGGTGAGAAAGCCCGAGGGTGTCTGATATTACACCAAAATCACCAATTATCTGCCATCATCCATACGAGCACCACATCAGACTATCCCTTATCCTCACACCATCACTGATCCTTATATATTAATTTTAGTTATTGTTATATATTGTTTTACTATATTTGTGCAATTCTCTAGTCTACTTTTCTAATTCTCAATACCGGTACATTGAGTTTTTAGTTGTATTATTGAAGGGTCGGCGGCTTACAGGCAACACGCGGCGATTATTTTATATGAGGTGTCGGCCGCAAGTACATTAAAAGGTTGCTAGCGTGCAGTGGCTTCAAGCCTCGTTGGCTTTGCGCAGGTGTGTCAGTGTCTGTCCCTAGTCGTGGTGTGCTGTGGCACAATAATTTGTTTTCAACATAAGGGTTACTTTCACAATTGCCATCCGGCTGGCAGAATTGTGGATTTTAAAGCTGCAACCAAGGTGGAGTGGGTTCATTTTCTAATAAGACAACAGGAGGCGGATGATCTGATTGCCTCCTAAAAGTCCTATTATTTCGCTCTGTATAGAGTTTCCTATCATTGTTCTACTACTTCTTTCTTTCTTAGGAGTGTCTACCACATACCCGTTTTCGTTTATTGTTCACAGTTATCGTGTTTCCTTCTTTGTTTATTAATGTTGCGGCCTAGTAACTCTTCACTCGCTACACTATTATTAGTACCGCCTCACGCCCGGACCCATTGGTCGGGCGCTAGTCGTAACTACAAGCGCGCTACCATTACGTTCTAGAGTTGCCAGTTTTCATTGTGAAAAGGCTGTGTTGACAAGTACTGTCTTAACCTTTTTGAAATAGTTCATTTAAGAAAATACAATGGAGTTGTGTATTACCACAACGACCAGAATTATTTTAGTCATAATCATTTTAGAGTATGGTTAAAGGCAAACGCATAACCTTTCTCGCCCACATAAATACAAGAAGAAGAAAAAAAAAAGCTGTGACCGTAAAATGTAACTGGCATGTTTCCGCAGTTGATTCCACGAAGGGCTTCCGCAAGTTGGCGAAAGTGTATGTAAACTGTGAAACTGATATATTAGTTGAATATTTTACTAATACATTCGTTGTTTGAATACATTTTTAAACGATAGTAGTTCAAAACAGACGAGAAAGGATATTGTGGTATCTTATTTGTTTTAAATCGTTTTCCCCAACTTGCTTCCGCATTCTGGTCGAAGTAAGTTGCAAGGAACTGTGCAGCCAAGTGTTAAACCTACTTTACGTTTTTGAGTTGTAGCCTATATTTCTAAATATATTAGCTACAGCTGACAGAGATAGTTTAACAGAACTTTATTGTCTCTCACTTTTTCCCCCCTAACGATAGGCCTAATATAGCTACCGGGCTTTTTTACTGTGTGAGTCATAACATAGTGATGAATATGAAACAGATGGTCCTATTGATCGTCTGCTTTTGGATTGTTTTAAAGCAATAGACAAAACATTAGACATCCAAAAAAAAAACCCCACCTTTTTATTAGATCATCAGATAGATGTGTCCCCCGCAACAATGGTTTATTGCATTGAATCACAACTATTTTCCTGTTCATTCCTTGCTGGTATGCTCAAATACATTACTAATATCTCATGCTTTATTTTTTACTCATCACATCACTTTCATTGTACTATTTTCAAACATGTTTTTCTTTACTTTTCCCATCATTTATAGTTTTGAGTAAATTTCCATTTAGATATATCACATGTATTTTAATTGTCAAGTCGTTATTTCTATAATTGCTGTCTTTTGTTTAGCCTATTTGTTCTAGTTCTTTTTTGTTTTCTTTATCACATTCATTGCTGTTGTACACATGTACATTTTTGTGAATTGCCTGGATATGAAATTTAAAACTTGCCCAGTATGAGAAGTGAACTTCCATCACTTTTAGTACTAGACTAGATTATGACCTGTTTTGCATGAATTCTAGACTTTATGTTTTTTCTAGTTTATTTGTTCAGTAGCAAAACTCTAAATTGAAATATTTGTGATGAAAAACAGTAAAAGCAAAATCGTGAAATGTGACAAAACAAAAATCACTTTGAATGAATTGAAAGATGGATAGAAAAACAAAATCAAGATCTGGAATGTGAAAAAAAAAAAACCTTCACTGTTTTTGTTTTCACTTGGATTAACTTCATTTCCTGTTGACCTGTTACCTTAAGTCAGAGGTCAGCATAAGGTAGATTTCGATCTACTGATAGATCACAGGGTATGATTTGCTGGATCCCTCCCTAGGTAGTGGAGGGGGAAATGAGAGTTTTAAAGCTAGAACAATTTTGGACTAGCCCAGCATTTAAAAACACTTTATCCCTGGCATTAAATGTACATTTTCTACACTCCCAAAGTAAATTCTCGAGTCAGCTTATGGAAGTACATTTAGGTTATTCACACCAGTTTTTTCTCCTTTAAATTATGCAATCATCGTGTAACTACATGAGATAGGAATAACGTCATATGAAAAAACTTTTTTACTCTTGTTTAATGTTTAATTTTATCCCTGGCTTCATCCGATCTATTCTTTGAATTGTAGTTAACCTTCTGTGAGATATCAGTTTGAATTTTTGACTGCTCAAAATTACATAAAGGTTGAACTTACTCCATGTACTATGAAAACAGACATGATTTTGTCAAAAAAGACTCATGGCTGATTTACAGCTCAAATTAGTTTTTAGAAGTAGCGGAAGTCATTCTGATGAGTTTTAAAATTTATGAACTCCTGGCATTAAACCAGTTGGATGTTGTATCTAGCTTTGTTACAAGTAGCCCATAAGCTAGAAAAAATCTTTAAAAAATTCCATCATCTTCATTTACAAAGTTTGTTAGGGTGGTACAAGAATTCCCTTTTAAGGCATGAGATCAACATGTTGAAGTAGACCTTCTGTGAGAAATGAATTTTTTTCAAAAAATTTGCTTACTCCAACTATTTAAAAAATTTAGAGCTCATTGTTTCTAAAGTGGATACCCACAACTCCTGGGATGCCTGCCACTGTCTTAAACCAGTTGGATGTTGTATCTAGTTACACAAGTGTTAGAGACTTCACTATACTAGGTCTAGCATAGAGAGGTAGAGTTACCAGTTCCCTCCCTAGCTGCCTTTTCCTTCCCATATCAAAGCCAAGTACCCATTTACAGCTGGGTAGACTGTGGTGTGTCATTACGGTGAATTAAACCCAGCACCTTTGCCGCGAGAGACCATCACTCTAACCACTCTGTCAATCGGGCATTCGGCTATGGAATGGTAAAAGTGTTTTCACAAAACTCTGTGATCACTTATTAATTTATAAACGGCCTTCTTTTCCAGAGTAGTTTGTAAAGGAATAAAACTTCTAGATTTACAATGGTTTTAATGAAAGCTTAGGACTAGGGAGGAAATGTATTCAAGATGAACTGACAAGGGATGAAGATGGTTCTAAGTGTTTCTGTAAGTGGTTTTGGATTCAGGTTAGGCTGTTCTGAACTACTTCACACCAATGTTGTTTGGATCTCACAGTTTGTACAGTTGTTTATTTTCTGATGTTACTTTAAAAAAAAAAGTTTCTTATGTTTGTTTAAATAAATGTTTAGTTTTAGTTTTGCTTACATTAGCTTGCTGACGGTTGGGTATCAGTTGTATGTAGCACATGATTCTCCCTATCTGACAAGGTAGTTCCTTTGAAGCTACCATTAATATCTTTTTTCTTTTCTGTGTAAATTGTTTCCTTTCGTGATTGTACAAGGGACAATTTGATGGTGGTTTTCTCCATCTACCATCAATTTGCACATCGGGTCTGTGCTAGCCTTTGAAGAAAACGTCAAACTTATAAGACAGTGTTGTGAAGGTGCTGCTATCTTGCCAACTTTCACTTCATCAGTCTTCCTAGATGTTTTAAATATCTAGCTACCCCTTTCCCCCACACACACACACAGTTACCCCACCTATTTTGGTCCATGGCTGCCTATTCAGTATTTACATCAACAGTGTGATTGAAAAGTAATTTCCTGTTTTTAAATTGTTATATTACTGGGTTTTCTCCCAGTACTTGGAATTAATGGAAATTTTTTCAGAACTAGTGGTTCCTTATGATGTCATACTCCCTCCTGGGTAGTGAGATTAGATGTCTAGCCTTCTTGGATAAGGACGAAAATAATAGGAGGTCCCTGCATACAAGTTGTGCGTGTTAAAAACACCTTGGCAGTTGGACATAGTATATGGCTAAATGACTGCTGCCCCGGCAAAATTTAAAAATTAGGAAACCTACCCACCACAAAAATATTTTTAGAAAGTGTGATTCCTGTATACACACATTGTGATCCTTGCCGGTGCTACAAAGTTCATGCACTGTGCTCAGATCCTCCTTGTGTGATTTAAGGGAGATGAGAGCACTGATGGAGTTGTCTGGGTGCAATGAAGATGACCCTTAAAACCAAACCAAACATTTACATCCTCACTTTTATCTATTGGATAGACATAAAGCTAATGTCAAAACAATGATCTTAGCTACCATTTGACCAAATAAGTTTTGTTTTTTTAGTTTTGTATTCCAAGAAACAAAATAAAATTTAGAATGGCCAATAAACTGATATTACAAGAGGTAGTCTTCTTCTTCTGTGTTCATCCTGAAAAGGACGCTTGTTATATTGTGTTGCCGTTTATAGCGAAGCTGCGATATTTGTGCCTTTCGGCCTGACACATCCGTTTTCAGCATGGCATTTTTGGGACTGGATTTGCCTTCCCTCTTCGATCCCTACTCTCTCGGCCAGACTGCAGTGATGCTGCCTGTTTCCAGGGCCACCACTTGGAGGTGGGGTAGGGTCTTGGTCAGCTCTGGTTTGCTGACCCTGACACAAGCTGTCAAGCTATGAGTCGCTGACTGCATTAATCTCTTTTGCTGTGTCTTCGGTCCCACAAGAGGTAGTGAAAAAAAATCATGTGTAGAACAAACAGGATCTCATGTTGATTTGTCATGTTAATGTGATATAGCATTTTGTGCAATGAAATGCCAGTTAATTATCTTTATTTTGACGTTTTTCACATAAATTAGTTCGATAGGAATGAAGAAATAACAATTTGAACATAGAAAGTGACTTTTCAATTAATTGTTCAACCATCTTCCTTGACCATGTAATTGAAAATGTTAGGACAACTGTACAAGATGGAAAATTTAAAAATTAAAAAAACATCAAGACGGAAATGGAAACAATATTTGTAAATTTATTAAGATTATGTGAAATGCGATATACCAGAGTATTACGCTTGTAGCTCCCTAGGTCTCTGAAGAAACAAATAGGCACGTCATGCATGGTGACTAATATAAGGTTGTGCTGGGGTGGCGACCTTATCTTGTAAAACAGTTGCTTCAGAAAACCACCACGGCAGGAGCACATGATTGCTTTGATCAGGGCTTCCTGGGTGTGGAATAGCTGCTCTATGCACCATTAGAAGAAAAAGGAGAATTATGATGATGGTCTCTGGTATAAGGAAGGGTAATAATTTCTTTGTTTTTAATTTTTGTTGTGAAGATACACACATGGTGATGTCATGGGGCTCATCTCATTGAATGAGAAGAAAACAAATTAAGAGGTCCTAAAAAACCTAGGAATGAAAAAAGAATTAATGGAGATCAAAATTAGACAGCTAAAATATTCTGGCCATGTAAAAACACATAAAACCTTACTTAAGACCATTAAAGAATGAAGAGTTGAAGGAAGACGTGCGCTACAAGTGAGAAGATAACATCAAGAGATGAACAGGAAAGCATCTATCAGAGTGTGTCATCAAGACTAGAGACTGAAGACGCTTGAGATCCTTCTTCTGCGCTTGAGATCCTTCTTCTGCGTTCGTCCTGAATAGGACGTTTGTTACATTGTGTCGCCGTTTACAGCAAACATGCGATATTTACGCCTTTCGCCCCGACACATCCGGTTTCAGCATGGCATTTTTGGGACCGTTTTAGCCTTCCCTCTTCGATCCCTACTCTCTCAGCCAGACTGCAGTGATGCAGCCTGTTTCCAGGACCACCACTTGGAGGTGGAGTAGCATCTTGGTCAGCTCTGGTTCACTGACCCTGTCGCAAGCAATCAAGCTATGGGTTGCTGACTGCATTTATCACTGTTTCTGCATCTTCGGTCCCGTTGAAGATCCATTACAGCCGACCTTCGATGTGGAGATGATGATGATGTCATGGGCTCTGTGCTTTTACTCGCTCCTCCCGCATTTAAAAACAAAAATAAATAAATTGTACAGTGTTGATGACAGCTCTTTCTTTTTTTTTTTCATTTTAAATTTTTTTGGACTTTGTGAAGTTACACCAAATAAATTATTCCTTATAATAGGCTTTGCATCTTGTGTGTCATGAACACCACTGAACAACCAAAAAAAAACATAGCTGCTGCTGTCTGCATCATACTGTTACAATTTAATAGGTGACTTATATAATGGGATTGGCAACCTCATCATGTAAAACAAATTGCCACATAAACCACAGTTGCAAGATTATGTGACTGCTTAGTGCAAGCTTCCTGAGGAGGGCCAGCTACATTTGTGGCTCCATGCTACATAAGTAGTGCAAAGGAAAATAGTGATGATTTAGAATGGGGCAGCTGCTCCCCTCAAGCATGATGTCATGAGAGGTAACTAATACTAGGTTGTGCATGAGGCTTACAATCTCATCATTTAAAAATATGCTGCAGAAATCACCACTTCAGGTGCACATGAATGTTGTGGTGCAGGCTTCCTGTAAGGTTACCGGCTGTGTGGTGTCTCCTTGCTCCACAGGGAGTGAAAAGAATCACATGCATTGATGCACTGCAGTCACTATAGATTTCTCTCTTTCCCCCCAACCCAAATTTTTTCCAACAAAGTCTTACTGCTATCTTTCTCAAATTTTGAAGTATAAATCAGCTAACTATTCTAGCGAACTAGTATGTTTTGAAACAGACATTATGTGTGAATATTGGGTAACTTAGAACATTCTGCTGTCATGCGGTGACTAATAATGTAATGCCTAAGAAAGAACTGAATATAGGAACTTAGAGGTAGATTTTCAAGAATAGAATAGAAAGAATAATTGAATTAGTATTAATTAGAATTTCTGAAATGGGATTTCTGGAAAAGATAGCAACAAAAACGAAAGGAAAAAAGCACATACATGTTCTAGTGTAGCTTTTGTGGATAGTGATAAAGAACTCATTGTAATGTGAATTTACTTCTTGTGTTGAAAAGTAAAGTGTATGTGATATTTAACAACAAAGCAATGTTTGTTCAGTTGAAATCTCTCGCAAGAAGGGGCCAATCGTTGTAATTGTCTAAAATTACTTTAACATAAGTGTGGTAAAGTGGGATGTTATAAATATTTATAGGGGACTTAGTGTACTGACTGAGATCAGCTGTGAAGGTATCTGTATCTAATAGGTGTAGTGTTTTGCAGATAACCTTACTTGCTACCACATTATACCTCAGAATTATTCTGGAAATTTGTGATGACTACGTTAAATGTCTAGGGTATGTATATGATGAAGTGTAAGTCACAACAACAACAGACAGATAAACAATTTAATTTATTCCACCACACTTGACAACACTGGGACACTCACACACATTTAACACTCTATAAGACTATCTTAAATGAGGCACTGGTAAAGTTTCAAATATAAATATGTATTAATTACTTTCACTAATAGATATGTGTCCTGATTCAAATACAAAGTGAACCAGGAATCACAATCAATTGTAATTACAATTTATATGTACAGAATTTATCAATATGAACCTTGTAGTGACATATTTTATTAATATTATCCTATGTGTGTCAGTTGTGTAGTAGTAATATGAGGTAATACTGGTTTTGTTTTTTTCAAGCTATGTTGTTATTTGTCATCATGACTTCAAGTGTTTGTTTATCTTGGAAATAGTATGGGGAAAAGTTCACAGTTCCTATCAATTTAAACACTGTATTTTCCCTCTGTTTTATTATAAAGTCAGATTTTGAGGGAAGGGGGGGGGGGGGGGGCATAATGTTGAGCTCCTCTGGCCACAGACGCTTATCTTTCGTGATGGCGGCAGGAAAAGACTCCTCTGCTCGATAGCCTCCCTGTGTTCTGGAGACACCTCACTGGTCCCTATCTGGACCCAGGAGTATCCTGTCAGCCTCTAGGTTCAGCAAAGCTCAGACCAGGTGCTGCTCAATAACTTTAGGACCACGGTCCCACAATTCATGGAATAATACACAGTTACGTTGACTGGCAATGAATATAGCACAATTTCGATCTGCCGATGTCCCAGGCTTTTATTTAGAAAAATATGCACTGGCGCTCAACGCACTGGTTCTTTAGTAAGTTTATTTGAAAATGTGGTGCTGACCTGACGCCTCTGATTGACTATATTGGCGGGTCTAACCAATCGTGCCATGTTTACACAAGCATTTGAAAAAAAAGTACCCTACTACTGTTTCCCCTAGCAACAAAGAAGTAGTATTTATAGTCCGACTAATCGTGTTTAGCCTTACATTTACTTTCCGCCAATCAGATAGGAGGTAACATGTCAGCCTATTCCTGTACAATGGTGGTGTGAAAATCTGCCACTGAGCGATTCTGATTTTGGTGTTGTCTGACATCCCTCACTATTTCTTTTAGCTATAATTTGTTAATTCCTAGACTATTTGCGTAACGTTTAACATATTCTTTGTCAGCAAGTCCTAAGGAACCCAAATATATAAATTTAATGGGGCTAAGGGGCTGCGTTCAAAATATGCATTTTCTTCTACCTCCTGTTCACTTCGAATACGATGTGGTGTCTGGGTACTGTAATGTTTTCAAACGTAAACCAGTATAATGTCATGTTTCCTAATAAGCGTTTTGTAAGTTTTTAAAACCTAACTCGTATGGGTAGTGTTTTTTATCACTGTCGATTTGAAAAAAAGCTAGTGCTTGTGGCCTTACACGCGTGATGGTAGTAATTGTGTATCTCGAGACTGTGGTAGTATTGCCTGCGTTCCGGCTTTCAGCCCCTCCCTTTCTTTCTATCCTTAGTCCATCTGTCTTTCGTTTATGGTAACTTAGTGTATAAAATGACACGAATGGAATATTAAATATAGGTCAGCTTGCGTATCTCAAGGTTTTTCTTAGAAAGGCAGTACACGTTTTATCGTAGAAAGCGGATATTGAAGCAGTAGGCTTTTACTATCAACGTGAAACGTTACAATTTGCAGACGAAGGAGAAAACAAGGGGGATTTCGAGTACAGTCATTGTGACAGCACTGTTCTTTACCATTCTTCTTTCCTTTTATTAAATTTACAGTGTTAGGATGACATGCTCTTTACTTTTTAATTTATATATTGGATTAGAATTTCTTTGGACTTTTGTAAGGGTACCCAAATAAATGTTATTCATAGCCAGGAGTGGGGAGAACAGCTTGTGTTTCCATGTAAATACTCATAAGGCATACGCAATACATAGTCTCTGACAGCAAAAACTCAACTCCTGATCTTCTCATGACGGGATCCGTTAATACTAACAGGAGAAGGGGTGAGGTGCTACTCTCTGGTACCCAAAACCAGAAAGTTCCAGGCAGATGATGCTCGTAAGCTATGGGTGACAAATCATCTAGGAGATTTATGGTTGTAAATGGATACTTGACTCTGCTGTTGAGTTAGGGAATGCAGAAAGCAGCGAGGAATGGAACTACTCACCTTCCTCTCAAAACAGCTGGACCTGACATATTGAAATCCATAGCACTACGCTCCCCTACAGCAGTATCTGCCATGTGACTAACTTGTACATACCAAGATATTTTGGGTTATGTTGTGTCAGGTTCTTACTCACTAGATTAAATTTGTGTCTGCATATGTGAATATATTTTTTGTCTGTGTGGAAAACTTAAGTGCTGAAAGTTAAGCCTTATTTGTTTTACTTTTTTGTTGTTTTTTTTTTTTTTTAATTTTTAGCTAGGAATTACATACTTACTTAGTCATTCCTCTTGTACTCTGGGGTGTAGAGGTTTGGAAGAGAGAGCGCCATACTATCCTATCGACTGTCTTCCTACTGGCCTGGTTCCATTCTAGTCCTTGGTCCTTCAGAGATTGTCTAATGTTGTCCTCCCAGTGGACTCTGGGTCATCCTGGAGGTCTGTATCCCTGGCTCTTAGTTTCTCACAACTTGTCGTGGTAGCCGATCTTCTCCCATTCCGCAGACATGGCCAAACCATCTTAGTTGGGACTGTGTAACTAGGAATTTGATATTTTAACCCTGTTACAATGCAGGCTTGTGCTAATCCAGAGTATAGTTTATACACTTAGCTGACAATAGGATGTATCCAGGCACCAGGATGGTGTATTTTTGTGTGTATTTGAGATTGGAAGAGGGTGTGTGAGAGTACTCGAGTGTATGTAAGGCAGAGAATGAATTAGTTCATTTGTGGGGCTGTGAAACATCTGTTTAAGTGTATGTTTGACAAAAAATGTGTTTTTTGTGTGTGATAAAGAGTGAATGAGTCCATGTCTGTGAGTGTGACACACAGTATAAACTAATGCGGGGGAAAAGTATGTATGTCTGCGGAGAGAGCGAAGGAAAATGAGTATTTAAGATAGACTTCCTTGTGTAGTTCCTGTAGGTCTCTGAAGAGACAAAAAAAAAGAATAGAACTGCTGCAACCTCATGCATCACCCGTGTGTTACCGGGGCCCAAAAGGGGAGCAAAGAATAGTAACACTGCACCCTACCACGCATGTCGTAAAAGGCTACTAAGGAGGGTATGGGCATGGGGCTGTTTACCCCATCCCGTAAAAACTTCGCACAGTGGGCTGATCACCTGCTTGCCAACCAATCTGATTACGGAAACAATGATAGATTGTTTGGTCTGTTTTTGTTCCACAAAGACGCCACTAGGCGTGGTGGAAACAGCGATAGATTGATCAATTTGTTGTTGCCCTAAGACGCCACTAGGCGTACTGGCCACATACTGCTTTGCCTGTTGATGGCTAAGGATGGAAGAAGAAGAAGAAGAACCTCATGCATGTCATAAAAGGCATCAAATGAGGTTGTGCATGGAGCTGACAACCTCATTGTGTAAAATAAATAGCTACAGAAAACACCACTGTAAGAGCATATTCAAATACTTTGGTGCAGGCTTCATGCAAGGGTGGCCATCTACTGTTGTGACTACATGCTCCATAAGGAACAGAAGGGAGTCAGAAAGTTTGTGTGCGTGTATATGTAGAAAGTGTGTCTGTGTTTACTGCAGTGAGTGAATGTATATGCATGCACAAGATAGAGAGGAAATTAACTAATGAGTATGAAGTGTATACACTTGTATGTGTATGGGAGAGAGAAACAGACTGAATGTGAGGGGATAAGTATTTGAAAGAGGTTGTGTTTGTGTGAAACAACAGACATTATGAAAAAAGTTTGTACACCAATACCTCGCTCTTTCGACAGGTTAGGGACCAGAGCTATGACGAAAGTCGAAAATCGACGAAAGTCGAAGCATAGCCTTTATTTTTCTTTAAAATGCATTAGGGCCGCCAAAAAAACGTAAATAACTAACTATATAACACTTGCGAATGCGTGCAACACCTAGATAAACAGAAATAAACATAAGAATAAAGAAAATACAGTAATAAATAAAAAATACGTAAATAGCATCTTACCTTGAAAAATCATTCTTGAGCAAGCAGACGAAAATACATACAGTATGTACAGTCTTTTGAATGTTGGTGATTTAGGGGGATTCTAGACTTAGAAAATCAGATGGAGAAAATTGAAGAGGCTCATCTTCATAACTTAGAGGATTTCAATCTAATTCTTTTAGGAGTAGGAGTTCTAACAGGGACCTGGGGCTGATGTTGATGGCTCGGAATCTGAAGGGTTAGAGGGAGGGGTGGACTGAAGTTGGTTGTGGCGGTTGCGTCTTGTGAGTAGCAATGACGTTTGCCTCATTGATCTTGTCTTCTAAAGGTATTTCATTATTCTTTCCCTAAGAAGTTCTCTGTAACAGGCTATTTGGTGTTCTAACCCGCTATTTACTTTAGAACTTCTGCCGAAATTGGGATCCACCCTTTCCCAATATGCAATTGCGTCCTCTATTTTGGCGATTCCAACCTCCAGTTCTTCAGCTGATGTCTCTCCTTGTTCAGCCTTCATTGCATTAAATAAAGTTTGTGCTTTAACCATGATAAGATCTTGGCTTAAAGGAATGTTGTGGCTGACTTGGTCTTCAATCCACACATTTAACACTTTCTCCATCTCACCAATTAAATTGGGCCTCTTTCTAATAAGTTTGGTATGCACTGGCGTAGCGTTTTAAATTTCCTCTAACACTATAACTCTGTTCTTTACAATTGTGCTAACTGTAGTGCGAGCAACACCTAGCCTGTGGCCTATTTCAGCATTTGAGATGCCTTGTTCATTAAGCTTGATTAGCTCCAGTTTTTCTTGCAAATTGAGAACCTTATGGGTTCTTTTACATTTGTCACTACACTTAGGACCCATTATGAATCTATTAAAGCACAAAAATAAGTAGTACTGTATAGGGCCTAATCACACAAAAAAGTACAGTATGAAAACTGTACACGTGTCTTATAATCACGATATGAACACTGTCATTAGACTGTTATCACTAAAATAACTATGAACTGTTTACAGTATAATCACACAAATAATATAGTATGAATAGTTTTGTTATTTTAATCACAAAAATAAGTACAGTAGTATTAAAATGTTTAATCACAAATATAAGAGATTAAATGCGGACAATTTAAAAAAACAGTGCACACCGAACGACTTCTATTCAAAGATTGAATGATGAAAGAAACAAGATGGCGCGCGGTGGTGACGAAATGCGACGAAAGAGCGAGGCGAGCGACGAAATTTGGAAACGTGGTTATAATTGTAAACCGACGAAAGAGCGAAGCGACGAAAGTCGAGGTATTGGTGTATATATGTATGTGTGATTGCATGAGAAAATGCTTAAAACAGTGAACATGTTTGAGAAAAAGTATGTTCAAGTGTGTGTGACAGACGAAATGACTGTAAAGTAAGCTGATGTATATGTCTGAGAATGTGTGTGTGTAGTAGTAGTAGGCAGTGACTGTGAGAAAATTAGAGTGTAAGATAGCTAGTACGTTCATGTGAATGAAACTGAACAGTACATATGTGTGAGAAAGTATGTTTGCTTGTATGTTTGTCTGAGTGGCTGTGAGAAAAAGAGTAAAATGAATATATTAGATAGAGACTTCATGTGTGTAATCATAAACATGTGAGTGTGTGTATGTATAAATATGTATGTACACACACATATATATAAGCACACACATACATATACTTCCTGGATTTTGCCATAGAGTAAAAAGGTGAAGGTAGTCATACTGTTGTAGGGCAGAGAAGTGTTAGAGACTTCACCATACTAGGTCTAACTTTGTGCATTAGGGTGACCAGTTCCCATCCTCTCTGCTTTTGCCTTCCGTAACTCAAGAGAAAGCTGGGTAGACAAGAGCGTGATGTTACCATGTTTTGATCACAGAATGCGGTAACTTTGTCGTGAGAGGAAAATGCTCTAACCACTAAGCCGGTCTGTATCTCTCTCTCAATATTAATATGTGTGTGCATATGTCAAGGATTGTGTGATATAAAGTTTGAGTGATTAAACATAAAATAATGCATATGAGAGAGTGAAAACTAGAGAGTGACACAGAAAGAGAGTATGTGTGAAAGACGAACGGTTTTTAGCATAAACTGAAGTTAAATCTATTTTAAAATATAAAAAACATTTTCTTCAAGCGCTGGGGGAATGCTGGAATAAATTGTTTACAGGAAATCTAAACAAAAGAAAATAGAAGTGCTTCAACTCTGGCTTTGTGGTTTGTTCAAACATCCTTTACACCAGTGCTTCTTAACCTTTTAAAGACAATGTAACCCTTTACAGCATCTTAAGTAGTCTCACACCCCTTTTAAAGCATCTTAGGAATCCTTGCACCCCTTTTAAAGCATCTTAGGAAGCCTTTGAGTTGCACCCCTTTTAAAGCACATTAAGAAGCCTCGCACACCATTATCTTCTAGCACGCAAGAAAAAGATAAAAGTACGTTGTGAGAAAATGTTGTTAACAAAATGTGACTAAGTTTCTGTATCTAATTGTTGTCAGTGCTCTATTTTGTACAAATTAGTTGAGTTCTGACTATTATATATTCTGAGTGTTTGTGAGGATTCACCTTATAAAATATCTGGCATGCCTCTTTCCCCCTAGGTGGGTCACGCATCCCTGGTTTAGAAATACTGCTTAAGACTCCGACATACTTTTTTAACTCTCAGTCTTCAATTTTTGGCAGTGAAGAATTTGGATTTCATTTGTCTTCTCAGTGTAACCTGAGGTATTATGAACTCTTCTACATTTTTTTTTTTAAGCTATCATTAATTTTATATGAACCAAATCTCAATATTAACTGTCTGTGATCAATATTTATTATAGTTGTTCAATGTTCAGATGAGCTTATAAGGATAGTGCTGGTCTCTGGAGAGACAAATAATAAGACCAGTGTTCTCAGAGGCATGTCTTAGCTGTTTTTAAAAACAAATAATATGAGGTTTGGTTTTAAAAAAAAAATTTAAAAAAAAAAATCAAAATCTTAAACTCATTTGTCAAGTCAATCCTATTGTACGGCTCTGAAACATGGAGAACAACTAAAACAACAGCCAGGAACTTTCATAAATCAGTTCTTGCATAGATTATAATGATTGAAATGGTACGACAAGATCATAGTTGTGGAACTGATGACAAGAAATAAAGAAATGCTAGTTAAAGAAGTGCTGGCAATAGATGGGACCAGCATTGAGGAAATCTGTTGATAGCATTACAAGGCAGTCCTTATTCTGGAATCTCGAGGGTAAGAAAGGTAGAGGGAGACTGAATAACACATGGAGAAGAGAAGTATAGAGAAAAATGCAAGGAATACATAGAAATACCTTGAGCAGATGGCACAGGAAAAAAGGACTTGGCATGAATTTGTTGAAGACCTGTGCTAATTAGAGAACTAAAAAGCAATGAATGAATGTGAGGTTGTGTGTGGGGGGGGGGCTATCAGCCTGATAATGTAAAAGAGAAAACTAACAGATTGACCACCTGAAGTGTGTTGGTGCTGACTTCCCTTAAGTGGGTCAGCTGTAGCAGTTGCCACATGCTTCTTTAGGAATGAGAAAAGAAGTCTTCTGCTGACAGCATAATTTTGGCGAGATCATTTGCAGAAGTCCAGCGTGATGCTGACCACATCACCCCTAGTGTGCCAATGGTCAAGAAAATATGGGCCTAACACCATATTCCCAATATGCTTCAATGGGCATGTAACGGGATCTTTTACCATTTGCAGAAGTAGCATTACTTCTCAGTGAATTTTTGTATCCTAAAATGTTAACTAAACATGAAAGCACAAAACTACTTGCGCCTTGTGTAGTTCCTAGGAGTCTCTGAACACACAGATCAAGATTAGGACTAGTGCTGCCTCAAGCAGCTCATAAAAGACAGCTAATAAGACGTTCTCCATCTCTCTTGCCCTGGTGGTCTTCAGAACAAAGACTGCCTGGTAAAGCCGTGAACAGGGTGGAGGTAGACTGAAGAGAACATGGAGAGGAGAGTTCAAGGCAGTAATGAATACATGGAGGGACCTTGAGCTCATGGAACGCAACAGGAAGACTTTGGCATGTGTTTGTTGAAGGTCTGTCTAACGGGTTTTGTTTGAGGTTCTGCATAGTGCTGGCAACCTCATCATGTACAACAAATTGCTACAGATACTACTGCTGCTGGAGTTGATGCTTTGGTGCAGGCTTCCTCGGGGAAATCATCTGCAGCGGTGGCTCCATGCTTCATTAAGAGTGAAGGAGATGACGATGATGATGACAAACCACAAGCACATTATGCGTTGGCGATCTGTATTTATACTCTGAATATCTATTCCTCATTATTGTATTATCCAATAGTTTTAGTTTATGTATTAATTATCATAACTTACTTCCTATTTTTGTTTTACAGAGGCGCATCAAAAATGTCAAACATCCTGATGTGACAGCTTTTGAAGGAGTGGATATCCTAGCAAATGTCTTTATGTTTCTTTTCGTAACAGTGAAGAATGATTTCTGCAAGTTTAACATACACCTGATTATGTGGAGTTTTTAAAACTAACATTATGGAGTTTTTGAAGATGTCTTCGGTAAATTTACTGCTGTGCCTTTGTCTTGTATACTGTCCTGGTGTCAGCAGCCTGAAGAACTATACAGTTGATAAAAGCAACTCACCACTGCACACTGTTGCTATGCACCCAGTACACAAACAGGTCTATGTGGGTGGCAAAAATATTTTATTGCAGCTGGATGCTGACCTAAACCATGTCAACACTGTGAAAAGAGGTCCATTCCATGAAGTTTTATCCTGTGGACCTGATGATGAATGCCCAGAAGCATCTCTTGAGAACAACGATTTTAAGATTATGGAGATCAGTGACAAAAATAATGCCCTCTTTGTATGTGGAACTAGTAAACAAGGGCTTTGCAGCTTGCACACATTTAAGAATATATCAAACTTTGAAGACATACGGGGGGATGGTAAGAGCCATTTTTTAGGCAGTAGGAAGTCTTCCCTTGTGTACTTTCTTCCACCGTCCACTGACAAAAACGATATTATTTATGTTTTTCAAGAATATGATGGTAGAGATTTTAGATTTTCTCCTCATATTATGTCGTTAAGAACATTATTAACAGAAAATAAACCATTTAGATTAGAGTTACTGTATAATAACAGCATGCTCCACCAGTTTTCAGCACTTGACATCATCTCAGAATATAAACCAAAGTATTTCATGCAGTTTGTACACGTCTTTGAATATGATGACTACCTCTACATTGTAATGAACCAGCAAAAGGATGAGAAACTGGAAAATTCTATTCGTACCAAAATTGGACGTCTCTGTTTTGGACCACAAAGCGATACATTGCTCCAATCGTATGTTGAGATAGAGTTAGAATGTAAGAGTGAGGATAAGCTGTACAACTTTGCCAGCTCAGCTTCTGTAATGAAGGACTATTTGTTTATATCAGCTATTCATCGCCAAAAAACAGAAGACATAGAGCAGACTTCAGAAACAGTGATGTGTGTTATCAACATGCGCACGGTGATTAGTGCCTTTCAACAAGTGCTGTATGCTTGTTATAGGGGTGAAGTAGGTACAAAAGCATCGAAAGTAAACTGGAACAAGAAAAGCGATTTGGAATGCAAGAGAGATGAGGTATGTGAAGTGTGAAAGATACAAGCAAATGTTCGTTCTCACTGTCAAACACTAGTACACCAAAACAGATGTACAGATAAACACTACATGTTCTTTCTCACTGTCAAACACTATTACACCAAAACAAATGTACAGATAAACACTACATGTTCTTTCTCACTGTCAAACACTATTACACCAAAACAAATGTACAGATAAACACTACATGTTCTTTCTCACTGTCAAACACTATTACACCAAAACAAATGTACAGATAAACACTACATGTTCTTTCTCACTGTCAAACACTATTACACCAAAACAAATGTACAGATAAACACTACATGTTCTTTCTCACTGTCAAACACTATTACACCAAAACAAATGTACAGATAAACACTACATGTTCTTTCTCACTGTCAAACACTATTACACCAAAACAAATGTACAGATAAACACTACATGTTCTTTCTCACTGTCAAACACTATTACACCAAAACAAATGTACAGATGCCCAATGGGCTGATCACCCGTTGGCTTGTCACACCGATTACGGAAACAACGGCAGATGGATCTATTTGTTGTTGCCCTAAAGACGCTGCTAGGCGTGATGGGAAACTGCAACAGAGAAAATCAATCTGCTGTTGCCCTTAAGACGCCACAAGGCGTGATGGCCTCTGACTGCTTGGTCGGTCTTTGGCTAAGGACGGAAGAAGAAGAAGAAATGTACAGATAAACACTACATGTTCTTTCTCACTGTCAAACACTATTACACCAAAACAAATGTACAGATAAACACTACATGTTCGTTCTCACTGTCAAACACTATTACTTACTTACTTACTTAGTCGTTCCCCTTCTACCGTGAGGTGTAGAGGTTTGGAAGAGAGAGCGCCAGACCATTCTATCAGCTGTCTTCTTCCTGGCTTGGTTCCATTCTAGTCCTCGGTCCTTCAAAGATTGTCTAATGTTGTCCTCCCAGCGAACTCTGGGTCGTCCTGGAGGTCTGGATCCCTGGCTCTTTGTTTCCCATGCTTGTCGTGGTAGCCGATCTTCTCCCATTCTGCAGACATGGCCAAACCATCTTAGTTGGGACTGTTCTATTTGGGTCTGCAGCGGGTGGGATTTCAGGCCTTGACGTATCGTCTGGTTGCGGACCATGTCTCTTCTTGTTACTTCAACCACTTTCCTCAGATACCTCATTTCTGAGGTTTGGATCTGGCTTTTGTGGGTTGTAGTCATTGCCCACGACTCGCATCCATATGTCAAAACTGGGACATAGGTGGAGCGGTATACAGCCATCTTCGTTTTCTTACCAACCTCTTTCTTGCTGAGGAATCCACGATTTATGGCCTGAAAAAGTCTCCCAGCCGCTGTTTTTCGAGTGGCCAACTCTTCTTTGATGCCTCCCTTTCGGTCTATAATAGCTCCGAGATATTTAAAGTGGTCGACCTGCTCCAGGACCTGTTCTCCCAACTTAATCTGATGTTTTCTTTCTTCTCGTGATATCACCATGGATTTTGTTTTAGAGCTGCTTATGACCATCCCTCTCTTCTCCAGCTCTTCCTTCCAGACTTGCAGGTTGGATTGGAGATGTGCCTCTGATTTAGCAATCAGGGCAACATCATCAGCAAATGCCAGCTCCGAAATATAGACCTGTCTCATCTTCCAGTACCCCACTGAATACTTTCTTGTTCTCTCCTTACATGCCTTGATGACATCGTCCATGAGGAGTATGAAAAGACAAGGTGACAGGATATCACCTTGTCTTACACCAGTGGTGGTCCTGAACTCTTCTGACTTATGGTTTGCTGTCCTCACATAATTTCTGCAAGACTTGTAGAAGCTCTGTATAGCATGAATCAGAGGTGCTGGAATATTCTTCCTTGCCAAACAGTTCCAAAGTTTGCTCCAGGGGACTCTGTCAAACGCCTTTTCCAGATCTATGAAACAAAGATGGATCTCACTCTTATACTCAAGGGCCTTTTCACTCAGCTGTCTGAGTGTGAAGATTAGGTCTTGAGTACTTCGGTTTGCTCGGAATCCGCACTGGACCTCATCCAATTGTGGCTCAGCTAGGCGTCGGAGTCTCTGCTCTAGGATTCTAGAGTAGATTTTACCAGGGACACTGAGAAGGGATATGCCTCTATGGTTTCCACATTGTCGATTGTCACCCTTTTTGAAAATTGGTGTTATGATGGCAATCTCCCAATCCTTTGGTATGGTCTTGTTGCACCATGCTGCCTGTAGGACCTTTAAGAGTAATAGGTCGCCTGATGCTCCCATGTACTTAACCATTTCTGGTGTTATACCATCATGCCCTGCTGCTTTGCCCATCTTGATTTTCTCTAGTGCTGCCCTCAGTTCTTCCATCTTTATGTCATCTTCACCATCATTGGTTTTCTCTTCTGTGCTAGTGGTTATCATTTCTGTTGCTTCACCATGCTCACCATCCAGGAGTTCTGAGAAATATTCTTTCCATCTTTCCATTACTTCCTTCGGGGCAGTAAGCAATTTGCCTTGCTTGTCCTTTATAAATTTGAGAGGGCATTGTTTTTCCTTCCTCATGTTCTTTAGGGTCTTATAGAACAATTTCTGGTTTTCTTGTGCATCTTTTTCTAGCTTTTCTCCAAATTCTTCCCAGGACTTCTGTTTTGCTGCTAGCACTTTGTTCTTTGCTTCTGTTCTGAGTATCACATATTCTCTATATTTTTCCATTTGTCCTGTTGTGTTTTTAGCTCCTAAGTATTGTTTCCATGCCATTTTCTTCTCTCTTATTTTCTCTTTGACTTCCTCTGTCCACCAAGGTGTCCTCTTTCTCTGGTTCCCAAGTCGGACTTCACCGCATGCTTCTGCAGCAGCTGTCTTTATGATATCCTTGAATTTATTCCAGAGGGTTTCCAAGTCATCAGGTCGTTCTTCTGTGTTGCTCACTGCTGTAGCAATAAGCCCCTGATATCTGGTCTTAATTTCTGGCTCTCTCAGCTTGTAGGTCCTAATGCTCATTTCTCCTGCTCGTTTATCAAACACTATTACACCAAAACAAATGTACAGATAAACACTACATGTTTGTTCTCACTGTCAAACACTAGTACACCAAAACAGATGTACAGATAAACACTACATGTTCTTTCTCACTGTCAAACACTAGTACACCAAAACAAATGTACAGATAAACACTACATGTTCTTTCTCACTGTCAAACACTAGTACACCAAACACTCATCAAATGTATGCCGAGGCTTCCTGTCCAGTGCTATCAGCTCAAGGTCTTTCCATGTCTTCTTCATCCCCCTCCAAGTCTGTTTGCCAGTTTTCTTCTCCACACGTTGTTTATCTTACCCTGGTTTTTTTTTTTTTCGTACGCCCGCTAATACTCGAGGCGAAATCTCAGGTTATTGTTAATGTCTAACCTGACATTGATTTTACGTGAGTATCTCTTTTCTTGTACAGAGACAGGTGTCCCTCGCCATTCAGGCAGATACTCGCCGATTTCGGAGGTACCCATTAGAGCTGGGTCGGCTCAGGAGCCGCCAATCCCTCGTCGACGACACTCCTTCAAATGTCCTCGCCAGGTCTCGAGTTAATCCAGTCCAATTCCCGGTCGACGAAAAATCCTCAAATGCCGTCGCCCGGGTTTGATCCTGAATCACCCGGTCGCCAGAGCGGTGTTGTAACCACTACGCTAGCGTGGCTCCCTTTACCCTGGTGATTCCTGAACAAGGATTGTCTTGTAATGCTATCAACACGTTTCCTCAATGTATGTTCTATCCATCACCAGCATCTTCTTCTCATCTCTTGCTCCACTGGCACTTGTCTGGTTTTTGTCGTGAGTTCCACAAATGTGATCTTATCATACCACTTCAATCCTTCTATTCTACACAAGCACCTATTACTGAAAGCCTAACTTTTTGGTTACTGTTTTTGTTGTTCTCCATATTTCAGAACCATACAAGGGGATTGACATAAGTCTTGGGCCTGACCATGAAGGAGTCACAGGAGGAAGATGAAACTTGGCACATTTAAAGTTCATCCTATTTGCACTGAATATGTGAAGTACGCGTTTGTTTCTTCAATGGTTTTTCCCGATACGGTGCACGGCGCAATGTACCCTATTGACCGTATCTGCTGCTCCAAAGATTTGACAAAACAATGGAAAAGAAGGAGGCCAGAGCTGTGATAAAATTTCTGATGTTTCAGGGAAAAACACCTACAGAAATACACAGGGAGATGGAACCAGTGTTTCGTGATTCTTGTCCTTCATATACTTCGGTAAAAAACTGGTGTCAACAGTTTAAGTGCGGCCACTCAAATGTTGCTGATCTGCCAAGATCTGGTAGACCAGCCTCAGAGTGCAACGATGAAAATGCAACAAGAGTGAAGAAAATCATTGACCAGGATCGAAAAATGACAATTGTGGAGATAGCTAGTAGAGTAAAACTAAATTAAAGAACAGTTTATAGAATTTTACACAACAGACTGAACATGAGAAAAGTGTGTGCACGCTGGGTTCCGCGACTGTTGACACGTGAACAGAAGCAAAGGAGGGTAAATTGCTGTCAACAGTTGCTCAAAAAGTGTCAGTCAAAAAATTTTTTCGAGACCATGGTGACAATAGATGAGACTTGGGTACACCATTATGACCCCGAATCCAAAATTGCCAGCATGCAATGGAAAACCCCGGGCTCCCCAACACCTGTCAAGCCGTGGGCACAGAAATCTGCAGGAAAAGTGATGCTGACTGTTTTTTGGGACGACAAAGGTGTCCTTTTGAAAGATTATCTGCCTCGTGGCAACACAGTTAATGGACAGTACTATGCAGATCTTCTCACCAAACTAAGAAAGGTTGTGACCAGGAAAGAGGGATAACGCGCACTCAAAATCTTCCTTTGCTTCAAGACAACGTGCCCTCTCACAAAGCACGGCTTATGCAGCTAGCAGCCAATGATTTGAATATTGAAATTCTTTCACACCCACCATATTCTCCAGATTTGGCTCCATCAGACTTTTTTCTATTCCCAAATCTTAAAAAACAGCTAAAAGGAAATCATTTTGACAGCGATGAAGAGGTTATACTGGCATGTGATGACTGGTTTAGTTTGAAAAATAGGATGTTCTACTCCCAAGGTCTTTTCAAGGTCAAGCAGAGATGCCAGAAGTGTGTCAATTCAGACGGTGGCTATATTGAAAAGGAATAAATATTATACAAAATTTCAGCTCTCTGTGACATGTCCTTCATGGTCAGGCCCAAGACTTATGTCAATCCCCTTGTACAATAGGACTGACTTGAAATTTCAATTGAAGATTCATATTCTTGTGTAGGACTTGATGTCTTTTAATCTCCATATATTTCCCAATGATATGAAAGTTCCTCTAGGCTTTTATATACTTATTTTAATATCACTGTCCCTCCAACAGTATCTATATTGCTGCCATTGTGTATGATTTTACATCTTTAGCTAATACAACTCATCAATCCAACTTTAGTGTCATTTTCCCAGACCATAACAATGGCATTTGGCAAAAATATAATATTTACTTTCTGTGACAGATAATACATTTCACATTTGTGTGTGATTTCTCCCTATCCTAACCATTACACATTCACTCATTTCCTATTTTGGTCCGTATAGAGTAGTGGTTCTCAACCATTTTATGACAACAACCCAAATTTCACAGTGGGTGAAGCTGGCGACCCGTTCATTGTATATAAGAATTCAGCCAAAGGCGTGCCACTTAAAACTATGAGTAAGGGAAATGTAAGAGATGCGGCCCATCGCAATGTTTCCCGCAACCCGATTTTGTGTTGCAACCCATTGGTTAAGAGAATCATCTCTTTAGAGCGTGTAGCCACCACTGCAGCTGGTCGTTAGGAAGCCACCAAAACATTCACGTACTCTTGCAGTTGTTGCTTTTGTAGCATGTTGTTTTAATTGAGGCTGCCAGACCTGTCTATAGCTTCGTATTGGTCAGCGTTTTATGACTACCTGAGATACGAGAAGTCTTACGGTCTTTGTCTTGTGTAATCTGACCTATACTGTTAAATAGGAAAGCTATAGAAATGATTGCGTCTATAATTAGTCTGGGTCGTACGTCAATCCATAATCCTGTAGTTATGTGGGGTGATCATGCTAATGACCCCTGTCCACGAGGCTTTATTTTTGTGGTGCCTAGATGGCAGGGTGGATAGTCACGGTTCACCCACATAGCAAGGCAGTGTTGTTGTTCCTATGATCCTGGGTTCAAATTCCCCTGTAAGCCTATCACTTGCGTTGTTTTTTATTTGAACTAGTTTTATACTTCTTTATTTCTTACGAGTGCCTGCAACATACTCCTTTATGTGTATTAATTATTGACTGTTTCTGGGGGTTCCCCTCTTTATTGATTCCATGGTAAGAGACGCAGTGGGAGACCCAAAAAAAACATAGAGAAGAGAACTCGGGATAGAAATGAAAATAAGGACGACCTTGAGCTGAAGGCACGTGACAGGAGGATTTAGCACATTTTTATTGAAGGCCTATGCTCCTTGGGGAGCTGAAGGGATAATGAATGAATGAATATTTTTGGCACTGACACATTTAATTTGTTGCATCATTTTGAAGACATTTTGATTTCTCTGTTGTTATGTCTTCATGCACCTTTTAATAGTGCCAGTTTTCTCCCATTAACTTGAACCATCCAACAAATTTCTGTTTCAGAATGCTTTAAATAAGTTATCTGCACAGGCTTGTGTGAATGATAATACTAATGGGGTCAGAGGCTTACAGCCAACGCCAATGGACCCAGTCTTAGAGTTGGACACTATTGTGACTGTTGTGAAACCGTATAGGGAGGTTGCATCTGGTATCTATATGCTTTTGTTGGGGGATACAGAAGGTAACATCAGAAAGGTAATAAATTGTCTATGTGCAACCTTTAACCCAGGGTTTCTTAACCCATGGTCCACGGACCTAATGGATTTTAGAGTCTGTGAACATAACCTAAATTTTAAAATGTAAAGTTTTTTATTATGCTTTAATGTATATTTTTTCCAGGAAGGGGCCCATAGCCTTCATCAGATAACCAGAGGGGTACATGGCACAAAAAAGGTTTAAAAACCCTACTTTAACCCTTTCAGAACAAACATCATAAGCTGTAGCGTCTATGTCAGTCTTGGTTGTGATTTTGTATTTGACTGCTAGTGTAGACACTTGAAAGAAAGAAAGAACACACCAGATAACTGACAAGGAAGAGAAATAATAGGCTCTCTGGAGCAGTGATATTCAACCTTTTTTTGTTCACGTACCCTCACATATCATTTATCTGTAACTATGTACCTCCAAGGATATTAGTGCATAATTCCAATTATTTAATTTACCTATACATAAATAAAATTATAGGGCATCTAAAATAAATTACATAATTTACATCCAATATAATAAATTAAAGTTTAATACTTTTAAAGTTTAATATTTTTTAATAATTAAACAAGAAATTGTATTTTTAAAAATACATATTACTTATTTCCAATCATATAAATATTATTTAATGAACAAAGGTACACCTGAATTGTAGCGCCCGGATAAGTAAAAGTTGTTTTGGCAAATTAAAATTAATCTATCAGATATGTTATCAGCTATTAATTAATGTGGTTATAACCTGTTAATGAGACGGTTGAGCTTGTTTCTGGGATGCTAGCACCTCAAATCTGGGACGAATCTTCATAAGTTCGGGAATTAGAGCTGGTCCTGGGTTCAGGTGGTTCCTGTGCTTTGTTTTGATTGATGTCAGTGCGGAGAAGTCTTGCTCACACAAATACTTTGATGGGAATGACAGGAGGTGTGAAATGGCAGCATCTTTTGAAATAAAAATTTTCAGTACTCAAAGTAATTTACTTAAAATAATGAAAAATAAGAAAACCCTCTGACAGTGCATTGATAGATTTTTTTTTCTCACATACCCCCTTAGATGTCTTCTCATACCCCAGGTTGAATACCACTGCTCTAGAGCACGGGTAGCCAACTGGTCGAATACCACTGCTCTGGAGCACGGGTAGCCAACTGGTCGATCTCAATCTACTGGTAGATCTTTAATTGAGTGGGGAGAAAGAATTTTTAAGCTAGGGAAAGTTTAGACTAGCCCTCACCCACCGGCATTTATAAACGCGATGTCTACAGGTTTAAAGGAACAAGGCAGCCATTATTTTATCAAGAAGGTATTACTGAGAGACATTTTACGACTGAAACTGATTTTCCCCCTAACTCTGCAGATATGGTTTTATCAGGGTCGATCTTTGGAGTTCTCAGTGTTTCTAAAGTAGATCACCAAAGCTCCTGGGTTGGCTACCGGTGCCTTGCTGAAAGAAATAATGTTTTAAAAAAAATTACAAGCTGAGTGCTCAAAAAGAACAACAAACAAATAAGTGGTATCACTGGGGGTGACTTTTTCCAAGCTAGAACTTGGAACTATGAAGTATAGTCCTCTCATCTTCATTTTTCTTTGCGCTCCTTTATGGAGCATGAAGCCACCATTGTAGCTGGTCCTGCAGAAAGCAGTCACATGATCTTACAGCAGTGGTTTCTATGGCAATTTGTGTTACATAAAGAGGTTGCCAGCTTTATGGACAGCTATCTACGACATGCCTGAGGTTGCCATCTTTATGGACAGCTATCTACGACATGCCTGAGGTTGCCATCTTTATGGACAGCTATCTACGACATGCCTGAGGTTGCCAGCTTTATGGACAGCTATCTACGACATGCCTGAGGTTGCCAGCTTTATGGACAGCTATCTACGACATGCCTGAGGTTGCCAGCTTTATGGACAGCTATCTACGACATGCCTGAGGTTGCCATCTTTATGGACAGCTATCTATGACATGCCTGAGGTTGCCATCTTTATGGACAGCTATCTACGACATGCCTGAGGTTGCCAGCTTTATGGACAGCTATCTATGACATGCCTGAGGTTGCCAGCTTTATGGACAGCTATCTACGACATGCCTGAGGTTGCCAGCTTTATGGACAGCTATCTACGACATGCCTGAGGTTGCCAGCTTTATGGACAGCTATCTACGACATGCCTGAGGTTGCCATCTTTATGGACAGCTATCTACGACATGCCTGAGGTTGCCATCTTTATGGACAGCTATCTACGACATGCCTGAGGTTGCCAGCTTTATGGACAGCTATCTATGACATGCCTGAGGTTGCCAGCTTTATGGACAGCTATCTACGACATGCCTGAGGTTGTAGCAGGCCTATTCTTTCTTGGTCTCTCTACAGACCTCTGGGAACTGCAAGGGGCATATAGTTCAGATATTTTTGTAGACTTACTTGCTTGCTTACTTTTCTGCCATGGGGTGTAAAGGTTTGCCAGAGAGAGCGCCATACTATCTTATCGGTTGTCTTCCTCCTGGCCTGGGTCCAGTCTAGCCCTCGGTCATTCAGAGATTGTCTAATGTTGTCCTCCCAGCGAACTATGGGTCGTCCTGGAGGTCTGGATCCTTGACTCTTAGTTTCCCATTTTTGTCGTGGTAGCCGATCTACTCCCATTCTGCAGACAGGGCCAAACCATCGTAATTGGGGCTGTTCTACTTGAGTCTGTGGGGGTTTGTTTTGAGGCCATGACGTTTCGTCTGGTTGCGGGCCTTGTTTCTTCAACCACCTTCCTCAGACACCTTATTTCTGAGATTTGGAGCTGGCTTTTGTGGGTTGTAGTCATTACCCATGACTCGCATCCATACGTCAAGACTGTAACATTGGTGGGGCGGTGCATGGCCATCTTCATCTTCTTGCCAATTTATCTTTTGCTGAGGAATCCTTGATTTATGGCCCGAAAAATTCTCCCAGTTGCTGCTTTCGGGTAGCCAACTCTTCTTTGGTGCCTCATCATATAAAACACATTGATAAATAAACCACAGCTGCAAGTGCAGATAAATGCTTTAGTGTAGGCTACAAGCAATGAGGCCAGCTTCAGTGTCCCATGCTCCAACAGCAGCAGATGGAAGTGATGACATTAGGTGCTTAATATTTTGCCACACTGACAAGTGGCATAAAGTTTCATGTCGTGCAAAATCATTTTTATCACTGTTACTGAGCAGACGCCAAGTTGAGTCACTTACATTGATGGCTGTAACAGTGGAGTATATTTTTTCTGCTTCTACAAGTGATTATGTGTAGTCATAAGTGTTTTCATTGTGTTGTTTATTATTGCTCTGATCTTTATTTTTTTTAAATTCTATATTTCCTCTGTAAAATTCTGGGATTATCTCATTATGCTTCGCATCAAATTTCATTGGTGGATTAAAAATAAATGTAGCTCTAAGTAAGACGTAACTGTAAATACTTATCATTATTTTCCTTTGACCTTCTTACGAATGATGGAGCTGCTACTGCTGGAAGACTGCTCCAAACATTCACATGCTTCTGCGTCTGTAGCAATTTGTTTTACATGATGAGGTTGCCAACCTTGTGCATAATCTCATATTAGTCACCGTGTACGACATGCCTTTTGGATGCAGTAGGCCTTTTCTTTCTTTATCTCTTTATAACCCCAGGGAACTACATGGGACATAAATACTTTTGGCCGATGGTAATTCTTTTTGGAAATAAAATTTTGCCTCGTTTTGGCGAGGCGCGTCCCTGATAAGGGTGGATTTGTGCTGAAGTGGTAACTTGCCACCCTTATCGACACCTGGTGTTAAAGTGTAAGATGTAGGTGTCTTCTCTGATTTAGGATGTTGCTGTGTATGTGGTAGTGGAACAGTTCACAGGGTTATCACACAGGCAACATGACGTGTAGAGTCATAGAAAGGGTAACTTCGTTGTATAAGTTTCTTTCATTTATTGCACGCCACAAAACAGTCATGATACTTATGACATCAACATGGTTAACGAGTTCAGCAAGATGATATGGCACATTGAAAACAATTTCTGTAGTCAGCAATGATAGCTGTTGTATATATGCGTCATAAGACATCACAGTTCAATAGATTCAGAAATTCATCAATCATCGAGTGCTAGTTCGTGAGCTGTATAAATAATAATAATAATTTCTATAACTTCTAGTTGACAGCTGTTGTTAAACGCGCCAGTTGAATGGCAACCTCAGTTGCTACATGATGTCCCTTTTTTTTATTGGTTTTAAATGTGTCTTCAAAGTTTTAACCATGTGACCTTGTTTTGATATCTGTTTTGTATTTAATTTCACTCACCATGGAAAGGACCAAGTTTACAATCTTGGTACGGACTCGCTGTGCCTTGGCATGTTACGATGTAGGTTGAATTGTTAGCGTATGAACAGATATGGTGACTTAGTCGTAATCCCGACGACCAAAGTACCCTCTTCCATTCAATGTTTCACACACGTTCGATTCGCAAATCTCTTGCGCTATTTAGATGACGACTGGTGGTATAGATGACAATGTACGCAAACAGTTTAAAGTGGTTGACCAACCACTGGCTGGGCAAGTAATTTGGATTTTGTGTTGGGGGGGGTCGGGTCAGGACCCAGGGTTGGGGGGAGGTGTGCACGGGTTTCTGTTGGAGGTGGCAGTAGCGGGTGGGGTATGGTTGTATCAGTGAACAGGAGGGCGAGGGTGGGTAGTGTGGGGGGTAAGGGTTGGTGGTGGGGGGTTGGTGTGTTTATGTGTGGTCGTGTGAGGGGTTAGGATTTTGGTTTGTGGGTTTACACTTTGGGTTGTGATGGGGTAAGGTTGGTGGTTTGTGGTGGAATGGGGAGTTGGTTTTGGGGTGGTTTTGTAGTGTTTTGGATGGGTGTTGGGTTTCGTGTACGAAACTTAAATGTTGTTTGGGTGTGGGGTGGGGTTGGAGTTTTAAGTATGTTTAAACATTTGTTTGTGAGCATTTGCAGGGTCGGAACGTAGATGGGGTGGAGGGGGTTGTAGGGTGGGGATGTAGTTGGAGGTCCTGGGGATGATTGTCTGTGTATTGATTTAAAATGTATGTTGGTGATTTTGGTGGTTTTGGTTTTGGAGTTATATTTGGCAGGGTTGTTGTGTGGTTAATGGGAGTGTGGGGGGTGAGTGGTTTTGGGGTTGTGACTAGAAACAAAAAATAAAGGATATAATGTAAAGATAAATGATTGGGAGTAAAGGTTAAGGGGTTTGGGTTGGGGGGGTACGGGGGGTGATTGGGGATTGATTATTTGTTTTAATGGTGGGGGAAGTTTGCTTGGGGTTTAATGTGGGATAACTGTGGGAAGGTAGGTTGTACTTATCGCTACAATTGTTTATTTGATTTTGGGGGTGGGGGGGTGAAATTAGAGCTTCCCTGGGTACGGGGCTTAGTAGGGCATTTTTTTTTTTCTGGTCCTTTACAATGTTTTTTTCTTTGGTACAAACCACTATTATTAGGACTGGAGTGTTGATTCACTAGATTGACTTGTTTTTGTCATACGAACCCCAGGTTTAGGGGTGTATCGATGGGTGGGTAGCTTTGTTGTAAGGTTTTTGGGTAAGTTTTCTCACAAAACTGTTTTCGGGGACTGGGGGAGTTTGTCGCTTGGGTTGTTTATCTTTTTAGTTACATAGTTATTTGTTTTAGTCGGTCTGCCCCGTCTCGCTTTTTGTTATTGGAATTTTTAGGATTTCTTTTTTTTTTTTATAGTGTGTACAAGGTAGCTGATAGTTTTGTTCACTCCCTGGATTCATATATTTTCTGCACGTACAGTATAGGATGTTTGGTGAAACATAACACAGTAATCTTAATGTATGACAGAACCATTATGTCCTGTGAACACGATTTTAGATTAGTCTTTTTATAGTATTTACCCCCCACATTTTTAGTTTAGATTTGACTTTCAAAACCACTATTGCCCCGATAAGCCACCTCCCCCTTATTGTTTAGTTCAGTGCTTCAACGATCTCCGTTTATTTATAAACCTCCATATTAACCTTTGGAGTTGGTATAATAATAGGATTGAAGCCCAATAAGAATTTTTAGTATTAGATGTTAAAGATTTTTCAAACAATAAATATTTTACCCACCGCTTATTTTTATAAAAGCGGTCGCATTTGCCAGATCCAGTAACATCCAGAGATTGCATTTTCATTGCTTAAAATCGGGGTTCCGAGTACCCTAAACATGGTCCGATCCTCTAGGCATGCTTAGCAACGGAGTTGGTTTCATAACTAGAGGCCCTAAAGTTACGTCTTTGGTTATCCTCGGTGAAAATACTTCTAAGTTATGTCGTCATTTAGACCGGCGGGGGCGGTCTACCAGAGGAATCAAGCGTATCGTTCACCCGGTTCAGGAAAAAGCGTGGTTTAATCACTTTCTTATTGTATCAAAGTGAAGCGGAACTGAGTCTTATTGACTAACTCCGGATTTGAGCTATGCAGGCAGACTGTACATTTTAGACGTGGTTAGCACTTCTTCTGCGTTATATAGTGGGGGGTCACCAATAAATGACTATCTTTGAAGAGAAAGATGACAAACTCAACATTCCAGATAACAAAATAATACACAGTTTTGCAAACTTGACTAGGTTTTTTTTAAATTTTCGGGTACAGTCTGTGCCTGAGTTAGTTTTTGACCTCGAATCTTGGTCACAAAGAGTATAGTCGTCGAAAGTCTCTAGAGTTTCACTGTTAGTAAAGTTGATTAGCAGCTTCTAGGAACTCCCCATAGCATTCTAATTGATAGACTATTTAGCATAAAGATACTAAAGGAATTACTTGCTAATATTGTTTGAAAAGTAATAGATGTGGTGGGCTGAATATTATGTGTGTTTGTCCCAGAAAAGGCAGTTTTTTGACACACAGTTGTGTTTTTGATGTGCTGGGTTTTCATTGCTGATGATTGTAGTGAGTTAGTAAGAAAAAAGTTGTAGCACTTTAGTGGAGAATTCGCTGTTGTCGTAAGCTGAGTGCAAATGGTGGGGTTAATGTGTACCGCGGTACGATTGTTCGAACTTTGTTTTTGTATGAAAATTTGTTTGTTTGTGTGTTTCTGTTTGTATTTTTTAGAATTGGAGCTGACAGTGAGTCATGAAGTGACATGATTTTGGATGCTGCCGTGATGATGATGTTTTTTGCAGATATAATTTGTTATTAACTTTGAGGTTTGCAACGCTAGGAAGCTGAGTCATTGACTTGATTAGACGGGAAAAAATGCTATTAAGTATAGTTGGGTTCTTTGGGTCTATTTATTGGGTTCATGTTTTCTCTCCTCCGGGATGAATGGTTAATAATGTATGGTGCTGAACTATGTTATTACTTATTGAGGATGTATCTTTTTCTTACCCCTCCCCCCCAAGAATATTAGAGGAGAAAATCGGTTTATTACATTGCTCTTTTCTCAAAAGTGTAAATCTATAAATAATTTACTTTTCATAATTGTATTAGTGTAAGTCTTTTTGACTAAAACTTGATGGGGTAGATAATCAATTATTATTTTTAGGTACCCAAACGCCAGCGCTATTCTCACAGCTACATGAAGCTAGAGTGAGAAGTGTGAAGAGTGAACTCGGAGCATAAGTGGCAAATCAGCTTTAGAATAAGAGACTATGATGATAGAGTAAAGTCGACGTGGAAGTGAAGCTCGGTGTTCGTCGCACAATGACCTTGTTAAGGTGGGTGATGTATGCGATTAAGTTGGTGGTATTTGGTGTTTCAAGTTTTAACACAAATAGTTAGAAGCCAGACGATGCTGATGTAGGGAGAGTAATACAAGGTCTGAATAGAATAAATATTTTAGATTTAGGCGAGTAGATTCTTTAGATGAACCCATATGTTATTAATATTAGTTGTTTAGATTATTACATGGTACATTTATGTTATAGAAATTTCCCTTCAAAAAAAAAAAGTGAGACAAAATTTACCTTTGGTCTTTATAACATTGGGGTTGTATATCTGGCAAATTATATATATATGAAGAAAGAAATATGTGGGTAAATCGTGTGGGACTTTTGGACAGAAATGTCTTGCCATTAGATTATCACGAACCACGGGATAGCAAGAACGAGAAGTATGAAATGGTATGAGAGGATTGGCTATAACGAGTGGGACCCTGCGAGCTCTTCAAGTTTTTGCTATTATGCAATAGGTAAGTAGCTTTGCTGGTGTCTGGTGAATTTCACCACACTGAATGTGCGCTCAGAAGAAATTTTTGTAATTCAGAATAGACTCATACTAATTAGAAACAATAATCACGGTCTAGAAAACAGAGTAACCTTCTTTTCTGCAGGTTTTAATTTCTAGAGGTTACCTTCACGGATGCAAAGTTAATCAGAAATTACTCCTGCCTAGTGCTTTGCCCATAATCCGATGTTGAGAGGCGTCTTCGTAAGAGAACAAGTATTCACCAAACATAGTAGGTAACATTAAGAATAGGTGGAGATGAAAATAGGGCTCTTAACCTAGGTCCAATGAGGATTGAATTTTTAGACTCCGGGCAGCTTAGATTAGGGGACTTCTTTATAAAAGTAGAAAAGCCGGGGTGCATCATGGAGGACCAGATTCGGACTGAATCAGTGCTTAGAAAGTGAATAAACATCAATCACGCCGATTTACTAGTTTCTTTCGTCTATAGGGACCGAAACTGTTAAAGTATTTTTGAACACATGTGTGGTCCTCCACCTGTCTTTAAAAGACCCATGACAACCCCGATGACCTAGAGAAAGACATTATCGGGGTGGGGGCTAAAAAAAAAAATCTATAACCGGCTTAGAGGGATTTTAGCCAGTTCAAGTTATACTGGCGAGAGTAGACAGTAATGTGTAGTAAAACCCAACTAGTGATCTTCCAAGAATCCTGGAATATGACTGGATATATCATTCGTTGTCTATGCATCTGTTTACGCTATGCGAGACTTCGACTCATCATGCGCTCCCTCCCATGAATGTAGCTTGGGGGGATCACTAAGCCCATACAACGTGCATGAAATTCACTTGGATAAACCCCTAGCTTTGTAGACTAAAGCTGTAAAAGGTTTGGCACGTTCAGTTAGCGGGACTTGCCAATAACCTTTAGACAAATCTAGTTTGGTAAAGAATCTAGAATTAGAAAGTTTATTGAGTAGCTCTTCTAATGAGGCATAGGTTCAGCATCGAACTTCGTAACTTGGTTCAATTTGCGATAATCTACGCAAATGCGAATGTTATTATCCTTCTTTCGAACAATAACCATAGACGAAGAGTATGCTGAAGTGGATGGTTCAATGATTTCCAAACGTATCATTTCATCCAACTCTTTTTCGACTTGAGACTGGAAATGAATAGGTATTGGATATGGTCTGACTCTGATAGGATTGTGATCAGTTAGCACAATGTCATGTTCTATGACATGTGTGTGTCCCGGGATGTCTGTAAGAAACCCAAAAAAAAAATAACATCCTGAAAATGTTTGCCAACATCGATAGGAAAACTGTCGATGTTTCACAGGAAAGATTTGGAGAAACGGTCACGTTTTTCCAAGATTCCGTAGAATAAAGTGGGACCATAGAAAGAGGAAGATTGACATCAGAAAAAGGAGTTTCCTCATCCTTTATAACTGACAGAGATGAGTACTGACCATGAGTTGCTTGTGTATTGGCCGGAGCCTGGAAAATAGGCTGCAAATAGTCAGGTCTTTCATAAAATTCTGTGAGCATATTTATGTGGAAAGTTTTATGCTTTCCATCAATATCGACAACATAGTCGACATCAGAAATTTTGGAGACTATTGCATATGGACCTTTCCATGCAATTAGAAGTCTGTTCTCCCTTGAAGGAAGTATAACGAGAGCTTTGTCACCTGGACAAAGTTGTCGTAGACATCTATTCTTATTTGCAAACTGCCTTGCCTTTTCTTTAGCAAATTCTGAAGACGAAGTTGCTAGTTTGCATGCCTCGATGTTCTTTTGCCTAAGAGCAATGACGTACTCATAAGAAGATTGAGTCTCATCGCTGATTTTATCGGCAGTGATTAGATATGTGAAGTAAAGACATGGGCCGCGCGGTTGCGCGCCAAAGACAAGTTCAAAAGGGGAAAACCCCGTATGTTCATTGGGGACCTCTCTATACGCAAAGAGAGCCGCGGGTAAGACCCTGTCCCAATCCTGAGGATGATCCTCAGTTATTTTACCAAGTAAAGTTTTCAGAGTCCTATTTAAACGTTCGACTAACCCATTAGACATTGGGTGATAGATACTGCTGAGAGACCTTTTAATGTGTAGCATAGACATTACCTGTGACATAGTGTCTGATATAAGTTGAGTGCCATGGTCTGACAATATTTCTCCGGGAAAACCCAAGCGAGAAAATATCAACCAAAGAGCGTCTGCGATATCAGCAGTTGAGATGCTCTTGAGAGGTATTGCCTCTGGCCAACGTGTGCACATATCGACACATGTAAGAATAAATTGATGTCCTCTAGCCGACTGAATTCTAAAAGGACCGATAATATCTATTGCCATTTTTTGAAAAGGGCGAATAGGAATGTCAGCAGCCTGGATAGGCGCAGCATGTCGTGGTCCTTTAGATTTGACCTCTGACTCATACGTTTGCATGAAGAAGAGCGACAGTACATTCGTATGTCCTTGCTCACAAAAGGCCAAAAGAAAGCCGCAAGGACTCTCGACTTCGTACGGGCAAAACCCATATGTCCAGCACATTGCGAGTCATGAGCATGTTGCAATATTTGCACTCTCATGCTTTCTTAGGCACAAGAATTTTGATGAATGACGTGGACGTGAGTCGAGGGTCCTTGTATCAACATACCGTACAAGTACGCCGTTCTTCACTGAAATCCAAGATTTTCTATTAGTGTTCTGATTAGGATCACCTTTTTTTGCTAGAATGAAGAATTTTTGTAAAGAAGGATCTTCTTCTTGCAATTTGATAAATGAGTCACGTGTAATAGTCAAGTGACTATCTTGGTCATTTACTTCATCATTATTAGTTAATGAAGTTTGAGGTGGATCCAGAGCATGTGCTCTTGTGACCACCGCATCGGTAGCTTCAATGTTTTGCTCTTCCCAAACAGCAATCTGCTGTGGGGTACATTCCCTAACTCCGTGAATACGACCAATAATAAGGTCCGCAATAGGGTTTGGAAGTAGACACGCGTGGACCTCCCCCGTTGAAGAAAAGGAGTGCAATGGTGTATTATAGCAAAGTAGGATACTTATTTAAACTTTCACCACCAAATGTGACACATTTGATGACTTTTCCTGTAGCACAGGATGGATCTACAAGAGATTGCATAACGCCGACAGTAGTACATCCAGAATCAAACAACACTGAGACTGGATTACTATTTACTAGCCCCTTATGTAATATAAGAGAACCTCTCCCATCATGAGCAACGATTAGGCAGGAGAGCGTGCCAGGGTAAAGGATACCACAGCTTGATGAGTACTAATGGTTTTCGGATCAAATAAAGTACTGCATTGGATACATTTATTTGCCCTACCCAAAATCAAAAGTGAGCATCGATAGCCATTATGGTCTTTATCATTATTAACCCTGTTTATCTGCTCCCTGAGGATTTTGTTGAAGAGAGTTTGTCAGTTGATATCTTTTTTCTATTTATGTTGCGATCTACCGCGACATTATTGATCTTGCAATTTATCAGTTAAAAGTCCTACTGTTAATATTTATCCTGGTTTTTGGAGTTCTCACAGTTTCCATTACTGTCATTCCCATAATCTATGCTGCTTGCGAACTTATTATTCTTGGTACTCTTGAGGGTCTCTGCAAAAATATCCGGGCGCGCCATCTATGTCGATTCACCTTTGTGAAATTTCTATAAGTTAAACGGAGTAAGAGTAAGCAATAAAAGTAGTGCTTATTGGTTCGATGTTCCTGTTTGGGAGTAATAATTTACCTGGAATTGATACTAATTGATTCTGGGCAAAATTAGATTACTCTTTTTTATTGAAAATTTTTCTGGTACCTGTGAACATTTACGCCGCAATAAAATTTGGGCCATAAGAGTGCTGCCGAAGCAAAACTTGGCAGAACCTTCTTTCACCTTAAGAGTCTACTAATGGTTATCTTGCGCCAGCATGATGGTAAAGAGTAACTTACTGGCTAACAGTATTTCTGTCCATTTCTTATAGTTATTAGGGCTTACGCTCATGCAAGAAAGAGAGAAGAAAAGCTTCATTAAAAGCAGAAGACTTGCCTTGTCTCTAAGTAGTAAGATCCATGGTGGGTTCAATGTACTGTATGTCATAGGGAACACTACAACACATCGTTACAAAATTTAGAGGAGATGACCTGTGAGAAGGAATTCAGAGACTTAATCAAACTGCGTTTCTGGTAAATGCTTTTTTAAATTATTACGACGATAATCGTGCGTCTCGTAAGTTGGTATTTCTTGTTATATGATTAGATAACTGACCACCTCTCAGTTGTTTATGGTAACAGCACCCATCTACCATACTCAACAAAGTCAAAGCATCACCTCTAAGTATCTTGGACAGATGATACACATATAATGTTTTATCTATATTATGCACATTACATGCACTTTCAAATCTATCTAGCTAAAATGTTATATCATCGATTGAGGGATTAACCGCGTGAGATTAAGCTTGAACATGTCTAGATTAGTCTTTTTTGACACCTTATTTGACGGGTTGCATTACATGTGTTACGCACTTCAACTCTCTTCCACTCACGCTCACTCACCTCTGATTAAAGCTATGACTTTTTCCCCCATGTTCCATTTTTGCACCCCCCACACCTCCCCCCCCTCCCCATCCCCCCTTTTTCTCTTGTAACCTTATTTCTTCAGCTCTCACCAGGTCACTTTCCCACCCAACTCTGAATGGGACCCTTCCCTGTACCCACCCTCTTTCCCTCTATCCATGTCTCCCCTCCCCTCCCACCCCCACCAGTTCCCATTCCACCCCGTCCCTCCCGTACCACATTCTAATCCCCGATACCCTCCAGCTTCAGCAGGCCCCCCTGTAACTTTTTAGCTTCAGATTCTTTTTCAAGTCGCCTCTTTATTTTCAGCTTCAACTCCTACTCCCCAAGCCTCTTCTCCGAGATTCTGCATCTCTTGATTTTTGTTTTTTCCATGCTCCATTTGGAAATCTTTTTCCCTCCACTCTGACATCTGCACAAATTTCTTTAGTATCTATTTCAGCCTCTATTCTCTTTTTGTTCAGTGTTGTTCCTTTTCATTTTCTTGAAACTTCCGAACGTCAATGCCCTTCCCCGGCATACTGAACAGGGTGCCTAATCTTCCCCCCCCAATTCATCAACCTGGTCTTCCCCCCCAAGGGGGGCTTTACCCTGCTCAATCAGTACTTCAAAATGTAGACATGATGTCCAAAAATGTGAGTACAGAAGACCTCGCTCCTGAAGTAAGTCATATCTTATCCCGTTCAATGTTAAAATAGGCAAAAAGACTTACTTAAGTCCCCCTTGTATAATCTCTATCCTTGATACCCAAATCTCTGTGGGAAGGAATCAGGAGTTGACACCCCCTTGTCATTATCAAAGGTATCAATCTCTCAAAAAATAAAACCCCCTCCAACTCTCCTCTTCCCCCCTCCCGCCTCTCTACAGCCATGACACTACCAAAATCAGTGGATCATAACTCAATCAGTTATTTATCTTAAACTGCACTACAATAGTGCATAAGCAAAAACACACCAGTTTGTCTACTCGATAAGTTGCAATATAGACCTAATAGTGTACGCTGCTGACTCTTCTCTGCCTAAGAATGTGATAAGCTAAACACTTATGCAAAGATAATTCTACTGCTAAACACATTAACAAGGACAATGTAAACAATAACAAAGGTCACCAACAATGTAAACAATAACAAAGATCAAAGTCAATGTAAACAACAACAAAGATCCGAGTCAATGTAAACAATAACAAAGATCAGAGTCAATGTAAACAATAACAAAGATCAGAGTCAATGTAAACAATCAACAAAGATCAAACCATACGAAAACATTCGCATAAGTCAAATACACAAACAGCAAAACTAAAAAGAAATATGCGAAGATATGACTAACAAATGACGCTACAGTGTATACACAAAAATATACGTAAAGAACTGAATAATAGCAAAGGGGAGACCTACAAATACAAACAATCGAAATCGAAACTAAAAACACAAAGAAAGAGAGAGAAGAAAAAAGAAAAAAAAATATATATATACAAGAAAGAAAAATAAAGCACAACTCGTCACAACTAAACAGATATAGCAACGATTGTCGCTAGCAAATTTCACTGTAGGAAATTCGCACAGTCCCTAACGAAAACGCTAACAGTAGAACCTCTGTGACGTGGTATCTTCTACTGAAAGACACCGCCCAACCGAGAAAACCCGCCGAAATATAAACATATAAATATACAAATAACAAATAACATATAACATATAAACATGTATCATGAAAACAATAGGAGAAAGTGTGAAAGTACAGAAGGCTCAGTTAGAACATAAGGGCACAGTTCACAAACAAAACAGGCCACTTAACTTCTATAAATCCAGCGTCAGCACGGTGCAGAACAGGATGTAATCAGCATTCTGAGGATAATGATCCAACGTTGATTAACTTCTGCTCCCATAAACAGCCATGACGAAGGAAAAGAGCTTCTAATACTGCAACAGTTATTACGGCACTTGACCTTCTGAATCTTCTAAATTGATTTAACCGGCACTTGACCTTCTGAACCCGCAACAGTACCCCTGAGACCGGAACAGTTGTTACGGCACTTGTCCTTCTTTTCACCAGATCAGGAAATCCATTCGCTCGGTACTTGTCCTTCTAATTTTACATAAACTTCAATATTGCCGAGCAGCGCCGGGTAGTTTCAAAATCAGCAACTGTCAGAAAATCCGGATACTTTCAATAAAATTTCTTGTAAGGTGGTAGTTGATGCTGTAGTTGTATCTAGTATGATGATGATGTCTGGGTTTGCTGACCCCCTTGATAGCTGGAATCAGAGTGAACCAACCTATGGCCACCAACAATGATATGGTGCGCCAAAATATCAGATGATAGAACCAGCTCTGGCCACCAAAAATGATAAGGGTGGATTTGTGCTGAAGTGGTAACTTGCCACCCTTATCGACACCTGGTGTTAAAGTGTAAGATGTAGGTGTCTTCTCTGATTTAGGATGTTGCTGTGTATGTGGTAGTGGAACAGTTCACAGGGTTATCACACAGGCAACATGACGTGTAGAGTCATAGAAAGGGTAACTTCGTTGTATAAGTTTCTTTCATTTATTGCACGCCACAAAACAGTCATGATACTTATGACATCAACATGGTTAACGAGTTCAGCAAGATGATATGGCACATTGAAAACAATTTCTGTAGTCAGCAATGATAGCTGTTGTATATATGCGTCATAAGACATCACAGTTCAATAGATTCAGAAATTCATCAATCATCGAGTGCTAGTTCGTGAAGCTGTATAAATAATAATAATTTCTATAACTTCTGCAACAGTGTCAGCTACAGATCTTCAATGTTCATAAACAATAATAAATGCTCCCATTCTGATGCTAGCAGATCAGTTGTATACAATAAGTCCGTTCACTGTCTGCACGTGAATAGCATACATGGGCTACAGGTCAGCTCGACCTTTATAATGTTCCTAAGTCTAACCATCTGACTTGGACGTGATCTCTGATATAACGAATCCTGGAACACAGACAACAGTCTTGTTGGTCTAGAGCGACCCATATATATTTAACTAGTTCAGGTATACAGATACTGGTGACTTAATCCTAGTCAAAGTACCTCTCCATTTTGCATCACACAGGCGAGCAAATAGGCGACAAAATGACGAACCTCTAGATGATAGCATAAAGTTCGATACAAGAGGAATTACCTTATTTCGGAAAATCAACCATGAACATATGCCTCCAGGCAGGCTGCATAATACTGGGAAATAGTCTAGTTAGCTAACTAACTCACTAAGACACTGTATTTCCCTCAGAGAATCACAAGACGCAGTTGCGTCTGCTCGCTTCTTAAACCATTTCTAAACTGCCCCAACTGGGCGGAACACACAGAACGAACTCCCGGTTTGACATGCGCAGAACGACAATCTCTGAGTTGCCGTTCACAATAAGACGATTCGAAGAACATTCGAGATAAAAGTCTTACACAGTCGCGCCTTTTATGGTCATGAAAAGAAGCGTTAAGAAAGGTTTCAGACATCTACCATAGTTGACTGATACTACCAAATAAGGAGATGTGGTCACGCTTCGTTCAAGAAATTATAGACCGAACGTGTCTCTATACAAGAGAAGGCAACTCCTAACAAATTGTAGTCTCGATAACTCGGATTATGTCCCTTTGACCATAGAAAACATAATACACACTTCAGTCAAAAAATGATCATACATATCAAAAAATGTTTATACAAACGAAAAATAATAATGATCCGTGCGTAACAGTCCCGTTCAACATAGTTGGTTATATTAGGGCGCATGTCCAAATATACAAGACCTTTAGGTCTGGAGAATTAAATCTTCAAATTAATTAGTCAATAGAATTAGCTTTTAATACAAGAGCTTGTGTAGCAACAGTAGTTTGGTGAAAAAGATGAGGCCATGAAGAAGAAATAGAAAGCAATTTTTTTTTTTTTTTGGTATGACTGACCGTCAGAGAGAAAAAAACACACACATGAAATAGCAGCTTCTGGCATCACATTCATTCAGTAACATAAATGATATTAATAAAACTCTTCTGTTGGAAAGTCAAAAGTGTATTATGGTGTTTTCCAAGTCATCATATTGCTCATAAAAGAACTGAAAAAAAAAAAATGCTGTCGAAGGCATGTGACAGGAGGACTTGACTATGCACGTTAAGCATAAAAACAACTCACCGACAACCATGGTGATCACGTGCAATTTGGTTTGCTGACCATAAATTCACATTTTTAATCTGTTTTTTCAAACTTCCGTAGAACCAAACAGGTGAAGTAATCGTGCTGATTGACATTCCACGTGCAATGGCGACTTTTCGTGAACAGGGTTCACTCTTAATTTGTTTTACAATCAGCAGACTTAGGGAAGTTTCATCACTTGCAAAAACCATGCCACCGAGAAGAAGTCTTGACACCTTACAAAGAATGAGGGCTATAGCGTGGGTTGAAAGGGGTTTATCTGTCCGTGAGGTTGCTAGACGGCTTGCAGTGTCACACTCTACTATCCAAAGAATTTTGGAGAGATTTCAGGCCACAGGAAGTGTGGAGGATCGCCACCGGCCAGGTCGCCCTAGATGCACCAATAGACATGATGACCGGTACCTTTTGTTGTCAGCCCTGCGCCATCGAACAGTGACTTGTTCCACTCTAAGATGTCAGCTGAGACAAACTGTAAACGTTAATGTCAGTCAAAGCACCATTCGCAGACGTTTACATGAATTTGGACTGGCTGCTAGACATCCTGCAGTCAGAATCCCTCTTACTCATCGCAGAGCCCGTGTTGCTTGGTGTCGCGAGCACATCCGATGGACAAGGCAACAATGGAGTCAAGTTCTCTTCACTGATGAATCTCGCTTCACTGTGTCATTCAATGATGGCAGGATTCGAGTTTGGAGACGACCAGGAGAGCGATTTACTGATGGCACAATTCGAGAGGTGGATCGTTATGGTAGGGGTTCTGTCATGGTCTGGGGAGGCTTCTACAGACATGGCAGGACCCCACTCTACATCATCCAAGGCAACTTGACCGGCCCAAGATACCAGAACGAAATCTTGAGACCAATTGTTCAGTCTACTCTGGAGGCTATAGGTGGTAATGCCATCCTCCAAGATGATAACGCTCGACCCCATTGAGCTCGTGTGGTGAATGAGTTTATTCAGCAACATGGGATCATCAGGATGGCGTGGCCAGCTCATTCACCTGACCTTTCTCCGATTGAGTACCTCTGGGATGTCCTTGGTCGAAGATTGTCAACAAATCACCCCCTGCCAATGGATGTTGCACAGCTGACTGCATTTCTGCTTCAGGAATGGCAAGCTGTTCCTCAGGATACTCTTCGGACCCTTGTGGACTCGATGCGTCTATGCTGTCTTGAATGCCTTGCTGCATATGGTGGACATACCCGATTTTGAAATGTCTATGTGTGACTTTTGAAAAGGTGGGTGACACACTTCACAGCTTCATTGCGTTTGAATGTGTGTTTCCATTTCTTTACATGACATGTCAATTTGGTATTCAATAAATGCTGTTTTGACTGATACCAATTACGTTTATATCAGATTTGTTTTATGGTTTCAACCAAGGTTTTTCTAAGTGGCCCTTGACTTTTGACGAGTAGTATATTTGGTTTTTACGTAATATCTGAGGTTGGATATATTAAGTAAGCAATTTTTTTTTTGGTTCAAGGTTCTTTATGATACATACAAGTCAAAGACAAGACAATATCTTCAATACAGTCTTGGGAATGAGCCTATTGGAGGTGATATGGAAGTTGACCTACTTGAGAATGTTGTTTACGTTCTGGCTGGCAGTAAGGTGAGTGTGCTCAAAATTGGTTTTTTGATTGATGATGATAGGAAACTCTTTACAGAGCGATACAACAGGAGGCAATCTGATCATCAGAAGATGTCCCCCCATCCGACAAGTGTTTCTGCCCAGTATACTCCTTTACACTCTAAGGGGGGGGGGGCGGCCCACTTGGGTCATGACTCCCAAGCGTCTCAGCCTCCTGTTGTCTTGTATCGAAAATGAACCCATTTCACTTATGGTAGCAACTTTAAAATCCACACCTTCGCCAGCCGTGGAGGCAATTGTGAAAGTAACAAAGAGAAGACAAATTATTCCGTTCGTTCCGTCGCACATCACAACTAAGGACACACACTGAGACACCTGCGCGAAGCCGACGAGGCCAGCCACTGCGCGCTAGCAACTGAAATTCTGTGCCTAACACCTCTTATAATATATGCCGCCTGTTGTCCCTCAGTCACAGCCCTTTCACTAGTACACCAAAAAACTCAACGTATTGTGGACTTAGAAAAATTCCTGGTGTTTTCTGTACCGCAGCGTTTACTGTCACGATTTCCATTGCCCATTGCGGTTGTTCCACAGCCAGCCTGATGCCTTTTCGGCAGTTTCACTAAGCCTCTTCATTGCCCTTGTTCTCGACTGTCCCCTCAGCCCCAACAGTTTCAATAAATCATACACTGATGCAGCCACAAGCCCTCTTGCGCCCACCTCAACAGCCATGACCCTTGCAGTGAACCCATCGTGTCTCATATCCGCGGCCAGATCATTATACTTGGCCGCTTTGAACGAATGTTGCTCGTCCAATCTGGATTCAAATGGCACGGTCAGTTCAATCAGTATAACCTGAAGCGCTGAAGAATGAAGCACTATATCTGGCCGTCTCCGCGATTTTCTGATACTCTCTGGATATGCCCCTCGTCCAGGTAGGTCTACTGCCATCTCCCAATCGTTTGCACAGTCAAGAAGAGATGGTAAACTGCTACCAGGTTTACTCGGTTTGGGGTGTGCTGACTTTCCTGCCCTCAGAAAGTATGTATTTGCGGTGCTTGGCCTGGGTTTGCTATTCGCCTTCATCCTTGCCAGGTCTATTGTCGCAGCAAGCTCTTTAGCACTTTGTTATGGCGCCAAGTGTATCACCCTTGCCCTAATGACACCTTACACGCTGAGAGCACGTGTTCAAGTGTCTGCCTCCCCTGGCACAGGGGGCACTGCTCATCATCCAACTTTCCCCATTTCACAAGGTTTGTGGCTGACGGCAGCAGGTCATACATTGATCTAACAACGAAGCTGAGCCTAAGAGATTATTCTGGACGTTTGAGAGGATGTATGCAGCGCATATACCCGAGGTAAGAGGTGACTAATGTGAAGTTGTACATTAGACTGTCCGCCTCATATTATAAAACAAATTGCTACACAAACGACCAATGCAAGAGCATGTGGTTTGATGTAGGCTGCCTCAAGAGAGCCATCCACAGTGGTGGATCCATGCTCCTTAAAAAACAGTGCACAGGGAGGTGATGATGATTTCATTAAATAAAGATTTTTTTTGTCCACCATTTTTTTGTTTAAATTAAAAATTTTCTTCGGAGTTGGAAAGAAAGTGGTATTTTATATAATCATCTTTTTCATAATCATATCATTTTTCATTCAGATTTTCACGGGAAATTTACTAGTGACTTCTGCTTCGGGTCATTTCATATTTATTTTATTTTGTGTGTACGTAACTTTGATCTTGCTTTCTTCTTCTGTTTTCTTGTTTGCCCTGTTGAAGGCTTTGTGGCTGCGATATGGACTATTCTCGTTGTCCTTAGTCAACCATTTTAAATACCTTGAAGCTGTAATAGACTGGAAGGGAGGCATCAAAGAAGAGTTGGCTACCTAAAGAGCAGCGTCTGAGATACTTTTTCACGCCATAAATCAAGCATTCGCCAGCAAAAGAGAAATTTGCAAGAAGACGAAGATGGCTGTATACCACTCCACCTATGTTCCAGTCTTGACTTATGAAAGTGAGTCATGGGCAATGATTACAGCACACAAAAGCCAATTGCAAAGTTCAGAAATGAGGTATCTGGGGAGGGTGGTTGAAGTAACAAGAGGAGACATTGTCTGCAACCAGACAATATGTCATGGCTTCGAAACCCAGCCTGTGCAGACCCGAGTGGAACAGTTCCAGTTATAATGGTTTGGCCATGTCTGCAGAGTGGAAGAGAGTCAGTTCCCACGATAAATATGGAAAACCAAGAGTCAGGGATCCAGACCTCCAGGATGACCCAGAGTTCGCTTGGAGGCCAACATCCCCTGATGGGCTGAGGACTGGACTAGAACCTGGCCAAAAGGAAAACAGCTATTAGGATAGCATGGTGCTCTCTCTCTCTGGCTAACCTCTACACCCCAAGGTAGAAGAGGAATGACTAAGTAAGTATGTAAATTATCCTACTCAAATTGAACTATGCAGAATTTCTGCATACACTTTTGTACACATTGTTATGGTCCTTTTTTTGTCCATGGCAGGCATGGCCACACTTTTTATTTGAAGGCGGGGGACTACTTCTACACCTTCAAGTACCATGCCTGGTGGTGTAGTTGATCATGTTCTTCTTCTTCTTCTTGCGATCGCATCTTTGATGTTTACACCGTCAGACGAGTTCTCATGATGAATTCGACTGTTGTTTGAAGTTCCTCTTTAGCTCCATATAGCTTTGAGTTTAGTGTTGAGTCATTGGGCCAGTATATCTTTCTTAACTGGTCATACAGAGGACAATCCTGTAGAACATGCTCAGCAGTTTGTTCGTTTAATCCACATGTGCACAGTGGTGAAGCAGACAATCGTAGCTTGTGCATGTGTTTATTCAGTTTGTTATGCCCTGTCCTGGGGCGAAAAATGGTTATCTGTCCCTGCCGGTCAAGAGTGTGGTAGTCGTCATTGGGTTGATTCTGTTCTCTTCTGATAGTCTGGATAGCTCTCTTTTTCTCAGTGTATGTGATTTCATTATCTTCTTGTTCACATTCTCCTCCCTTTTTTGCAAGTTTATCTGCCTTTTCATTTCCAGGTACACCACAATGAGATGGTACCCACTGAAGTATGGTTCTCTTTTTGGCAGCTACATTGTTTAGTTCATTTCTCAGATTCAGGAGTTTACCAGCCTTGAGAGCTTGCAGGACAGACAGTGCATCTGTAAGGATGACTACCTGGTGGCAGTCAGAGTTGGTGTTATAAATCATATTTGCAGCTTGCTCTAGAGCTTGAACCTCAGCTGTATAGTTGGAACAGAATTTACCAGTGGGAGTGTGCCTAGTCTCATAGTGGTTGTCAGGATATGAGATAAAGACACCTCCATTCCTAACAGCATTTGTTGCTGATCCATCTGTATAGGCATGTATCCATGATTGATCAGGATAGCTTTCTTGGATCATACTCAATGTAGCAGTTCGTTTTTGCAGATCATTATACTCATATCCACTTGTGAGACCACTGACTGATGTATTAATTTGGAGGGCACTGCTAGCCTGTTCCCATGGTACAGGGTATAGGGTGGGCTTCAATGGTGTTGTCTTCATGGATAGGTCTTCTTGATGCTGTCTTTTAAGTCTTTTTCCCCCGATGCACAAAGCTGCTACGTTTTAGACGTCCCAATGCCAGATCATCTAGTCTTGCCTTCATTGGGTGCGTTGGCATACTGTTGTACTTTTCCATCTGGATTATGCATTTTGTGTCTCTTCTATAGGACAATGTCTGTAATCCAGCAGCTTTCTGCATCTCTGATATTGGTGTAGTTTTCATGTAATGTAATGAGCCTGAGAGCTTGATTTTGCACCTTGTCCAAAGACTGCAGATGTGTGTTAGCAGCTGATGACCATGCTGCTGAGCTAAACTCTAATTGTGGTCTAATTACTCCATTATAAATCTTCTTTAGAGTTCATTAATTTGCTCCCCAGTTGGTACCTGCTAGTTTTCTGAGTATGCCTAGTCGTCTTTGGGCCTTTCCCTCTGCATTTTCATTATGCTTATTCCATGTAAGCTTTTGGTCAAGTGTCACCCCAAGATAGGTGGGGTAGCTTTCTTCCTTGATCATGGCTGTCCCTAGGTGTATGTTAGCTGCTTTGTCCTTGAGGGCGACGGAGAACAGTGTTGTGGAGGTTTTGTCTGTGTTTATTGGGATAAGCCATTTCTCTGCCCATGACACTAGCATGTCTGCTGCCCGCTGCATTCTATAATTTGCTGTGGTGACATTTTCATCAGCGCACCAGAGTACTAGGTCATCTGCGTATAAGGCAGCTTTCACTCCAGCGGGGAGATCTTTCACCAGGTCATTGATGTAAACAAGATCATGTTCTTGAATTCTTTCCTTGCCGTGATGTCAGACTGTCCAGTATCTTTTCTTTTTGTCATCCTCTATCTCTTAAATCCTTCTATCCCTTCTTGTTGTCATGACATACTCAAGCTTTCTTCTTTTTCTCATAGCATGCCCAAAGAATTGCTTCTTTCTAGTGTGAATAATAAGCTTCACATAAGCGCTGACTTTTTTTCAGGACATTCTCACTACTCTTTTAACTCTTAGTATACGAGCTGCCTTTCATGACTACCATTACAGATTTTGCAATAAATAATTTATTTATAAAGATAACATAAGTGTTATATATCAAAATGTGAAGAAATGAAACCCCTACATCATGCACGTAACTAAATTGATCAGTGGTTTGAAACATGCATTCAGCTATAAATTTTTGCTATTGACGGGGATCGATCATCGGCCGCTCGTATACTAAGAGTTAAGCTGCTCATGATATTCTTTAACATTCTTCTGTAAAACCACATCTTTGTGGCATGCATTGTTCTTCCTGTGTGTTTACTAATGATCCATGACTCACTTCCATATGACAGGATTGGCTCTGTTTAGCACTGCAGAACTCTCTTGCTAACTTCCATTGACATAGTTACTTCTTAACACACTTTATATTTTATAGAATACTGCTTTTGTCTGGGTTATTATACTTTTCACTTATGAGATGCTTCTTCCATCTGTTATTAATGTGCCTAGATTTTCTAGGTTTTTTAATCTGTTGACTTCTTTTAAAAGTGTCCAAAGCACTTTGATAGTGCATCCTGGAGATTTCATTTTCTGTTGGGTGACCATTTTTTATTTGCTATTTAGGCTTGGGTGGGGGGGAGAGCATGTGTGAAGTGAGAACTTATAAATATGTAATGCAAAACAGTAATATTTTATTTAGTTTAATTTTGTGACCTCATGTTCAGGTCGTGAAATTTCCAGTTTGGTCGTGTGAACTCCATCCAGATTGTGACCAGTGTCTGCTCAGTGCTGACCCCATTGGATGTGCCTGGTGTAATGACACTTGCACCACCAAGGCAGCATGTGCCTTGATTCAAGGATCTGTAGCTTCCTGTCCACCCACAGTGAAGGATGTTAGTATTTTATGTTTATATTTGTCTGTTAGTTATCAAATGTCAGATCAATAATGTCATCATGCTCAGTTTTACAAAGGGACAGTACAGGCAATGGTAAGCTAGAGTTTGTATCCCTTTTTGAAATTTGTAAGTCTGATTGGTTTTATCTGGTTGATAAAGCTGTTGTTATGAAAGCGCCAAATTTAAAATGACATGGTTTCATTTGTTTCCATCTCTCACTTTCTTTTCTCTCTCCCCCCCCAAAATAATTAAAGGAATACACTTATGAGTTTGACCTCCAGAGGGTATCCAGTGATTATATGCCTCTGGTTGTTTTGTTGTTTTCCTGACCTGGAAGGTTTCTTGTCATTATTATTAGTTTCCAACCTGGGGTAAGCATACCCTTAAGTGGTACAAGAAATTTGTCTAGGGGAGTATGGGGCATACTTTGTACGAAATTTAGTAGTCTTATTGAAAAAAAAAAGGATTGGAGAGAGAATGGCAAGGAGGCAAGGGTGGGGTGGGAAAGGTAGGGAGCACAGTAAGGTGTATTGTTTGGACTACTTAGCAAGGCATATATTATTATATTTGCCATCCTGCGCTCAGGAAACCTTGCTGATCATAAATTCTAACCATTATTTGTCTGCTAAAATTAGTGGATATGAGGGATAATGGAACCTCTTGTGTCCACATATTCAGCTTCAAAGAAAGGAAAACCACGGTCAGCTCACGAAGATTTATTCAGAATCTGTAGGACTTTGAAAACCAGTGCTAAACAATGTTTACCACTTTAATATAGCAAGCGTCGAGTGGCAAGCTGTGCCCAAGAGTATTTTTTGCTTGCAGTAGGAAAATTAGGTATCTTCAGTGTGTTTTTAAACAACTTTGCTTTATTATATACTGAATTTTTAAAAAAGTGTATTTATGAAATTTAATCATTTTATATATTTTCTTATGTGCATTTGCATGGTAAAGTCTAGAATTGGCTTTCTTTCTTGTGAACAGGGAGTAAGGTAAGGTTTATGAAAAGCCAAGGAGGTACAGTGACTGAAAAAAGATTGAGAGCTTTTGCTGTAATTCATATAGAAGAGGGGTCTGCAACCAGTTGATCCCGATCTACCACTAGATATCAGTGGATGATTTGTAGATCTTTAGGTTGCTGGGGGAGGGAACACTTTTTAATTTAGGTGAATGTCAGACTAGACCATTCCAGCCGTCATTTAAAATCACGATCTCCCCGGGATCAAAGGTACTTTTCCCACATTCCCAATGAAAACTTTTGATCTGGCTACAAAAATATATCCTTCGACTGCATGCGATAGGAACATGATCTTTTCTTTTAAGGTTCATCATCCCCATTCCCCCACACCGTGCTTAAAATTGTACACACACACTTTAGAAGGCCCAGTGTTATTAAAGTAGATCCTACAAGCTCCTGGGTTGCCAACCCCTGATATTGAATATTGATTCTGTAATGCATATTGTTTACATTTTGTCCTTCCCTGTTTTAGTTTTCACCAAAACATGGGCCCACTGCAGGTGGAACTAATCTGATTATCAAGGGTAACAACTTTGGAGAGCCCACAGCCGAAACTACTGTGAAGATTGGAGATGTGGACTGTGTGAAGTTAAACCACAGTTATACAGAGTAAGTGAAAGTTGAAGACATTGTAAAGATAACTTATCATGTCTCAGAGACCTGGTTAAGGCTTTTGTACTTTGTCATAATGATGATTAGAATTGCCTTTCAGTCTGTATTGTGTGTCTGGCATTTCATGTCTGCCAGGTTGACATGACGGCCCTGTATAGTTCCCGGGAGTCTCGGATGAAGCAAAGAAATAATAGACCCACTGCTTCCTCAGCCATGTCGTACAAACCAACACACGGAATAGAATCTCAGGGAGGTCTCTAACAAGACAGAGAGTAAGAGTACTGCTTCCTCGGGCACGTCATAAAGGGTAGCTAGTATGAGGCTGGCAACCTCATCATGTAAAACAAGTTGCCACTGAAGCCTCCTCTGCAAGAGCCATTGAAATCTTGGTGCAGGCTTCCTAAAATGTGGGGCCAGCTTCACGAGGAGCTCCATGCTCCATAGGGGGCAAACAGAAAATGTTGATGATTAACATAACATTTTAAATGTAGTTTATCAAGCATTGTATTATTATTCTTCACTTTCAGGTCCCTTTGGAGCATATGCCTGTAAGCAGATCTCTTCAAGTCATCCTGAGCTATTTCTTTAGGTCTTTCTGCACTTTCTTTTCCTTCTCATTTTTGTATCCAGGTTTACTTCTACTTGTGTTATTTCTGTCACCAGGTTTTCTTCTACTTGTGTTATTTCTGTCACCAGGTTTTCTTCTACTTGTGTTATTTCTGTCACCAGGTTTTCTTCTACTTGTGTTATTTCTGTCACCAGGTTTTCTTCGACCTGTGTTATTTCTGTCATCAGGTTTTCTTCTACTTGTATTGTTTTTGTCACCAGGTGTTAAGTTGCTGTGTTTGGGGGGTGATATGTTGGTGCTGTTGCTTGGCACTGCTGACAATGATGATGTCAGAATCGTCGGGCTTACTATTAGTGGCTGACTTATTCTTTGCCAATGTGAATAATAGTGGGTCGTTACTTCGTTAATGATAATGAAGACAATGTTAACACAACAGCAACGACTGGGTCGTGAAGCTGACCAATTGATAAGGAACGTAATCTGGACCCATGTAGGACATCACACACAATACGGTTTATTGAAGACAGTAACAACGACATCATGGGCAAGTATGGAACATCATCCTAATGGGTTTTCATGCAGCAATAAAATACGAAGTTAAGATATGGCATCAATGTTGAACTTGACCGGACTCACTAACCGCCGTCATCTCAAGGACGGCGGAAGCTCTGCGGTGACGAGTTCTTATATTCTTAGTTTTCTTTACGAAGATTTGAATAATCTGTAGGGTATCTTCCATGAAGATCCAATGCGTTACGATCCAGACAAAGCTCAGCAAGAATCTAGACACACTAGCCTCACGCCATGACAAGACGTGCCGAAGCTCTACCAAATCTTGCCAAGGATAAATAGAGTATCAATCATGATACATGAATGAGCCAGGTTTGGCTAATGCATATGCTCCACACAGGGAGATACTATAATATATATACTTCATTGAGTCTTCCCACGACTTAGGGGCTAAGACTTATATCAATATTTGTCGTCGAAGACGTCTGCCCTTAACATAAAGTCTAGACCCGCATGTGAGGATCTCAAACACTTAACTCCCACGCGAAAAAGGACTTAACACCAGGTTTTATCAGAAGTTTAAAATTCTATTTTTTTTTTAAAATACACTACAGTTGACATTCAAAAATCTGGCCATCGATAATCCGGTTCCTTCAGATTTCCGGCATGGATTTCGGAGCGCATTTTTAAATTTACCGCGTTGGCGCGCCACTATTTTCTGGAGCAGTTTATGTTTTGATGCACCTGTTGGGTCTTGCTTGCACGTGTTAACAGGCATTCCTGCTCATTCCTTCTCATTTTATCATTTATTTGCTGCTGTATAGCCCCATTATGGATTCAGCAAATAAAAGAAGTGGTGTAAAACATAAACATCGTGCATTGTCGATCGCAGATAAAGTGTACAGGTAGTCTGTTAAATATATACAGAATATATAACCATAAAAAATCCGGCATTTTCAAAAATCCTCAGGTCCGGAGGTTGCCGGATTTTTGAATGTCTACTGTATATTTGTACGAAAAAATATACAATATATATTGTATATTTTTTCACACAAATATAGTGTTTTTTTTTTTAAATCATTAAAAATAGAATTTTAAACTTCTGATAAAACCTGGTGTTAAGTCCTTTTTGATATTTTGGTAATATATATATATATATACATACTAGTGTATATATATATATATATATGATAGGAAACTCTTTACAGCGCGATACAACAGGAAGCAATCTGATCATCAGAAGAGGTTCCCCCCATCTGACAAGTGTTTCGGCCCGATATACTCCTTTACACTCTAAGGGGAGCGGGCCCACTTGGGTCATGACTCCCAAGCGTCTCAGCCTCCTGTTGTCTTGTATCGAAAATGAACCCATTTCACTTATGGTAGCAACTTTAATCCACAACTCCGCCAGCCGTGGAGGCAATTGTGAAAGTAACAAAGAGAAGACAAATTATTCCATTCATTCCGTTGCACACACTGAGACACCATCGCGAAACCGACGAGTTTGTATATATATATATATATATATATATATATATATATATATATATATATATATATATATATATAAACAAAATATCAAAATTCTCTTCTGACAAAATAATAGATAATTTGACAATGATCTGTCAGATAGGTTGTTAGTTTTGTAATTTTTTGTTAATAAAAAGTTAATTTTAAGAAAAATGCATTTTACTCACAGAGTACCTTGTCTTGTAGAATGTACTCCTTTCTGGAGGGGGGGGGGCCAAATGTCTCTGAAATTGTCCAGCACCATTTACTACACCTTCTTCAGCTTCCTGCAGCTCCTCCTCTTGCCTTTGTCTTGCTTCTTGCCTAATTTTTCTTCTTTTTACAAGTTTGTCAGCCTCATTATAAGCACATAGGTTTAGGTTGGGCACAGACAATGTTATGAGGAGCACCATTCTTGCTCGCGCTCAAGTTCATTTTTATATGAGATTGACTTCGGCCAGGGGTAAAAGGCACTGTTTGGTCAGCGATTAGAACTATAGGCCTATCAGATACTGGTATGCAGAAATTCATTGATGATGAGTCTACATCAATTTGGTTATCATTCATTGTTGATTCGGTCGCACCATTGCTGGAAATTACATACTGCCGACGTGTTCTAGCAGCAGAAAGTTGTTCTAGCCTTGCTTTCATACCTTTTCTTCCCATTTTGAAGTAATAGAACACAATTTGATGAGATTTAGACTGTAATCAAGAGAGAACTGTCAATGAAAAACATCACATTGCACTGAACACAGACTTATTTTGTTTATGGCAGAAGTTGTGGTTGTTATCTTCCGGAATAGCGCTGGCCAGTCAGCGTGTCGTTATGACCAATGAAAAATATAAACGTGAATGGGTCATAAATGAGGGAATGAGGTCACTGCGTGACCACTCCTTATAAGGAAGTTAATGTAAAATAAGGGGGGTTTTGAATGCCAAATCGTACAGAGCTATGAGAAAGAAAGGTTTCGAATTTGCTATAATCGGGGAGATAAAGACATTCCCTCGTGTTGACATGCCGTATATTTTATAAATCCAGTCCTTATAAACACACTGTGATGCACAGAACTGAAATGTATTTGTATGCAAGATGAGAGGAACTTCAGTAAGACGTGGTGTAGGATGGATGGATTTGGAGGAAAAAATCAAAAGTAGGTCACCTATTTTAGATTTTTTTTTTTTTCTTATCCATCCATTGTATACAAGAGTTCATTGACAGCAATAATTCAGTATGAAACTTAAGATACATTTTTAAATAACCTTTGCTCCATCTTAATTAAAAAGAAGCAGCAACAGAAGATTCATTAATCTAGTCCATTCGTCTGCTTCTTTGATCCTTGGCCGCAGCAGACTGTCAAAGCAGTCGGAGGCCATCACGTCTAGTGGCGTCTTGTAGGGCAACAACAAACTGCTTCCACTTTGTTCTGTCTGCAGCCATCCTTTGTGCATTGCCCCAGCTCTGGTTCATTCTTTGCATCTCAGCCTTCACAGTTCTCCGCCAAGTTGTTTTTGGTCAGCCTCTCTTTTACTTTCCGTATGAGTTACATATTAGTCAATTCATGATTACTATCAAATGTAAAAATGCTCAGTTTTAATATTTTCTAACATTATAAAATTTAAAACTTATTTACAATTATTTCTCTGTCATTCTTTAGTTATGAATACACTGTACTTAAAATGTCAGCCCTTTCAAAAATTGATGTGTGTTATAGACAGCTTCTTCAGTTTTTATTACAAAGCCTTTACTGTCGCTCCTTCAGTCACCTTTATTATGTCTTTGTTTCTTTTACCAAATTTGTTTTCTATCTTCAGAATAATGTGTGAGACGAATGGGATCCCCCATGAGATGTCAGGTCTAGTTACAGTCACTGTGAGTGATCCTTCCTTCCCCATTGGGCGCCCGTACCAAATCAATGGGATACATAAATCAATAGATACCTTCTACTTTAAGGTGAGTTAGTATATATCTAATAGTATCAAGGTAACAAAGGGAGGACAACAAAAAACAACAACTAGAAAGTTACAGACTGTCAAAAATGGGTGCTTGCATTGAATGGGGTTGAAATGGTATAACATGATCACTAATGTGGAAATGATGATGTGAACCAGACGTGTGCTGGTGGAATAAGAGATAAGAAGAAGACCCTGATGATTGATAGGACACACACTGAGGAAACCTGCTGATAGTGTTACAAGATAATCCTTGTTCTAGAATGCCGAAGGTAAGGAGACAAGAACACGTGGGGAAGAGAACTGGAGACAGACATCTTCCCATTTTTGTTATGACAAGATGGTTGACTATCTTCCCATTTTTGTTATGAAAAGATGGCTGACTATCTTCTTATTTTTGTTATGAAAAGATGGTTGACATATCTTCCCATTTTTGTTTCTGCCATTTAAAATAAATACTGTAGATTATGCCTGAAAAAAAAAATTTGAGATCATTTACATCCCATTGAGAGTTCGATTGACAGAATGGTTAGAGCGCTGGTCTCTTGCGGCAAAGGTGCCAGGTTCAATTCACTGTACCAGCATGGTCCAGTCTACCCCAGCTGTATGCATGGAGGCATATCTGGGGTCATCCTTATATGACCACCAGCTATGCACAATCCTACAATATACAAGGGCTATTCCGAAATTAACCTCCGATTGGCTGGTAAAAATTTTTAAAAAATTGACAATAACATCTAAATACATACAAAAGTTACATACATCACTGCTTTACTTTTCCACATAGTCACCACCCAAATTCAGGCACTTGTCATACCGTGGCACGAGTTTTTGTAACCCCTGGTCAAGGAGCGGTGCCGCCGGGGTACTTAGCCAGTTGTTGACTCCATCCATGAGCTCCTCGGCGGTGTCGAAGCGCCGGGTAGCCAGCCAGACCTTCATCTTGCCGAAGAGATGATAATCGCTTGGTGCCAAGTCCGGGCTGTAAGGGGGGGGTGGTTGAAAATGTCCCACTTAAACTCCTTGTGCGAGCAGCAGTGTGGGGCCACGCGTTGTCATGCAGGATAATGACGCCAATGGTGAGCATTCCATGCCTTTTGTTTTGGATCGACTTTTGTTGATGGAATTCATGACACCAGGGACCACAATAACGTCAGAAGTTTATTGTGGAACACTGAAGAAGCTTCATCGGTCGATCCAAAACAAAAGGCGCGGAAAGCTCACCAGTGGCGTCATTATCCTGCACGACAACGCGCGGCCTCACACTCCTGCTCGCACAAGCAGTTTAAGTGGGAAATTTTCAACCACCCCCCTTACAGCCCAGACTTGGCACCAAGCGATTATCATCTCTTCGGCAAGATGAAGGTCTGGCTGGCTACCCGGCGCTTCGACACCGCTGAGGAGCTCATGGATGGAGTCAACAACTGGCTAAGTACCCTGGCGGCACCGTTCCTTGACCAGGGGTTACAAAAACTCATGCCACGGTACGACAAGTGCCTGAATTTGGGTGGTGACTATGTGGAAAAGTAAAGCAGTGATGTACAGTACTTTGCAAAAAAAAATGGCAGTCATATTGCTCAGCTAAATAAGCTGAAATCTAATTAAATATGCATGTTCTGCCATAAATTTGCACTTCACTGAAGTGAGCAAACACTACCAAAAGTTAAAAAAAAAATTAGCGTAGAGTAACGTCCCTTGATAATAGAGCAGACGACAATTTCTAATGCTAGTGGCAGAAAATGGATACAAAGTCAAAGTGTATGTTAATTTCACAGCTTTGGAATGAAGGAAATCAAACATGTTCCAACATTTCTAAAACCTTGAACATTCCTGAGCGGACTGTCTACAGAGTTGTGAGTAAATTAAAAGCAGGTAATGGAATCGAGCGAAAAGAAGGTAGTGGAGGCCAAGAATTTTGGACACAAAGGACCATCGGCGTCTCGCCCAAATCGTTCGGGCTGGGTCAATGAAGAGTGTAGAAAACATACGGCAGCGCATGATCGAGTTGGGAAGCCCAGAGGTATCTAATGCTACTGTCAACCGGGAGCTACACAGGATGAATTACACAAAAAAGCAGGTAATTTCGTCACCATTGCTCACAGAGACTTACAAACAGATGCGCTTGAACTGGTGCCGCGAACACCAAAATTTGTCATGGGACAATGTGATTTTTTCAGATGAATGTTCTGTTTGGTCTTATCCTGCTCAAATAAATATTTGGACGAAAGGCTCTGTAACACCTGTGTACCAGCGACCGAAACATACCTAGAAATTCCATCTTTGGGGAGGGGTGTCAGCAAGAGGTGCCACCCCACTGTGTGTTTTCACAGGAATTCTCACGACAGAAAGGTACATTGACATACTAGAGGGACACTTCTGTCATTTATGCAGGTCATGTACCCCGATGGGTGCACATTTCAACATGACAATGACCCAAATCATACAGCTCATACCACCAAAGCATGGCTGCAAGAGAAGAATGTGATAGTGCTGAAGTGGCCCAGCAACAGTCCCGATCTAAACCCAATTGAAAACGTTTGGGCACTACTCAAGAATCATTTAAAAAAGAGTGGACTCAGAGACGTTGAACAATTGAAGAAGGTAGCTGAAAAATACTGGGACAGTCTGACTCACAATTACCTACAAACATTTGTGGGAAGTATGCCTCGCCGCATCCAGGCTTGCCTTGCTGGAGAAGGCAACATTATACTGTACTGAAACCAGTGTTAATAGATAGGGGAGATACCAATCTTCCTCTGGACATACAGTTTTTATTATTATTTGCTTCTATGAGTGTGCTGCGTTGCGAAAATATGACTGCCATTTTTTTTGCAAAGTACTGTATGTAACTTTTGTATGTATTTAGATGTTATTGTCAATTTTTTTTAAATTTTTACCAGCCAATCGGAGGTTGATTTTGGAATAGCCCTCGTACATACATGGAATAAACCTATGTCTGTGAGGCTGATTACATCCTCATTGACTCTTGAAATCATCCACACACTTTTAGTGATTCCTTCTGTGGTGAAACTTGTTGAGAACCCAGCATTGCACACTAAGCTTGGAGAAGTCACTTGAGCCTCATGCGTAATTCTTTGACTTAGTTGACTGTGTGGCCGTACGAGCGGATGTGCAATAATTGAGAGAGAGTATTGTATTATCGTATAGTTTGTTTCACTACCCGACAGTAGGCAGTCAGTTAGATCATGTATAGTTAATTTATCCACTTAATGATTCTCCACAGTGCTGACAAATACATAGGATGATGATGATGTTACATTCAGATGTATAGACCTCACGCTAACATCAGCTGGACCAAATCAAGCTTTATTTACATAAAAAGTCAAATTCACTCCAACACTGGGTGGCCGACCTTCACTTGGTGGCACCGTTCTACAATAATTGCTTCTGTACACAATTCTACTGGCATTTTCCTTTATCTCATTTATATCATCTGTTGCTACTTCTTGCTTTACAGTTGTTTTGTCAGTGGTTAGAAAATATGACTACTTGCGAAGTCACTGTTGTCTATCGACTGCTTAATCTTTACAATGTTACTATTATTCATTGTTCTAACTCTGATCTCATTTCTGTCCGACATAAAATTCAATAATTCTTTCTTTCTCTGATAGAGTAGCTTGGGGTATCTATATTAGACTGGTCTAATACCAGGGCTGACAGTTTATACCAAGTCTCTTTCTCCTATAATTCTCTACAGTCTCTTATCTTCTGTACTGTATAAAAGTTCACCTTATTCTACACGATGTTTATTACTTGCTATTTTTGACATACCTGTAAATTCTTGCTATGGGCTGACCATCAAAATACTTGACAGGCAACACTGCCTTTCTTGCTCCATGAATAAACAAACACCATAGCAGAAACCTACACCTACATCTATCAAAGTGGCTAAATGGAACGGCTTGATGGCTGGGCAACATAGTTTTCTGCACAACACAGAAGCCAACCACCTCCAGTGGCCTATTCGCCCCAGTGCACCATCCAAGCTAGCGTTCACCACTACACAAAAGTTTAATACAGCGATAACTTTCGCTGGGCCTATCTTTCTTCGCTACCTCGTGCTCAAAATCAGACTGACTTAATCTTTTTCCCGATTTAACATTCTCCCCCTTCTCTGCTAAAATTTGTTCACCTTCGCAAAACTATCTCGTGCGTGTATATTTTGATCACTCACCAAAACCTTTCAAGTGACGTAATTTAAAGTTGTCTCCCTTTGCTGATTAAGCTCAAAAGCCATAAACCCTTCTTTAACCACCTTTCTAAAGCATCACAATGCAAATCAGTTACACCATAATTGAGAGCTCACAGAAATACTAAAACAAAATACCGAGCTAAATATCCCAAAAGGGGATTTACGGAGTTATCTACCTTCCCTCAAAAAAACACTCCTGCTCATTTTACTTCCCCTTCATAAAGTCTATTAACAACTCTATTTAACTTTCTTAAACCATTATTCTGTACTCTCTTTCATTCTTAAAGTCCCAAGCTACCGGTCACAACTGCATGCAGAAGGATCTAACTGTGGACCCAGTGATAGGCAGGGGAAGCTGAGAAGTGGCTCTGTGCAGAACATGACAATTCCTTGGAAGAGCCCAGAACCAGAGTTCAGTATTTTAGCTCTGCATAGTTGGAGAGCCCCCTTGGATGGCGGGGAATGCACAGTATGCCACACACTTCTTAATCCTAGCTTGGTACCAGATGTGACGATCCTTTAAATGCAAACCAAACTGGAGCTCATGACTTCAACTCAACACGTTGAATGTCAGAAAAGCCACAGGAAAATCCTAGATCTACAGTGTAGATAATACCAATTGGTATTGGCTGCTAAAGAGCAAGAAGCTCAGCAGCCCTAGTTCAACAACAACAAAAACTACCCCAGCTGTAAATGAGTACCTGACTCTTCTTTTTGAGTTAGGGAAGGAAAAGGCAGCGAGGAAGGGAACTGGTCACCCCACCTTATCGATGCTGGACCTAGTATGGTGAAGTCTGTAACACTTCACTTCCCTGTGGCAGTATCTGCTATGGGACTACTTTTACCGTTATACAACCCATTATGGAGGGTATGCTTATTTAACAAAATGTGCTGAATGGTCAGGAACAGCCACTTATGATTTTGTCAGTCGAGGACAATGGATATGCAGTGTCTAAAGGTAGATTATCTGTCTATAAGAAGATGCTAGTCAGTTTTGTAACTCCCAAGAGTGGACCTGAATTACATCAGGGGTGGTGTTGGGAAAGCAGAAGACAAAGAAACTGAACGTTCAGATCTTTTTTTTTTTAACTGAGACAAAACATGACGGGAAGTAATTATGTTGTGCTGCATGTCCTGATACTGGCACTAATTCTCCTGTGATCATTTCATTCCATTTCAACATCACTGGATCTTTGTAGTCCAACTTATCATAACTCATAGTCAATGCACCATGATAAAATTGAAAGGATTGTGTGTTTATTTAATGGGTGTTCAATTTATCTTTCGCTGTGCATTGCACATTTTTTCACATGTTTTTCTGTAAGACATTTAGCAAAAAGGGGATAGGCCTAAAGACTACAAACTAGGATCTTATCGTATGTATAAGAACTTGATTAATGAGTTTTGCTTCTTAGACCAGATGGCAGAGTAAGCCTTTATTACAAACAAACAGATCTCATAATATAGAAACAAAGAGAATATAAAAAAAAAATATCTTAGCTGTCTGGTCCTTAAATATACAGTGATTTTCTCCTGAATTAATCTACTGCTGGGAAGTTTCTATCAGTATAGTTAATTTCCACTGAGTTTTTTCAGAATTAAATCTGCATGACTGATTTGTCCAGTTTTAAAATTATGTGCATTATATTTTTTAAATGCAGTTAGTGAATGATGTTTTGTGAGATCTGTGTCGGATAAACTTCTTCGTAGTCTACTTTGTTGTGAGTCTCTGATGAGAAGAAACGCCTTAACGCCATGGCCTTATATAACTTTGAATACTGGGGGAGAAGAGGAAAAAGGCATGACAGTCTTATTCATTTTAAAATTCCTGTATTAAGAGGACACACAATAAAATAATCCAAGATGTTAGAGAAAGCAAAAGCACAAGAAGTATTAGATGGATTTCAGGGGAGCCGCGCTAGCGTAGTGGTTACAACACCGCTCTGGCGACCGGGTGATACAGGATCAAACCCGGGCGACGGCATTTGAGGATTTTTCGTCGACCGGGATTTGGACTGGATTAACTCGAGACCTGGCGAGGACATTTGAAGGAGTGTCGTCGACCAGGGACTGGCGGCTCCTGAGCCGACCCAGCTGCAATGGGTACCTCCGAAATCGGCGAGTATTTGCCTGAATGGCGAGGGACACCTGTCTCTGTACAAGAAATAAAGGGATACTCACGTAAAAATCAATGTCAGGTTAGACATAAATAATAATAACCTGAGATTTCGCCTCGAGTATTAGCGGGCGTACGCAAAAAAAAAAAAAGATGGATTTCAGAATAACACTTGTAAATATAACGGATAACTTATTTTGTCAGATAAATTTCTTAATAGAGAACACAAAATAAAATGAGAGAAAACAAAAGCACAAGAAGTATGAGATGGACTTCAGAATAACACTTTAATTTAAGATAACGGAAAATTTGTTGTGTCACTTGCCCCCATTTAAATACCAGGGATCTCCGAGGAGACAAAAAGTAGGACTAGTTCTCCCTCGAGCGTCTTGTTCTAATAAGTAATGACTAGTTTGAGGTTGTGCATGGGGCTGGCTAATGCAGGTGAATAAAATGACATAAAAATATGTATTTTTTTAAATGATGAAACATTACGCTGTTGCTGGGAAACTATAGATGTTGCAGTTGGTTTTCAATTTTTCAGTACATTTTGCAGTTGGTTTTCAGTTTTTCAGTACATTTTGCAGTTGGTTTTCAATTTTTCAGTACATTTTGCAGTTGGTTTTCAGTTTTTCAGTACATTTTGCAGTTGGTTTTCAATTTTTCAGTACATTTTGCGGTTGGTTTTAAATTTTTGTTTACATTTTGCAGTTGGTTTTCAATTTTTCAGTACATTTTGCAGTTGGTTTTCTATTTTTGTTCTGTTGGTTTTGCAGTTGGTTTTCTATAGTTCTGTAGATTTTACAGTTGGTTTTCAAAACAAAATATACTCCAGACCCTAAGGGTCTTTTATATTTGGACATGCGCCCTAATATAACCGACTAGGTTGAACGGGACGCCCCTCGCCAAAACAAGGCAAAAGTTTTACATTAAAAAAAAATAATAATATTTAAAAAAAAGTTGGTTTTCTATTTTTCAGTACATTTTGCAGTTGGCTTTCTATTTTTCTGTAGATTTTGCAGTTGGTTTTCAATGTTTCGACAGATTTTGCAGTTTGTTTTCTATTGTTCTGTAGATTTTTCAGTTGGTTTTCAATTTTTTTGTAGATTTTGCAGTTGGTTTTCAATGTTTCTACAGATTTTGCAGTTGGTTTTCTGTTTTTCTACAGACTTTGCAGTTGGTTTTCTATTTTCTACCAGTTGGTTTTCTATTTTTATTAGTTTTTTTCTGCAGTCTGCAATGCATTTAAATTAATGCCTACGTTTTTTTGATTACTGTTTTGTGACAGTTCTTCCTTTTCTGTACAGAATATAACAGTGGACGGCTTTTTTCCGAGACGTGGTCCTCAGTCAGGGGGAACAAACATCTCCATTATGGGAAACAACTTAAATATAGGATCACGCATATCAGTCAATGTGGCAGGCATTCCCTGCAATCCTGAAAGGTATTGTATTGCTTGTAGTACATATATTTGTTATGAATTCTGTATATAGAGACAGGAGGAGAAATGATGGTATTAGACAAATTGTAGGAACTAAATCATGCTTTAAATATAAAGAGAGACAGAAAATAAATTTGTGTGGCCAAGCTCATGAGAATGGGGCCAAATATGTTGCCACTACATCCCTACAACAGTAGAAGGTCTGGTTTGTAGGCAAGGGGAAGACCAACAGGAGAAGTGATAGTATTACAGAAATCCTATAACAAGACAGGCTCATAACAATCAGTGCAATGCACTTCGCTCTAGAATAAAAACTTCGACTCCCCACAATGCTTAACAACAGCGGTTCTCAAAGTGTGGTCTGGGGATCCCTGAGACCCTTTCATGGGGTCGGCGAGGTCAAAACTATTTTCATAATAATCTAAGACATTATTTGCTTTTTTCACTCTCATTCTCTCATGTGTGTACAGTGGAGTTTTCCAGAGGCTACAGGACGTTTAATGACGTCATCACTCTGGCAGCTAATGGAGTGTGTGTTTGTGTATTCTTTTGTTTTCTAGAAGTTTCTAAGGTAGTAGGTTTAGATTGTACATATGTGCATTTTCTAATATGGTAAATAGACATAACCCACATAAACTAAAACTCTTTGGGGGTCCTCAATAATTTTTAGGAGTGTAAAGGGGTCCTGAGACCAAAAATTTGAGTCACTGCTTTACTGCAGTAGTGGACAAAAAACATGTAAAAGTAAAGTAATCAGGTATTGGTTAAATTGTTGCATGTTCAGTTTACCTTTCAAATGTTGCATGTTGAATACATGTGGTATGCAGACTTTCTGTTATAACACTTAGACAACTTCTTCTTCTTCTTCCATCCTTAGCCACCGACCGACAAAGCAGTCCGTGGCCAGTGCGCCTAGTGGCGCCTTAGGGCAACAAGAAATCAACTGTTGTTCCGTTACGCCTAGTGGCGTTTATTGGTACAACAGAAAATTAATTGTTGTTTCCATAATCAGATTGACTGGCAAGCGGATGATCAGCCCGCTGTAACTTAGACAACAGCAAAGAGAAAATAAAAACATTGACTCCAAATTACAATGTGATTTCACTGCCAGAAGGAAGACTTTAAAGGTCATACAACCAGCTAATGAAACATTTACAAGATTACGTTTTGTTTACAAGCTTTGTTTAAGATAGAATTGTTCTTGATCAGAATCAACATCATTGCAGTCTGGGCAAACTCATAGGTGCTCAGTCTCCCTCAGCAAATGTTGAGGATATGAATGTTAATTTGTTCCTGCAGCACACTGGTTGTACATGTGATGGATGCATCCTCTCATATTTCCATCCCTGCTAGTCATACATTTGTGTGTTATTGATATTGTTGATCAGAATCAACCTCATTGCATTCCGGGCAAACTCATAGGTGCTCAATCTCCCTCAGCAAATGTCAAAGAGTTTGAATGCTAAAGTTCCTGCAACGCTGGTTGTAATCAAGACAGATCATCCTCTCATGTATCCATCCCTGCTAGTCTTACTTTTTATGCCAAATTCCAGCAATCTTAGCCTTGTTGATTCATCGATTGCAGTGTCTTTCTCTAGCAGGCAATCAATAATTGTCTTCAGTATTTCTCCCTTATCCATATCTAATATCCCCACTGTGGATATCCCCGAAGCTAGTCTTTCAGCTCTTTCATTGCGTGTACTCCTGCATGACCAGGACGGTAGATCCTTACCAGTTCCTGAAGATTTGAGGCTTCTATGGATATTTACCATTCATGCCAGAGGCATCCAATTTGTTTGTGTGTTGATACGTTTAAGAAAGGAAGATTGTTGAAAATAGCTATATATAATGTTTTGGCAGATATGGCATCACTGCCCATAGTTCCCCACGGTTCTCTGAGGAGACAAAGAAATAGTAGGATTACTTCTCCCTCAGGCATATCGTAACAGGCGACTAGTGAGACATTGTGTACGGGGCAAGCTGGCAGCCTCATCATGTACAACAACTTGCTGTAGAAACCACCACTACAAGAGCACGCAGATGCTTTAGTGCAAGCTTCCTGGGGGGAGCGGGAAGAATGCAATGATGGTTCCATGCTCCATAGGGAGCGAAAAAGAGAAAAAAATGATGATGAAGCGTGCCATCAGTAATTGAATACATTACCAAGAAGAGACCACGTGATCATTTTCAGACTAAGAACCGGCTATTGCGGACTCAAATACTGTCTGTACAACAAATTGAAAATCGGACAGACAGATATGTGTCCTGTGGGGAGGACAAACAAATAGACAGATATGTGTCCATGTGGGGAGGACAAACAAACAGATATATGTCCATGTGGGGAGGACAAACAAACATATGTGTCCATGTGGGGAGGACAAACAAACAGATATGTGCCCATGTGGGTGGACTAACAAACAGATATGTGGGGAGGACAAACAAACAGATATGTGCCCATGTGGGGTGGACTAACAAACAGATATGTGGGGAGGACAAACAAACAGATATGTGTCCATGTGGGGAGGACAAACAAACAGATATGTGTCCATGTAGGGAGGACAAACAAACAGATATGTGTCCATGTGGGGAGGACAAACAAATAATAGAACATGTACTCCAAAATTGTTGGTTCTACGAGAGGAGCAGGGTTACAGTGTGACCTTCTCCAACCCAGATGAGGGAGAAACTGTACGGTGACGAGAGAAGCCTGAGACAGACTACGAACGAATGAACTTTATTTTCAAAGGGTTGAGAATTGGGCACACAGACAGGTCTAACATTCTGTCCTTCCTTTCGCTCACCTTTCATACTGAATTCATTTATTCACATTAGCATGTTACATACCAATTTCTAGAAATTCAGCGTAAAGTAAAATAATAATATTAATATAGCACACTCATATTAACATTAATTACTTATAAGCATGACATAACATATGTTGAAAAGTACAAACATCATCATTAGAACTTACAGTTGATGTTATAAGATAGGTGTGGTTATGTGAGAGTGAACGACGAAGAAGAAGAAAGAAGTAATTGAATAACTGAGTGCTATTTAGCAAAATGTTGGCAGATCTAATGACGCGTATTTTGTAAATGTAATGCATTATTAACTTTTGTGTTTTTAACTGCAGGGCTTCATCAAATCAGCTGTTTTGCATCACTCAGCAGTGGAAACAAAAATTGCCCAGGAGCAAAAGAGATTCTGACAGGATCAAAGGTCAGGGGTCACTGGAAGTGACTATTGATAAGGCAGCGGTCACTGCCACAGAGTTTGGTTCACCCATTCTGTTTTCTTTCATAACTGATCCATCTATCAAGAAAATCCTACCAGGGAAGTCAATTCTAAGGTAATTTAGTAATACAAGGTATATGAGTTTTTCCTCTTTCTCCTTCCATTTTTAACAGCCTTTTTACTGCCTATCTTTTTATTTTTAATTCTCTTGCTGGCTGCCTTCTGCGTTTTCACACATCTCTCTTCTGGATAGGAACGGGCTGATCACCCGTTTGCCAGTCACTTCGATTACGGAAACAACAGCAGATGGATTGATTTGCCATTGCCCTAAAGACGCCAATAGGCGTGATGGGAAACAATGGCAAAGAAAACCTATCTGCTGTTGCCCTAAGACGCCACTAGGCGTAATGGCCACTGACTGCTTTGACGGTTGGTGGCTAAGGACGGAAGAAGAAGAAGAAGTCTCTTCTGGATCTAGTCAGTGCTGCAATTATTTCTGTGTGAGCTTTGATTCAAAGTAGATGTTAACAGGTATTATATATATTTTTTTAAATTAGCTTATGTATGTAAACTAGTTTACACTTTCTGTACTGTTTTCATATGTCCTTTTCCTGAAGAAGACCATGTGGTCATAACCTGGGCTGCACTTTCCTATGCCTTATTAACTCTTAAAGGACGAGCGGCCAGTATTTGGGCTGGTAAATCTATGCTCAGGAGGACAACCAGCCAGTGTTCAGGGTCGGTCACTTTGAACTAAGTTTTTGTTTCGTTTCATCCAAGTTAGAAGTTTTAGATGACTGGGAAGCGGAAGTATAGCCATTTCTTATTATTATTCTAACGCAGGAAAAATGTCGCGTCACTCTTTCGAGTTCTCTGAACACTTTCAGATCAGCTACCTCATGTAAGTTTTACAAAATTTGTGTTACCTATGTTCGATGGCGTCTAGTTTATCTTCTCGCAATTGACCTACTCATCTAAGTGCTCAGCAGGCTCTTAGTTTGATAGAAAATTTCAGCAAAGATGAAGATGGGTACATCAGTAGTGATTTTAGTGTTAATTCTAGTTCATCTTCCAGCGATGTGGATTCAGAGAATGAAGATGTTTTGTCAGGAAGAGTGGGCATGGTTCCATCACCTAACGTTTTATATTCATAAAAAAATTTGTAAATTTATAAACTGAATATATTCAGAATTCCTTTTCAAATATATATAACATGACTATATTTATTAAAAACTTTGAAAGAACTGACACTTACATGGCAACGCTATATGAAAAAACCTGAGTCCCAGAAAATCTGTGACAGTAGAGTGTCTTTCCTTTTCTTGATGCCAAATGAAAAGTAGTTAGAGTATAAACTTGAACCATATTTGTTTTATTTCCAAAATGGATGTAATTTACAAAAAAATGTATCTTGGATAAAACAACTGATGGATTAGCTGTCTTCAGAGGGTAATTTTGATATGTTTTGGTTTTTTGTGTCAAATGTTTTTCTTCCTAGTCTCCAACTACTTTATACTCATTAAAAAATGTGTCAATTTATAAACTGAAATATTCAGAATCCTCATTCAATTTCCTTTCCAAATATATATATAACATGACCATATTTGTTAAAAACTTTGAAAGAACGGACCCTTACATGGTAACTCTATATGAAAAACGTGAGTCGCAAAAAGTTCCTTGCGTAAAACATGGGAAAACCCCTTAGTCCTCAAACAGTTAAGGCTTTGCAATTTTTGTTAATGGTCATCAGGTGTCCTCTCCATTTCTAATGTCTTCTTCTCACGTCTTATTCTTCTGGCACTGATCTGGTTCTTGTCATCATTTCCACATTGATGATCTTGCCACTCAATCCTTTTATTCTACTCAAGCGTCTATTTATGAAAGTCTAACTTTGTTGTTGTTTTTCATATTTCAATGCCATACAGAAAGACTGACTTGGCATTTTGAGTTGAAGATTGTAATTTTTGTGTTGAACTCGATTTCTTTTCATTTCCTTATATTTCACATCTCATCAAAAGTTCCTCTTGCTTTATATATTCTTACTTTGATATCACTGTCTGTCCTTCCAACTGTATCAGTATTGCCACCAAGATATGTGTATGATTCTACATCTTGCAGTGGTGTTTCTTCAAGCACAGTCTTGAGCTGAAGGGGAATGAATGAATGAAATGTGTTGTTGCTATTGTTGAACAGAATCTACATCATTGCACTCAGGGCAAACCCATAGGTGCTCAGTCTCCCTCAGTATATGTCGAAGAGCGTGAATGCTTACTGTTTCTGAAGCTCACTGGTTGTATACTTACGGATGCATCCTCTCATACGTCCTTCTCTGCTAGCCTTACATTTGATGCCAAATTCCAACAGTTTTAACCTTGATAATTCATCTATTGCAGTGTCATTCTTGAACAGGCAATCATTAATTGTTCTCAGTATCTCTCCCTTATCCATATCCAGTGTTGGTGCTTTTGATGCTAGTCTGTCAGCTCTCTTATTACTGCATGACTAGGACAGTATTTGTATTCTGGCATACATGAAATAATAAGAATATCTCATCCAAAACTGCAGTGATGTGTGTTACGTCATCTCTACATCTTCCATATGTCATGGTTAGATGTGATACCATAAACGCAAATTTGTGGAAGAAAAGCAAAAACAGCAACTAATAGAACCTCAGAAGAGACCCTGATGCCATCACAAGAACAGCTATGCTTTGGACCCCTGAAGGAAAGCACAAGAGAGGCTGACAAAAAACAACTTGGCGGAGAACTGTGGAGGCCGAGATGCAGAGAATGAACTAGTCTTGAGGCACTGCACAAAGGATGGCCGCCGACCGAGCAAAGTGGAAACAGTTTGTTGCTGCCCTACAAGATGCCACCAGGCGTGATGGCCCTGACTGCTTAGACAGTCTGCGGCTTAGGAACAAAGAACAAACAGAATAGAACTGGAGATTACAGAGAAAATAAGAAGTGGAATTAGATAATGATGATTTAAACATGAATAAAAATAGATTTCTGTTATATATATTTTACTCATCAAAAGTTTTGGTCAGCTATATTATTTAGATAATAACATATTTCTTTTAACGATTGGCTTATTTGTCATGACAGTTTTGTTATTTTTTTTTATTTTAGTGGAGGGATCCCAATCACTGTGACTGGTACCAACCTTGATGCATCAGTTGCACCACTGATGAGAGGAACATATGGTCCAAAAAACATTGATTTGGGTGTCTCAACGGTAGGTACCAGTTGTTCCTGGTGATGTCTTACTCCTCCCTGATCAACTGGGTAGTCAGATCTGATGCCTAACCTTCTCGGATAAGGGCGAAAAAGTAGGAGGTCCCGTGTGCAAGTTGCACACGTTAAAAATCCATCAGCAGTTGGAAATCATAAAGAGTATGCCTTATGGCTGCTGCCCTGGCAAAGTTTAAATATTATGAACCCTACCCGCCACAAAAATATTTATACGAGGGGCGGTCAAAAAGTTTTGCACTTTAGTATGAAGGAGTCAAGGCACGTACCTGGAAATTGGTGTGAACTTTAGTCCTTCTCTATGTATTCACCCCTCAAGGCAATGCACTTCTCCCATCTCTTCTTCACCTTCCTGATGCCCTGATTGTAGAACACCCCCGTCTGGGCCCAGAACCACGTCTCCAGTTCAGTAATCAAGTCCTGGTCGTTAGAAAAATGACGTCCACGAAGCGGATTCTTCATGTTTGAAAACAGGAAGAAGTCACTCGGTGCCAAGTCCGGTGATTATGGTGGATGGGGCATGATTTCATACCCGCACTGCTGGGCAAGGACGATGGAGCCATGAGCTGCATGAGCCAGCGCATTTTGTCCATGACACCACTTCATACACATCTGAACCAGTTTCCCGCCAATTTCTCTTTCACATGGCACCCAGCACGTGCCATGTACGCGCGAGAAATGTAAACCAATAGTGTGTCTTTACAATGATACACAGCAATCCCGCCTGTCTTAACGCTTTCTTAGTAAAGTGCAAAACTTTTTGACTGCCCCTCGTAGGATGTGTGATTCCTGTATACACACACTGGGTTCCTCGCCAGTGCTACAGAGTTCATGCGCTGTGCTGAGATCTCCTTGTGTGATCTAAGGGAGGAGATCGGAGCACTGAAAGAGTTGTCCATGTACAATGAAGATGGTCCTTAATGTCACGAAGTGGATTTAAGACTAGAGGCTGTCTACATATAGTGACAAGACACTAGTGAAAAGAAAGACTGGAAAAGATAGATTTAGGTGAAAATGATTGTGAAAAGTTGAAACTATTGGCCCCGAGGGTGAGAACCTAGAATAGACTCTTCCCTCGCCACTTCGGACGTTTTAGCTGGCTATAGCTTTAACTACCTCTAACTACCCTAAGGGGATAAGGTTATATCAAGATTCACATACACCACGATACAGACAACAGATAGCTACTGTACGTAAATAAGGTGACTGATTCCAGCTATAATGTACAAGTTTTATTATACACACAAACAAGTAATCAAATACATGTCAAAAGAATAAAAATGCAGTGTAAGCACACCTGGAAAACAAATTCAGGCAAAATTACAAATGATGTATCATCAAACCCAACCCTTCATCCACAAGTTTCACCTGTATGGAGAAAGAAGGTAAGATTAAATGAAATAAACCACACTGCACTTGGTGGGGTCTCAGATGTCGAGCCTCCACTCGACTAGCTATTCTAAATTCTAATGTTACTTCTAATTTCACTGATAGCTGGAACTCCTATGAACTGTCTACACAACTCTCTGCAAAAACTATGTTACTACACAGCCTCATCTGGAACTCCTGAACACTGCTTCACAACTAACTATTCTACAACTCTTCAGCAGCTGTCCTCTGTTATGATCTACACAAAACTAGGTCTCAGTTCTGTCTTTCTGGTCTACCACCTGTAGACTAAACTTCAGCAGCTGTCCTCTGCTCTAAAATCTGTAGAGGGTATTGTAACCCTTTTTCCCTTCACAACTTCTGTAAGTGACGACTAGGTTTACAATGAACCTACTGGATTCTGGGCTGGAAACTTTAGCTGGTTTCTACTAACACCTGTCTGGATTTACCTGCCCGGTTACCCCTCTGGGTTCAGGCCGAAATTGATTTCAGCAAATTTTATTAAAGATGGCGTCAGAGCTCAGGACTATTCACTGGAGAACGGTCTTCCCTGCCTGTGAAAAAACCGTATTTTCCCGTCTCCTTTTGCCTCCGGCAATATCTCAACTCTGATGTGGTCTGAGATGCCACCCTTGCCGTGGGGAAATTTGATGCCAAATTCCGCTCTCCCCACAGACCGCTATACCTGCTGTTTAGACACAAAAAATGCAACAGCTGAACAACACATCAATAATCTATTCCTCTACAACAAATAACTCCCTGACTCTAACCTTTAACTCCCCTGCTCTACTCCCGTTATGTACCACCATACAAAATAATCATGCCCAATAAGTCAGCACTCCCCCACTCAACTCCCTCTCTCTACACTACCCAATTCCAAAATAAACATTCCCCAATCTGGTTAACACTCGCAGCCCATCTGACCCAGATCGTCTCTGTTCTGCATGACTAGTCCTGAAACAAAACAGTTTTTCCACAGGGCTCTCTGTGCAAAAATACCTTGGCCCGCTTCTAGACTGACACTAATGCAGCAATAATACCACAATTTAAAATAGCCCTTTCTGAGAATCATAAACTCCCGTCAATAAAATAATCATATTCAAAATGATAATACAAATATATTTCCTTTAAAAGTACATCTCACGTATTCTGAATACACAGAGCAACCAATGCCCAAACAATAACGTATAACCAGTTTATGCTAGCTTCTGCATGCCGTCAAAAGTTATACATAAACCCAGGTTATCAATTTAAAACCCCGTTGTTCAACCACGTGCTTCGCTCCTCCTCATCCCTCTGAACATCGTCTCGAATAAATATTCAGTAACTAACGCACCCATGTGCTCCTGCATAAATATTCATTAAATGATAGCACCCACGTGCTCCCGTCTAATTATATATATAACTCAGAATAACCTCTCAATGAAAGTACACATTACACGCGCTCCCGCCATTCCGTACATTATCATAAATCACAGATGCGGGTTCTCTAAAGACCTACTTTGAAATAATCCAAAGCACGCCCGTAACATCTGTTGCGTGCATATTTTGACGCACATATTACAAAAATACGATATGGCTATTTAATATGGAAAATATATATTTGCATTCATTTGTGTATGAAAATGCTTCCTCTGGTAAAGCTAGATAATTCATGATTGATTTACACTTTTGATTATATGAGTGATCTTTCTTGATATTGACTCGGCGCATGGATATTGTATTCATGCCCGTTCTTATTTGTTCGGGCCAGAAAATAGATTAATTTTGCTTGTTATGTTTATGGCCTGAATTCATGTGTACTACTTGTCTAGTGAAAGAAGATTCAGTCGTATATTGTATACCTTTGTATGTTCAGGTCGGACTATATTCTTTCTGCCAGAATCTAGCGCAGGTTTTCGTAGTCCTACTGGGTTGTAAAGAGTTCCGATAATGTCGCCAAGAAATGGCTGAGTGCTTTTTCCAGGGCTGGCACTGTTTAAGGTTTAACAGTGATTCATAGATGTTTTTCTAGGAGAAGTTTGTGTCTCTGCAAGAGTCTATTTGTCAGAGATCCTCCTCATATGTGTGATTCGGACTCCAGTTATGCCAGACCCTAATTTTGATGATCTCGAGTCGATTAGACCTAGATGGAACATTGTGCTTCGTATCGCTAGGGTTGTGTTTTGTATCGACGAAGATGACAGGCTTTCCTACAGCAGTTATGTCTACGTGAATTAACTTGATTACTGTAGAGCTGTATGGAAAACTTTATGAAATTATTTATATGCACATTATAAATTAACTTTGGCTTATATCTACCTTCCTATGAGTGAGTGAGCGACAACTCAGGAAGGCGGTGATGCGTGATGCCATATGATGATGGATGGTATCCGCATGTCTGGTTTTGTGTAGTGTGCAGATGTGTTCAGTCAAACAATGTTCATACAAAAATAACAGGGCAATCCACATAGGACGTCAGTAAACTCACGACGTATAAAGTCAATGATTCTTGAAACAGCCGTTGACGTTTTTCTTCATTATTTATTGTGGACGCCACAGTGACAAAATGGTTACGCGAATATGTAGACACATCAAACAGTCATTATCACAGCAACATTCAATACAGCAATAGACGGTAGACAGCATTACAATGATGAGTCAGATGCATGTTATATTTCATAGTGCTGTAAATGTAGTCAGGTGGAAAACTCCATCCTTTTCTATAACAGCCAGGAGATAACCAGATGTATGAAATCAGTTCACTCTCCGTAATCTGACTTCAGCAAGACAGACACGTCTGCCGAAGTATAAATAATGTCCTCAAAAATATCCTCTAGATAACAAAGGTTTTCAAACCTAGTTCAGGTAACCAAGTAGCAAGTAATAGTCCTTGGGACCTGCATCAACCGATGCAGCACAATACAGCGACATGTGAGCTAGGAAAACATCTCGTGACGACGACTTTCGAAGACAGGCTATGAACCAGAAATCGTTCACGACCAAAAATCGATAGAGTTAATGAAAAAAGTCAATTTACCTTGCTTTCATGAAATACACAGAAATATCACGCCTCCCGACATGTGGGAAACACTAGAGGTATTATCTCGAATAAACGAAATATCCATTAAGAGGACTACACATCCCTGACAGAACAAAAAATAGCGGAGATCCCCTCTTCAACGAGGCATCTCTTTCGCCATTCCAAATCGCTCACTCCACTCGTGGTGGGCGGAAACCGATCGACCAAAAAGCAAGACAAGTCATGCGCAGTCCAGCGAAAAATGACAACAGCTCAAACTTAACTGCATTCGATACCAACGCGAGAAGACAAATGCTTACCGAGAAAAGTGACTATAAATTTCAAGCAGTTGTTGCCCTTGCGTTATAAAATAGATATTGAAATAAAACGATGTTGCGAGAATTTATCACGCAACAGCGGCCATGTTATATTCCTGTCATCATATTTTTTGATCACTGTCAAGAGAACAGATTATGTATCCTACTATCGGGCAGTGGTATCGAGATCTTGTTATGAGGTGAAAACCCACTATCGTGGTTTATGAGTGTTATACAAACATTGGACATATTTCAGCTTAAGAACTTAGCTATGAAATGAAGGTTCGGCCAATGACTTTTGTATGTTTACCGATCCTCATTGACGCGTTCAGTCAGTAGAGGATACGGCGATTAGTTACCAGAACAGTGAATGCTACCTTGGGTTGAATGATATTTCACTACTACATGAATGTATCATCCACGATTCAAATAACCAATGAATGTATGTCAACATGTGTCCATGACTGTATCCGTGATGTCCAGTTTGCGTGCCTTCATTAAACTATTGAAATGTCAGAGGCAGTTCAAGTCGTCATTGCATTACATGAGAGTGTGTGAGAGTTATTATCAAGAGGTCTGTTACACCGAACTACTACACCATTCGCGTTACTTGACACTCCCACTCAAGGTCTACATGACAGGTTCATTCGATGATGCAGAGGTAATCGAAGAAGACTTTCTTCAGTGATGATCAGTGCATGACCCAAAAACATAACACCCGCATCCGGACATTCAACAGTGGCCTATACACAACAACACTTCCCACTGAAGGCGAATCGACTTGTCTCTGGTACGCGGCTGGCAATTTACATTTAAAAGACCGGGCTATGAATTACGGGCCTATTTATAATCATCTGTCAGCACGCTGACCTCTTGACGTCATTTGCGCGGCTTTGTTTCTAACCCAATGGTCATTCTGCATTTCAAATGCAGTTTGATCTCGGCCACTCAAATCTTAAACCATTCTGATGTTACTGCCCGCTCGTGTTACGTGCATGGGTAACAGGTCGGTAACCCCCATCCCCCGTTTAGACAAAGGAACGGGATAACGTACTCAGCCCTCTACTGCCAATTGAAGCAAGACTGACCGCCTTATTTAAAATCCCGAAAAATGCGTCTAGCTGCATGCCATATCTTTAAAAAAAAGAACCTGGTGCAAATATGATCTAGGCTCTACAGTCACTGCAACAATTCCCTACACACCAACTCTAAACTCCACCTACTAGTCATAGAGAAGAAACATAAAGCAGATGAGATAAAACTCCATCGTGATCTCACTCTGAAAATGTACATAATAGAAGAAGAAATATGGGGTGGATTACCTGTAATCCCTCCTAGAAGTAGTGAAAATAAAGCGAGGGGAAAAAAAAAATGGGGCCTATTAAAAAGATAAATTTCAGTACCCCATCACACTTAAAAACCGAACCAAACCAAATGGTAGGTGCTAGCCTTGTTCCATTATCATTTCACATCACTGATGAGAGGAACTTCTTCTTCAAGTACCATAGCCTGGTGGCATAGATGATCATGTTTCTCCACAACTTCCAGTCTCCTGTTCTGGTTATCAATTCTGTTGTTGACTTCTTTCCATGTTATGATGTCAAACTATCCAGTATCTTCTCACTCTGTCATCGTCTATATCTTTTTCCTTCAGTCTTTCCTGTTGTTACGATATATTCCATCCATCTTCTGCCGATAACGTGCCAGAAGAAAGTCAGCTGCTTCCTTCAAACGTGTCTGATAAATTTCCTTTACGCCTTGGCCTCTTTCAGAACATCCTCATTACTCTATTTAGCTGTCTGTGGTATTTTTAATGTTTTTCTTAAAACCACAACACCGTGGTCTTTTTTCTTTCTTTATTTCAACTTCCAAAGGAGCATAGGCCTTCAACAAACGTCTGCCAAGTCTTCCTGTCCTGTCCTGTGCTGTCCTGTCCTGTGCTGTGCTGTCCTGTCCTTTGCTGTCCTGTCCTGTGCCATCTGCTCAAGGTCTCTCCATGTCTTCTTCATCCCTTTCATGTCTGTCTCCAGTTCTCTTTTCCATGTGATCCTTGGTCTTCCTCTTCCTCTCTTACCCGAGGGATTCCAGAACAGGGATTGTCTGGTAATGTTACCACCAGGTTTTCTCAGTGTGTGCCGTGTCCATCTCCAATGTCTTCTTCTCATCTCTTATTCCACTGGTGCTTGTCTAGTTCTTGTCATTAGTTCCACATTAGTGATCTTGTCATACAACTTCAATCCTTCTATTCTATGCCAGCATATGTGATCTTATGGTCCAAAGAAACATTGAAAGAAACATCATCATCTCAACCCGTAACCCGTCATGGGTCGTAGGGGTGCCATGGTGGAAGCATCAGCAGACAGGGTCCTCCACTGCTCTCTATCCTCAGCAATGCGTACAAGTGTGGAAAAACCGTGCCCTGCCCATTCTTTGATTTTCTTTGCCTTCCTCTTCTCCGTTTACCTTCGACTGTTCCCTGGAGGATCGTTTAATTGAAAGAATAGTAACACCATAATCTGTCAAATATGTCACAAAAGGTACCTAAGTGGGGGTTAAGCATAGGACTGGCTACTGCATCCTGTATAAACTTAAAGCCAATAAAACCTCAGCAACAACATGGATGTCAATTAAGGTAATTTAACTAATTAAACTTGACCATCTAAGACAGAAGATGAATTACTATATAAAAATAAAAGAAAGTAATGAAAAAAAACCCAAAAGAAACAAAATCTAAACCATTCATGCAGTAAATTAGAAATCACTTGAAACATAATCAGATTATGGTGGCATATAATAAGAACTCGTGAAATATTGGAAATCTGCTGTTGAATGACTAGGGACTTCGTGTGTTGTCAGCGTATGCGGAAAATTTTTTGTCTTACTCATCTTTTATTGCTAGTTATCCAGACATTCTCCAACAAACTTTAAGTATTAATTTAATGGTGATTCAGCATTATAAGTAGTATAACAGCATATATTTACAGTATCTGATTACAATTAAGTAGCAAAGTATATTAAAATGAAAAACTAGATCATCAGACCCTCCACACAGTATATTATATAATAATAATTCTTCCTCGTTCGTCCTGAAAAGAACGTTGGTTGCGTTGTGTCACCGTTTACAGCAAAGCTGTGATATTTGCGCCTTTCGGTCCAACACATCCAACTTCCGCACAGCATTTTTTGGGACCGGGTTTGCCTTCCCTCTTCGATCCCTACTCTCTCGGCCAGACTGCAGTGATGCAGCCTGTTTCCAGGACCACCACTTGGAGGTGGAGTAGGGTCTTGGTCAGCTATGGTTCGCTGACGCAAGCAGTCAAGCTATGAGTCGCTGACTGCATTCATCTCTTTTGCTGCGTCTTCAGTCCCTAATAATAATTTGAAACAAAGAATCAGGAAAAGAATAATTTTACATCAGACTAAACATGTCATGGATGAAAAAAAAAACATTAATATTTTAAAAGGTGACCTTAATTTCAGTGTTTCTTGACCATGGGTTGCATGTACAAACCAGATATTTTAGAAAGCATATCATTATAATCACTATATGATACACAGAACTCAAATGTATGTTTACAAAATGGAACAGTGACAACGTGAATTAAATACCAAACCTTAGTCACATTTTGTATTTAACAATTTTCTAAATATACTTTTATCTCTCATTCTTATTAATGGTATATATTACAAGCTGGAAGATAATGGGATGCTAGGCTTCTTAAGATGATGTAAAGGGGTGTGAGGCTTCTTAAGATATTATATAGGGGAACTCCATATAGCTTTGAATTTAGTGTTGAGTCATTGGGCCAGTATATCTTTCTTAACTGGTCATACAGAGGACAGTCCTGTAGAACATGCTCAGCAGTTTGTTCGTTTAATCCACATGTGCACAGTGGTGAAGCAGACAATCGTAACTTGTGCATGTGTTTATTCAGTTTGTTATGCCCTGTCCTGAGTCGAAAAATAGTTATCTGTCCCTGCCGGTCGAGAGTGTGATAGTCGTCTTTGGGTTGGTTCTGTTCTCTTCTTATAGTCTGGATAGCTCTCTTTTTCTCAAAGTATGTGACTTCATTATCTTCTTGTTCACATTCTCCTCCCTTTTTTGCAAGTTTATCTGCCTTTTCATTTCCGGGTACACCACAATGAGATGGTACCCACTGAAGTATGGTTCTCTTTTTGGCAGCTACCTTGTTTAGTTTATTTCTCAGATGCGGGAGTTTACCACCCTTGAGAGCTTGCAGGACAGACAGTGCATCTGTGAGGATGACTACCTGGTGGCAGTCAGAGTTGGTGTTATAAATCATATTTGCAGCTTGCTCTAGAGCTTGAACCTCAGCTGTATAGTTGGAACAGAATTTACCAGTGGGAATGTGCCTAGTCTCATAGTGGTTGTCAGGATATGAGATAAAGATACCGGCACCTCCATTCCTAACAACATTAGTTGCTGATCCATCTGTATAGGCATGTATCCATGATTGATCGGGATAGCTTTCTTGGATCATACTCAATGTAGCAGTTCGTTTTTGCAGATCATTATACTCACATCCACTTGTGAGACCACTGACCGACGTATTAATTTGGAGGGCACTGCTGGCCTGCTCCCATGGTACAGGGTATAGGGTGGGCTTCAGTGGTGTTGTCTTCATAGATAGGTCTTCTTGATGCTGTCTTATAAGTCTTTTTCCCCGATGCACAAAGCTGCTACGCTTTAGACGTCCCAATGCCAGATCATCTAGTCTTGCCTTCATTGGGTGCGTTGGCATACTGTTGTACTTTTCCATCTGGATCATGGTCTTTGTGTCTCTTCTATGGGACAATGTCTGTAATCCAGCAACCTTCTGCATCTCTGTTATTGGTGTAGTTTTCATGGCTCCTGTAATGAGCCTGAGAGCTTGATTTTGCACCTTGTCCAAGGACTGCAGATGTGAGTTAGCAGCTGATGACCATGCTGCTGAGCTAAACTCTAAGTGTGGTCTTATTACTCCACTATAAATCTTCTTTAGATTTCGTTCATTTGCTCCCCAGTTGGTACCTGCCAATTTTCTGAGTATGCCTAGTCGTCTTCGGGCCTTTCCTTCTGCATTTTCAATATGCTTATTCCATGTAAGCCTTTGGTCAAATGTCACCCCAAGATAGGTGGGGTAGCTTTCTTCCTTGATAACGGTTGTCCCTAGGTGTATGTTAGCTGATTTGTCCTTGGGGGCGAGGGAGAACAGTGTTGTGGAGGTTTTGTCTGTGTTTATTGTGATAAGCCATTTCTCTGCCATGACACTAGCATGTCTGCTGCCCGCTGCATTCTATAATTTGCTGTGGTGACATTTTCATCAGCGCACCAGAGTACTAGGTCATCTGCATATAAGGCAGCTTTCACTCCTGCAGGGAGATCTTTCACCAGGTCATTGATGTAAACAAGGAAGAGTGTAGGGGAAATTACTCCTCCTTGAGGTACCCCCTGATGGAGCAACACTTTTCTGCTCTGCAGACCGTCAAGAGTGACTCTAGTTCTCCTGTTATGCAAGTATGACTGGATCCATTTCATCATGTTGCCTTGGATTCCACCTCTCCCAAGTTTTGCAATGAGGCCATCTTTCCACACCCTGTCAAAGGCCTGCTTGAAGTCGACCCAGATCGTTAGGACCTTTTTCTTCTCCTGAAAGGCATCTTCTATTGCTTGAGACAAGTAAGTAACTTGGTCTTCTATACTGTAGCATTCTCTAAATCCAGCTTGTTCCGGCACCAGGATCTGCTCAGACTCTAAATACCATTTCAATCTGTGGTTGACTATTCGCTCCATAGTCTTCCCAACACAGCTTGTGAGACTGATTGGCCGGTAACTTGCAGCCTCGGTCTTACATTTCCCTTTCTTTAGTATGGGTATTGTGATGGCTTCTCTCCATACTTGGGGTACCGTTCCTTTCAACCAGCTGTGGTTGAATATCTCAAGCAGTTTTGTCTTTGCTGCTGAGCTCAGATTTACTAGCATTTCGTTGCTGATTTTGTCTGGGTCGGGTGACTTTTGAAACTTAAGCTTGGAAATAGCCTTCTGTAGTTCTCCTAGTGTGATGGGTTCCCTCATTGGGGCAGGAGTATCTGTCTGTCCCATGGTTGCCAGTATTTCTTTTCTTATCTCTCTCTGATGGTCTATGTTAATGGGTAAGTTGCTTTCTGAACTGTATCTTCTAGCAAACAAGTCTGCAGCTTGTTTTCCTCTGAAAAGTTTGCCACCTTCATCCAATGTGATAGTCTGCCTTGGTGAGGAACGCTCTTCATTTAGAGACTTGACTAATCTCCAAAGTTTCCTGCCGTCTTTCTCAAGGTTCAGCGATGCCGTTTTAGTTCTCCAGCTTTTCCGTTTTTCTTCTAGCTTTGTTCTCTGAAACTCTGCTACAGCCTTTTTCCATTTGTTGTGAGTTTCAAGTGAAGGCTGAGACTCTGCGTTCTTTCTAGCCTTGTCCATAGCTTCCTGACGTTCTTGGAGTGTGCTGGACCAGTATGGTATGTAGTTACGCCGGCATCCTTTGGGAATGGTTTCTTTTGCAGCTTGTAGTATGCATCTGTTGAAGTCTTTTACCACTTCATTAATATCTCGGTTCTGTACCTTGAGGGTAGACAGCAGCGTGTTCACCTGATGCCTGAATAAACCCCAGTTGGCTTTTTTGTAGTTCCATCTTGTAATGGCTGGGCCTGTACTGAGAGTTGCACTCTGGACAGTAAGAAAGATTGGGCGATGGTCGCTTCCCCCTAGTTGATCTCCTACTTCTCTACTAATAGATCCAGCTATATCTGGTGTGGAGAAGGCAAGATCTGGTGTTGAAGTTGTGTGCCATCCTCTGGAGTAGAAGGTAGGAGTATCTGTGGCATTATTGACTAGGATTAGGGAGTGATCATCTTGCCAAGTTTCAACCTCTTCACCTCTGTGATCCAGATGGTTATAGCCCCAGCTCTGGGAGTGGCTATTAAAGTCTCCAACTGCTATAAAGTTGGTGGCTGGTACCTGTATAGAGCTGAGACTCAGAGATTTGTTGTTCGGACAGTAATAGTTCAGGAGTTCTATTTCCATCTTGTCTACCTTTATCTGCAGCAGCTGATATTCTGCTCCATCCATGAAGGTTTTCCTTTCGTGTGCAGGAATGTTATTCCTTACAAGAGTAAGTACTCCTCCTTTTCGTCTATCTTTTCTGTCGGATCTGAAGCATTGATATCCCCTTATTTTAAAGGTTTGATCTGCTTTCAAGTGAGTCTCTTGGATACAGCAAACACTGACTTGCTTCTCATACAAGATGTTTTCCAGCTCTGTCTTTTTGCTGTATCCAGCCTGCTTGCTGTTCACTCCCTCTGCATTCCAGTGCATTATGACAAGTGGCACTCTGGGTTTCTCTTTTTCTGTTTTGTTTTGGTCAGTAGTTCTCCTCCGCCGTCTGCTGACTCCACAAGACGGTCTAGAGGGTCCTCCAGTAGCTGAGGGTGGGCTCTGTCGAGGCTCAGAGCCCGGCACTGCACCTGCCTGGTGGAGCTCCACAGGGCGAGCACCAGAACGAGATTTATTTGACGGTGTACTCTCCATAGAAAAAAAAAAAGCGAGTTGCATGATACTGTGGTTTCCGGTGCGCCTTCTGGCCCAGTATCTACGACTTTAGCACCTGCTCAACGGGAGAGTGGGCTCATCCCTAATCTGTTTATGTTCCCAGTAGTAGACTATTCGCAAGCAGCCTGGGGGTGTCACTGCTCTGCGCGGACCTTGTTTACCGAGGCGGCGTCCGAGCTCGTATGGTGAAAATATGGTTGCGTTATCTTCAAAATAGCCCTGTCTTTCCCGTGGCTTTTCTGCCATCCTGCAACTTTGAGTTAGGGAGTTCTGAGCTCCAGTCTCTTTCCCAGGCATTTTATCCTGTCCTGGCACGCATACAGAGGACCCCACTTCTGGTTCTAAGTTAGCAGTTGGGGATAGGTGGGGTAGCACACTGTGCATTCCCCGTCATCCAGGGGGCTCTCCAACTATGCAGAGCTTGCACAATGCTGTGCTCTGGTTTTGGGCTCTCCCAAGGAATCCTCACGTCCTGCACAGAGCCACTTCCAGATACCCACCACCTGCCAACCCTCCATTGTAGAAATCTCCTGCATGCGGCCATCCAGTCAAGAGCCAGTATTAAGTCTGGTGCCCAAGTGATCCCCCCAAGCTCAGTGTGCAATGCTGGGTTCTCATCATGCTGCAACACAGGGGGGATTGTGATGCTCAGCCATCTCTCTCAATTCTGCACCGATAAGTGACATCGGGGACTTAACTGTGCCTCAGTGCTGGGAGGCCCCGTTTCCGGGTACACCACACACAGCCAATTGAGGCAACGGTCGCCGTGGGCGTGATAGACGACAAACAGTGAAGAATGAGGCAAGAAAGCATTTAACCCATGAAGTGGGGGTGGATTGGTGCAGACCAGAGCATGTACCACTCGCCGGTGGGTTCTGCATCTACACCTATAGGGTTCCACCCACTCCTCAGCCCATTTAGTCTGGCCCCTCACCCAGGACCTGTCCGGCTTGGGTGACCCTGCCAGGAGTAAAACTCCCGCCGGCATAGCTCCCGGGATCATTGGGGCGCTCAAGCTCTCCAACCACGGCAAGGTAGGCTTACATGTGGAGAGCGAGGCATCTTAAGATATTATATAGTGGTGCGAAACATGTAAAAGGTTAAGAAACACTGCCTTAATGCAATGATACGAAATGCTTTGAAGAGATTGGGGGAAAACAAAAACATGGGATAATGATCAAAAATGGAGAAATATTCATAAACGTCTGTTTAAAATCAGCTTGCTATAGGAGGATGCATTTTTTTTTACGTGGTGGTTTCCTCCAACCATAACTGACTATCTTTTCTAGCACTTCTTTATTTGGTTTCATGTTCCAATAACATACCCTCCACTCTTCTATGCATCCATATTTCAAGGGCCACAGTTGTTTCTTCTAACTACTTGTTCGTTGTACGTGTTTCTGCACCATATGGTAAAAATGGCGTTTGGTAGCCTCCGCCAGTCATATTTGACTGTGAGGAAGATGCGCCCTTGAAGTGATAACCCTCACCTGCATTTTGTCTGGTATTTCTCGTGACATATTCCTTTCCCTTCTGCTTGCTGTAAGAGCCTCTCTTCACCCAGTCCAAGGCGACATCGTAAGAAGCATCTCCACTTTGTGTGATCGACAAGCTTCATTCTCCCAGGATGCAAAACAAGTTTGCTGCATCATTATATTACATGGCATAAAAGTATGTAGAGGAGCAGATGTGGCATTAGATCACCATCTTCCGATAGCCAAAATAAAGATGAATCTCAAAAGATACTCAACAACACTTAGATACAGACATCAGTTTAATGTAGGATATCTCTGAAATCAAGAAACAACAGAAACATGTACAGTTACAGTATCCAAGTGCTCCAGCGGTAGCAGGATGTAGTGAATACAGAAGACCAGTGGGGACTCTTAACTTTGAAAACATCATGTGTACCCTAGTTTTGTCAACAAAAGCTGATGTCATCATCATTGTCAATATCTTTCAGCTTCCCATGGGGCACAGGTTCTCAACAAAAACCATCAGTTCCACATTAGTGATAATAGACTGGTCCATCAGTTCCACATTAGTGATAATAGACCGGTCCATCAGTTCCACATTACTGATTGTGGTAAAGTGGGATGATATAAATATTTATAGGGGACTTAGTGTACTGACTGAGATCAGCTGTGAAGGTATCTGTATCTAATTATTGTGATGTGTTACAGATGACCTTACTTGCTACCACATTTAGACCTCAGTCAGACTTATTCTGGAATATTGTGATGACTACGTTGAATGTCTAGGGTTATGATAGTGATGAAGTGTATGTTCACAACAACCAACAGACAGATAAACAATTTAATTTAATCCACAATACTTTACAACACTGTGACACGCACATACATAGAACACTCTATAAGACTATCTTAACCTTTAGCTCGCTGCGGGCGACATGTGTTGCTGAAGGTAACCTATGTTCTGCACGCTGGAGGCGACGTGTGTTGCCTTGCGGATATCATCGTTTCTAGCATAAGGCTTGTGTACACATGATTTTCAGCCCCGGATGTTAAGTTGTAATGTTATTTGCAAGAGAGTTAGCTTCCGTTTCCGATCTTAAAAAAGCGATGGGTGTATCCGCATTTATTTTTTGTAAATTTTTAAAATCGAAATGAATCGGCATCAACACGCGGCCATTTTTGCTCTAATTTTAATGGATTCTGACGCCATACGGTGGGGATAAGATTTTTGTCTTTATAAGCGCTGATATCGTTTCTCAGAATATGTTTGATGGCTGAGATGGAAACGAAAGTAAAATGGCCTTTCAAGTATGTATAATGTTAGGGGTTAGGACTAGGAATATCGGAAAGATTTAGAATTTCGGCCGAATGTCACAGCTGACGAGAGCGTTTGTTGCTTTGCTACTGATGATGGGTGTAACGAAAAGATCGTCATTTGATTTGTATTGGTCTATTGGTCAAATGACTTTCATTGAGATGCAAGGGATATGGACCCTTCGTTTGCTGGTTATTTTTTTAAATTTTTTTTTTAATTTTAAAATTAAAAAAAAATATTTTTTTATTATTTTAAATTTTTTTTTCTCGTTTTTTTCATCTTTCCTTTCCTCTCTTCCTATCACATCTAATATGTACACAAACAAATTTTATATCATCAGATTCACCATTCATTTATTTATATAAATTCCAAAAATGATAGCAATTGACCAAGAAACACAAAAACTATAGACATTAAGGGTCACCCACTATAGAAACGAGACGCTGTGAAAAAGAATGCAGCTGCAGGCGAAAATTTTCGCCAAAGAATGCAGCGTGCTAAAGGTTAATAAGTCAAGTGATACTGTTAAAATATGTATTAATTCCTTTCAACAATAGATATCCTGATTCAACTACAAAATGAATCAGGAATCACAATCAAATGTAATCACAAGTTGTATGCACACAATTTATAGATAGGATCTTTGTATTGACATATATTATTATTGCAATATGTGTGTACGTTGTGGTGTAGTACTATGAGGTAATACTGGCTTTTCAAGCTAGGTTGTTGTTTGTCATCATGACTTCATGTGTTTGTTTCTGGTGGAAATAATATTGGAAAGGTTCACAGTTTCTTTTATTTGAAACAAATAATTGTCCCTCTTGATTTAATGTACAGTCAATTTTAGAGGGGGGGTATACACAAGATTGAGCTGCTCTGGCCAACGAAATCTTAACTTCTGTGTGGGCGGCAGGCAAACTGACTCCTCTGCTCGCTTGCTTCACCGTTTTCTTGAGAAACAACACTGGTCGATATCTTGACCAAGGAGTATGCTACCAGCCTCTGGATTCAGCAAAACTCAGACCAGGTGCTGCTTTAATACTTTAGTACCACGGTCCCTGAAACAAGAAGGTTGTACCTCCTACTTCAGAACTAATTTATAATCTATTTCCACACTGAAGCACAATACATAACAAACACTGAGTTCAGCGCTGTAGGCCAACTGCTAGCTTCTCATGTAACAATCTACACCAGTATTCCTCTCCCTAATGGTTACAACGCCTCTGCAATTCCAGCATTACTTCCTTCTATACAATAAGATAGGTGTCATAGTACTATTTGGCAATCCCATATATGCCTATGCAGTTATACTCCTCTCCGACAAGTTTTGTTCATGGTGGAGCAATATCTAGGCTTTGCCTCTTGTTTGTTACTGAACCACACACATACAGACATAAATTATCAATTCACATTCAATTTTCATCTAAAAGATATCAAATATGTCTAGCTTACCACAATTCAAGGAAATATTAAACAAGTACGTTGACTGGCGATGAGTTATGGCACAATTCCGATCTGCCTCTGTCCCAGGCTTTTATTAGAAAAATATGAGCTGGTTCTCAACGCACTTGCTTCTTAGTAAGTGTGGCGTTAAAAGTTTATATTCTTCAGTTGATTGTTTGTGCTCGTTTTCACACTGTGTCTAGGTTTATATATCATAGGTCCACAAGATTCAGGACAGCCACAATAGTTCATTAACGATACTTTCTATGACTCGAAGATTCCACACAACGATCAATATAACAGCTGGATATTTTAGTAACATTCCATTTATTATTCACGTAGACAATACATCATTACACAGCATGCATAATTAGGTAGATTCAGCAACTTCTCTAATCCGTAGGTCCATATAAACATTAATAATAATAATAATAAATTCTTTAAGCACCAAACACGGCGCATAAGGCAGAAACCAGTGCTCTCCAGGTTGTTCGTTGTGACGCCACTCCTCTTAGCTCTTGCACATTATTTAGGCCCAACGTTCTTCCTTCTCTTATTATTGTTCTTCTGAGTGTTTCTTTTGGTCTTCCTTTTTTCCTCTTACCCTCAGGAACCCAAGTGAGCGCCTGTAGTGGTATTCTGTTGTTTTGCATTCGTAGGACATGACCGATATATGACCATCGTCTTTTCCTTATATAGTCGGAGACATATTTCTGCCTAGAGTCTTCTCTTATTTGTCGATTAGTCTTGAATTCTTTCCAACTGATGTTCATGAGTTTTCTAAGACATTTGTTCTCGAATGTATTCAGCTTGTTCTCCAATGATTTTGTTATTTTCCAACTCTCACAGCCGTATGTTAACACTGAGATAACATTTGAATTAAACAGACGAAGCTTGGTATGTATATTCAATGATCGTAATTTCCAAATGTTAGATAATCTATTGAAGGCGCTAGCTGCCAAAGCAATTCTAGTATGGATTTCTCTTGTTGTGTCACCATCCTGAGTCATTTTACTGCCTAAATAATTGAAACTTTCAACTTTCTGTAGTTTTTCCCCGTTCAAGATGATATCAAAGGTCTCGTTAGAAAAGTTCATAGCTTTAGTTTTAGAGGCATTTATTTGGAGACCTATTTTAACCGAGAGATGACACAAATTATTTATTGCTTCTTGGGATTGTCTTGGTGTTGAACTTAAGAATGCTACATCATCTGCGAAATCCAGGTCCCCCAGGAATTTTCCATTTGTCCATTTTTATACCCAATTGTTCATTGTGGGTATAGTTTCTCATAACCCAATCAATAGCTATTCCAAAAAGTAATGGTGACATAATACAGCCTTGTTTCACCCCTGTTTCTACTGTAAACCATTCTGTATTCCCTTTATTTGTTCTAACACAACATCTTGCATTGTGTCATATAGCGCTTTGATTATATTCACATATTTTGTTGGAAAACCATAGATTGTAAGTATCTTCCACAATGATGGGCGGTGTAGACTATCAAAGGCTTTTTGAAAATCGACGAAGGTGATAATAAGTGGCGATTGCCTTTCCACTGATTCTTCTATAATTGTTCTTAGTGTGAATATTTGATCAATACATGATCGTTTCGGCCTGAAACCCGCTTGTTCTTCTCTGATCTTTTCGTCAGCATGCAATTTAAGTCTTTCTAACATCATGCAACATAATAATTTTCCAGGTACTGATAATAGAGATATACCACGCCAGTTATTACAGTCTGATAGATCACCTTTCTTCGGTAACTTTACAATAATACTGTCTTTCCATTGTTGTGGTGGTTGTTCTTCTCTCCATACTTCATTTATAATATCTAAAATTCTCAAGAGGTTGTTGTCATTAACTGCTTTAATCATTTCCCCTGAAATTTCGTCAACTCCAGCAGCTTTAAAATTTTTTAATCTTTTAACGGCTTGTTTGATCTCGTCCAGCGTGAATTCATCACAAGTTATTGGCAAGGTGGTTGTGGGTGTTTCATTATTAAAATCAGGTGTTACTGTTGGTGGTGGTCTGTTTAGCACCTCCATGAAGTGCTCAGCCCATCTCTTCATTTGTTCTTTTTCTGTTGGTATTGAATTCCCTAATTTACCTTTAACAGGTGTTTCCATAGCAGTAGGCTGGTGACATAGTTGTTTTGTAATTTGATAAAGGCACCTACTATTACCAGTTCTTGCAGCATTTTCAGCTTCTACGGCCAGTTCATTGATGAAATGTCTTTTATCTCTTCGAGTTTTTGTCTTCACTTCTTTATTTAACAAGTTATAAGTTAGTTTGCAAGATTCAACTGCATTATGTGTACTTGCCGCTAGTAGTTTAAGTTTTGCTGTTTTCCTTTCTTGTATTTTATCCAAAGTATCTTCTCTCATCCATTTTTTCTTTTTATGTACTAGGTATCCGGTGGTCGCTACTGCTGCTTCTGTCATTGCTGTTCTCAGTTGTTCCCATTTAGTATCGATTGTCTTGGTGGTGATATCGTTGTCAATTTTGCCTAAAGCATCGAAATAGTTGTTCATTTTGACATTATATTCCTCCTTTATATCATTTGATTGCAGTCTGTGTACATCTATTCTTCTATTTTTATTCTGTTGGTATAACTTCTTCAGTTTAATTCTCAGTTTAGCTATGCAGAGGTTATGATCGCTTCCGATCTCTGCACCTCTGTATGCTCTGACGTCTTGAACTGATGAGCGAAATTTAGCGCTTATGCAGAAGTGATCTATCTGGTTCTTAGTTCTGCCATCAGGTGAATTCCATGTTATCTTGTGGATATTCTTATGTGGAAAGATGGTGTCTGCCACAACGAGGTTTGATATTTCACAAAGTTCTAGAAGTCTTTCGCCATTTTGATTCATACAGCCTATGCCATGAGTACCGAGATATCTTTGTACTCCATCGTTGTTGTCACCTACTTTGGCGTTAAAATCACCCATGACTGCTATTATGTCATGCTTGGGTATTGTGTTGATGGTACTTAGAAGTGCTTCATAGAAGTCATCTTTTGTGGTATCAAGAGCGTCGTTAGTTGGTGCATAACATTGTACAATTGAGAGCTTGAAAAATCGTGTCTGAAATCTAGCTAATATTAGCCTCTCATTGATAGGTACCCAGCTGATAAGCGATGCTGCTGCTTTCTGTGTCATTAGGATGGCTACTCCCTCTGTGTGACGATTATCATTACTACCAGAGTATATAATTTGCTTTTTTTCTTCTGAAATATATTTTATGCCCTTCCCCGTCCATCTACACTCGCTGACACCCAATAAGTCCAACTTATAATTATCCATTTCTTTAATTACTTCTTCCAATTTTCCGTCTTGATACATAGTTCTTACATTCCAGTATCCAATTTTAAAATTCTCCTTAGCCCCCAAGATATTAGAGTGAGTCATGTTTACTGTCGAGCCTGGTTCTGTTTCGGTAACAATAGCTTGTTTTACGATAGTGAATTGTTAACTCACTGATCAACCCTCCGATCCAACCGACCGATTCGAGGGTTTCGAGGTCAGTTATAGGAAAATATCTACACCACTAGATACTCTGGTGTATCTTTTATTCTATAATTTAACATAACATGGTACTATCCATCGAAATATACACATTCCTGATGTTTTTCTTTCGGCGTCTAAGGTGAGAGACGAATTTCACCTATTCCTACCTTTAGTTGTATTTCTTCTTCTTCTTCTTCCGTCCTTAGCCACCGACCGTCAAAGCAGTCAGTGGCCATTACGCCTAGTGGCGTCTTAGGGCAACAGCAGATAGGTTTTCTTTGCCACTGTTTCCCATCACGCCTATTGGCGTCTTTAGGGCAACGGCAAATCAATCCATTTGCTGTTGTTTCCGTAATCGAAATGACTGGCAAACGGGTGATCAGCCCGTTGGTTTAGTTGTATTTACTAAACATTAATGTGTTTCAAGACACTTCTATTTTAACATTTCCCATATTTCTACCATTGGGTAGAACACACACACAAGTCGCCCATTCAGGGTCAACACACGCTCTGTCCATCTTTTCTCCACACTGCTCACGTCATGTGCGCAATACACATATCGACAAATTACTATCGTGCTGTGCTCATCAGCACCAAAATTCTATACATTTTCTAGCGTGTGGCGTGCAATAGCCAGCGCCACATTACCCCCCCTCGAACAACTGAAAACTTAGTTTTCAGTCAGGCAATTATAATGTGAAGCGAGATTAAATCATTCATCTTATCCCTAATGCCTTATGATTACCTATCATTTATTAAATGACATCTATCTAGATTTTAAAGGAAAAAAAAAATAATGTCAGTAATAACAATATGAATAAATAAGTAATTATTGTCCACTTCCGTATTCGAGTTATTACATAACTCTAGAGAGGGTGTCAGCTAGGACATTGTCCTTTCCTGCTATTGGTAAAACGTCAAAATCATACCCTTGCATTTGTAGCGCCCATCGGGTGAGACGTGCATTAGTCGATTTAAAAGTCTGTAAATATGTGAGGGCTTTTTGATCAGTGTATAATTTAAAATGTGTACCCACCAAGAACTTTTGTAGTTTATGTAATGTCCATACCAATGACAAAAGTTCCCTTTCCACAATTGGATATCTGGATTCTGTCTCTGAAAGTTTTCTGCTGAGGTAGAATATCGGGTGGCACTCGCCATCAAAGGTCTGCATTAAACATCCCCCGATTCCTTTCAGAGATGCGTCTGTAACCACGAGAAAAGGTCGTCGTAAGTCTGGTAGTCTTAGTATTGGACTTTTTGAAAATTGTGTTTTGATGTTCTGTAAGGCATGGTCACACTCTTCGTTCCATATTATTTTGTCAGGCATACCCTTTTTTGTCAGAGCAGATAGAACAGAAGTTAAAAGGGAAAATCGTGGTATAAACCTGTGGTAAAAGTTTATGAGTCCCAGCAAACTACGAACTTGTTTCTTAGTAGTTGGTATGGCAAGATCCAGTACCCTTTTTAGTGTAGACTCATCAGGTTGTATTGTATGTCGGCCAATCTTATGACCCAGAAATGAAATCTCAGTAAACCCAATTTCGACTTTGGAAGGTCGAGCTGTGAGGTTATGTACTCTGAGAGTTTGGAGCAACGACTGTATCCCAGCGATATGCTGTTCCCAAGTATCATGAAAAATGCAAATATCGTCCATATACGAAATGAGATCGGTGCGATTACCTAAAACGCGACGCATCATGCGTACAAAGGTCGCTGGAGCATTCAGTAAACCAAAACACATGACATTGTAATGAAACAATCCACGAGAAGTGGCAAAAGCAGTCAAAGGTTTTGATACATCAGCCAGAGGAATCTGCCAGTAACCTTTAGATAGGTCAAACTTGCTGAAGAAAGTGGCGGATGATAGGCGTGGCAACAAATCCTCCAGCAAAGGCATTGGTTCAGAATCGGATGTTAAGGCGACGAAAGTCAATACAAATACGAATTGACTTGTCTTTCTTTCGTACTGCCACCATAGGAAAACAGAAAGGTGAATCAGACGGTGAAATAATACCCAGTTTTAACATACCATCTACTTCACTTTCCACCTGATCTCTAACATGTAGAGGAACGGCGTATGGTCGTAATGAAATCGTGGTGTAATCTGACAATTTGATTTCGTGTGTGATAATGTTAGTACGTCCCGGAAGATCAGACAAAACATCCTGAAAGGATACCAACATAGAACGAATTTGATCCCTATGATCCGCAGGTAAATCAGTACAAATTATAACATCATTCCATGTTTCCGAAGACTTAATAGGTGCTACCGGAAACATGGAAGGTACATCAGCGAAATTGGTTTGCACCTCATCCACCAACGCGATAGATGCATGATGGGTAGGTTGGTTCATGATAGCATCACAAATGAATTGTAACTGAGGAGGACGAGTGATGTATGGTAGGAGCATGTTAACATGGAATGTTTTTTGTTTACCCCGCATATTGATGATGTAGTCCACGTCCGTTCTCTTTGCAACCACTTTAAACGGACCTTGCCATGTTACTAACAAGTGATCTACTTTGAGTGGCAGGAGAACAAAAACATCGTCATTGATTGAGAAAGACGTTAGTCGTCTATCTCTGTTAATGCGAGATCTGGTCTTATATTTTGCCATCTCAGATGCTTCAGTCGCCACCTGACATGCATCCACAAGATATTGGCGTAAATCTGTAACGTATTGATAAGTGGATTTCTTCTTATTATTATTATTCACATCAGATTCCATTAACAAATCATGTAAGAGAGACATTGGTCCTCTTGGGTTCGCACCAAATACCAACTGAAAAGGCGAAAAACCAGTATGATTAGGAACCTCTCTGTACGCAAACAGTACAGCAGAAATAAAACGATCCCATTCCTGAGAAAATGATGTAGTCACCTTCCCCAACAATTGTTTTAATGTCCCATTCCAACGTTCCACGACCCCGTTAGAGCTAGGGTGAAATATAGCACTAAGAGAGTGACGGATACAAAATGTGTTGAAAACATCTGACATCATACCTGACACGAACTGAGATCCATGATCAGAGAGGATTTCTTCCGGAAACCCGATGCGTGAAAATATAGACAGCAACGCATCTGTTACCGACACTGTGGTAATATTTTTTAAAGGAATGGCTTCTGGCCATCTCGTACACAGGTCAATACATGTTAATATGTATTGAAAACCTCTGGTAGACCTTACAGACAGTGGTCCTATGATATCAATAGCCAATTTGAAAAAAGGGCGTACAGCAATATCCGTGACCTGTAACGGTGCTGATTGATGTGCACCCTTACGTGCAACACTTCGACATTCAGCGCAAGATTTACAATAAGTTGAAATGTCTTTATTTACCCCAGGCCAATAAAAGTGTTTTAGTAATCTATAAGCCGTACGGGAAATTCCCATATGTCCAGCAAATGGTACGTCATGCGCATTTGACAAGACTAGTGCGCGAAATGACGTAGGTACTATAACTTGTTTGAGAATGAAAGAGTAATTATCAAAACATCGTATCATAATATTATCCTGCATTTGAAACCAATGTCTTGAATTTTTAGAATGTTTAATAGTTCGAGCAATAGCTAATGGGAATAAATGTCCCAAAGAAGGATCCATTTGTTGTTTTGCTATAAATATATTTTTGTCAATGTAATGACAAGTTGTAATGTGTTGAGTGTGTATAGAAGAATTTAATTCAATTGTCTCTGCAGCTTGTTGTGCTCTGGTTGTGATCGCATTAGCAAAGGAGGGATGATTTCTCTCCCAATCAATAATATCCTGTTTAGAACACTCTTTAACCCCCTTTATGTTACCGATAAGTAAATCACAACAAGGTCGATCGAGAGCACACACTCTTACTTTTCCCGAGAAGAAAGGAGTATCTATTACCACATCTGCCAGCGGATAAGATTCAACAGTTCCACCGAAAGTTACGCACTTTATAGAGGTTCCCGTAAAGCAAGAAGAAGGAATTAGTGCCTTCCTTAGGCCAATGGTGGTGCATCCGGTGTCACATAAAATAGAAACAGGTGTGTCAAAAACAAAACCTCTATGGATCACGAGTGAGCCAACCCCATCATTTAAAGACAAAACTGGCAGAGCATGTCCACATCTCAGACGTGGAGTAGATCCAGGTTGAAATAGAGTTATACATTCTCTGCAATTACCACTATTTTCCAGATCAAAACTACATGCATTGGCATGAGTATTATTCTCATTATTGGAAATATTATCATTACCAACGTCAATCTGACAAGCGTGAGCTTGTGATCTTCCTCTACTTTGACTCCTAGAAAAATGTGTTCCTCTCCGATCCACTGGACAGTCAGACCGATAGTAACTCTTTTTGTCCATGCGAGAAGAATCATCACGAGATGGTGGTGAGACATGATGTTTGTTATTGTAATTACTGTTATTGTAATCATTACGTGAGGGTCCCGAAAAAATGATGTTTGTGAGTGTAATTATTATTGGAGTATTGATTATTTCTTTGCCATGACTTTTTATTATTATGGTTAAAGTTGCGTCTCTCTATACCCCGTGAGGGCGAATGATTATGAGGGAAATTATATCTACCTCTATAGGAATTTTGATAGTCTTCCCTATACCGTCGGTCCATGCTGCGAGTACGTGATCTATCATGAGTGACCGCACAAGCTGGCAAAGTTTCTAGGACCTTCGTCTTACCTAAAGGCAAGTTTGGGTGTGCGACCGAAAATTGTTGAGCTAATTTTTCCATTTCTCCTATATCGGTAGGCTTCCTTTCTTGAAGAAATGAGAAAATTTCCGTATTCACAGAAGATAAAATTTTGTCTCTTAACTCTTAAAGGCCGGAACGACGCTGGTAGCGTACATCCGCAAAACCCCTAGAAGCCGAAACGACGTTGGGAACGTCACTTTTGTGTTCTGTGAAATTTGTTCCGTATTTTCGTTATGACTCATAACTGAATACTATCTGTAGAATATCACTAAAAATCCTTCATATTCTAATTCTACATTCATTTATCTTTACTGTGATGTATAATATGTGTGTCTTTGTTGTGTAATAACTCAGAAACTTTAGAATTTATAAAGGTACTGCTTTAAGGTACAAAAATAATTCTGGCAAAACTGATGAAAAAATTCCGGCCTGCAAGAGTTAAGATGAGATCATAAAGTCCTTCAAAAGATTTAGTAATATTAGACAGTTCAATCCATCTGTTTAGACACATCTTCACTGAAGACACAAAGTCTTCGACATCCTTACCTTCCATAGGACCCATCGATTTAAATTTTAAACGATATCCTTCCTCGTCTAAACAATATTTGCGAAGAAATACTGATTTTATGGATTCATAGTCGTTTCTTTTGTCATCGGCAATGTTAAAAAAAAGTTTGTAAACTTTCACCAGTAAGTAACCCGACAAAATGTTCAGGCCATGAGGCCTTAGGTAAATTTAAAGCCGTAACTCTTGATTCAAATCTCAAAAGAAAGAATCCTATATCGTCATGCAATGAAGAAAAATTTGGTAATTTTAAATTAATGATCTTCGACGATCCAGTACCAGAAGATTCCCTAGAAAAAGAAGATTGTAAGCTCAATTTTTCTAACTCAAAAGTTTTTTCTCTTTCAAATTTTGCTTGTTCTGCAGCAATTTCTGCTAAAAGAATTCTCTCCATTCTCTCATGTTCCATCTCTTCTCTTTCTCTTTCTTTCTCTTGTCTTTTTTCTTCTTTTTCTTTCTCTTCTCTTTTTTCTTCTCTTTCTTTCTCTTCTTTGTATTCCGCTATTTCTTTATTTACATAGGCTATAAGATCATCACCCGAGAAATTCAAGTCCTTCCCATTCTGTATAAATCCCGCCTTAACCTTCACAAAGTCAGCCATACTGAAATTAAAGAGTAATGGGCTATAGATTCAAAATGTATATCTCTCCCACTTGTAGTCAAATGACTATACTTAGTCGTAAGGTAATTCAAACCTTTTTCAACACCAACTGTATATACAGTATTTATTCGTTTTGTGTGCTATACTTGTCTCTGAAGTATATGATACCTATCCACTACTCTCAAAGAGTATCTGTAATCATCATATATATTAACATATTAGCAATTAACAATATAATATAATCAAGTACTAAATAACGCCATTACTACCTATTTAAAAGCATGCCATACTATCACATTAGACAAAAGATTAACTGAAAACGCTGGAAACAAATCAGGAAAAAGACAACAATGTAAAAAGTCATAAAATCCTACAATATAATAAAACAGTTGTTTCCACCGTCAATGAACAGTACAGGACGAGATACAATCACATAGAACTGCTGTACATATTAAAAAGAAAGTCAGAGAAGAACTACAGGTACGAACATAATCATACTGAACTAAATAAGAATTCCACGACAATATGTTACGTGACAGCACAGGTAAACAACTAAGAAAATATTAATCTCAGTCAGAGCGGAAATACGACAGCACTAAATGCTGAATCCCTGAAAGAGATCAATACAATCAAAATCTATAGAACGATGACAACTAAATTCATCCAAAGATATAATTGAGTGTCGCCCATAAGAAAACATAAAAGATACACAAAAATAAGATGTGCCTGACATTTTTAGGACCGGAGACCATGACCCTACCAACATATATTCACTTATATGATTAAAATCCACGACCGCCAATCCTCGTTGTAGACAAGACGCATCAACCTCGCAAAGTAGCATTGAATCTATGCAATAAACACGGGTCAAGGAAAGAATGTAAAGTCTGAGTTGCTCAACGCGTATAAGTGTCCTGTTCAAGACGTTCCATGTTCCTGATTACGAAATCCAAGTAGTCAGCAAATCTGTTTGATGACGTACGTAAAAGATTAAATCATCCTTCTTGACCATTGCAGACAACCGAAATGATTTCTCGGACATCAGGGTTGAAAGACTTGTCAGACTTGAAAGACCCAAAAGACTGGTTCTGGATACCGTCATGATTCTCACGATTCATATTATTGGTATAATAAATTTACTTACTTACTTAGTCGTTCCCCTTCTACCGTGAGGTGTAGAGGTTTGGAAGAGAGAGCGCCAGACCATTCTATCAGCTGTCTTCTTCCTGGCCTGGTTCCATTCTACTCCTCGGTCCTTCAAAGATTGTCTAATGTTGTCCTCCCAGCGGACTCTGGGTCGTCCTGGAGGTCTGGATCCCTGGCTCTTTGTTTCCCATGCTTGTCGTGGTAGCCGATCTTCTCCCCTTCTGCAGACATGGCCAAACCATCTTAGTTGGGACTGTTCTATTTGGGTCTGCAGCGGATGGGATTTTAGGCCTTGACGGATCGTCTGGTTGCTGACCATGTCTCTTCTTGTTACTTCAACCACTTTCCTCAGATACCTCATTTCTGAGGTTTGGATCTGGCTTTTGTGGGTTGTAGTCATTGCCCACGACTCGCATCCATATGTCAAGACTGGGACATAGGTGGAGCGGTATACAGCCATCTTCGTTTTCTTACCAACCTCTTTCTTGCTGAGGAATCCACGATTTATGGCCTGAAAAAGTCTCCCGGCCGCTGCTTTTCGAGTGGCCAACTCTTCTTTGATGCCTCCCTTTCGGTCTATAATAGCTCCGAGATATTTAAAGTGGTCGACCTGCTCCAGGACCTGTTCTCCCAACTTAATCTGATGTTTTCTTTCTTCTCGTGATATCACCGTGGATTTTGTTTTAGAGCTGCTTATGACCATCCCTCTCTTCTCCAGCTCTTCCTTCCATACTTGCAGGTTGGATTGGAGATGTGCCTCTGATTTAGCAATCAGGGCAACATCATCAGCAAATGCCAGCTCCGAAATATAGACCTGTCTCATCTTCCAGTACCCCACTGAATACTTTCTTGTTCTCTCCTTACATGCCTTGATGACATCGTCCATAAGGAGTATGAAGAGGTAAGGTGATAGGATATCACCTTGTCTTACACCAGTAGTGGTCCTGAACTCTTCTGACTTATGGTTTGCTGTCCTCACATAATTTCTGCAAGACTTGTAGAAGCTCTGTATAGCATGAATCAGAGGTGCTGGAATATTCTTCCTTGCCAAACAGTCCCAAAGTTTGCTCCAGGGGACCCTGTCAAACGCCTTTTCCAGATCTATGAAACAAAGATGGATCTCACTCTTATACTCAAGGGCCTTTTCACTCAGCTGTCTGAGTGTGAAGATTAGGTCTTGAGTACTTCGGTTTGCTCGGAATCCGCACTGGACCTCATCCAATTGTGGCTCAGCTAGGCGTCGGAGTCTCTGCTCTAGGTATAATAAATGTCCACTGGTAACTTTACTTTAGGATTTACAAGTCCGTTCAGGTGATCTTGATGTAATGGTTCACTACAACGATTCAACGCGAAATGGCCTCGAGGTGACAATATTCGTCATAGTAACTTGTGACCGCAATATATTGTGTCGAAATTTCATATCTGTTCGTAGGCAGTCAAATGTCTGTTCAGCGACTTTAATAGAATATATGTTGTTTGGTAATAATGTCTTCCCAACAGTCCAAGGTCTTGGCATGACCTCGTACGAAAAATTGCAATTTCTATTGATTCCACAAATACGTGTGCTTAATATCTTGCGTACTTTCCACAGTACAGCATTGTACATATTCCAAACAATTAATTCCTCTCCAACGGAACGAGCCTCCCATATCTGTGGCGTTAAAAGTTTATATTCTTCAGTTGATTGTTTGTGCTCGTTTTCACACTGTGTCTAGGTTTATATATCATAGGTCCACAAGATTCAGGACAGCCACAATAGTTCATTAACGATACTTTCTATGACTCGAAGATTCCACACAACGATCAATATAACAGCTGGATATTTTAGTAACATTCCATTTATTATTCACGTAGACAATACATCATTACACAGCATGCATAATTAGGTAGATTCAGCAACTTCTCTAATCCGTAGGTCCATATAAACATTACCTCATTCCTATTCCTACCTTTAGTTGTATTTACTAAACATTAATGTGTTTCAAGACACTTCTATTTTAACATTTCCCATATTTCTACCATTGGGTAGAACACACACACAAGTCGCCCATTCAGGGTCAACACACGCTCTGTCCATCTTTTCTCCACACTGCTCACGTCATGTGCGCAATACACATATCGACAAATTACTATCGTGCTGCGCTCATCAGCACCAAAATCCTATACATTTTCTAGCGTGTGGCGTGCAATAGCCAGCGCCACAGTAAGTTTATTTTCAAAAAGTGGCCCTGAACAGACGCTCCTAATTGACTATATCAAATGGTCTAGCCAATGAGACCATGTTTACAAAAGCCTTTGAAAAAATTTACCCTTCCTACCGTTTCCCTTAACAACCAAAAATAGTATTTGCAGTCGACTAATCCTGTTTCGCCTTACATATTATTCTAGCCAATCAAATCGTATCTAACGTGGTGGCCTCATTTCCCCTAAAGCAGTGTCCAAACATGAGCAAATATGATCTTGTGCTGTCAGACAACACTACTATAGTATTTTGGCTATAATTTGTTAATTACTAGACTATTTGCATAACACCTAACATATTCTTTGTCAGCAAGTCCTAAGGCACCCAAATATATAAGTTTAATGGGGCCAAGTGGCTTCGTTACAAATATGTATTAATCTAGGATAGTCGTGTAATTGTTTTTTTATTTATTGTCTTAGAACCGCCACCTGTTCTGCCTTTTCGACTGTTCTGTCAGTATAAAGTCAGGATTTCAAACGTAAAACAGTATTGTGTCATGTTTCCTAATAAGCATTAAACATGTTTTCAAAACCTAACCGTGTATTGGTAGTGTTTTTTGTCACTGTTTATTTGAAAAAAATCAAGCCTGCCTGCCTTTCGCGTGGGGTGGCATCGCGAGACGACGCGGTAGCATTGCATGCGTTCCTCCATACATCTCTCTCTCTTCTAAGCTCGTCTGTCTTTTAGTTGTGTAGTGTATATAATGACATTAATGTAATATTAAATCTGGGTCATTACGCAGTGTGCGTATCTCAAGGTTTTCTAAGAAACACAGTACCAGTTTTATTTTTTTGGAAACGCGTGTAGTTGATGCAGTAGGCTTTACTAGCAAACGTGAAAGCGTTACAATTATGCAGACGAAGCATAAAAAGAGGTTTTCTTGTTTAGCTAGTATGACGTTCTATAATACAGGCGTACGCTATTGTGACCGCACTGTTCTTTTACCATTCTTCTTTCCTTTTATTGAATTAATGCGTTAGGCTTTACATTTACCTTCTAATTTAGATATGTGGATTTAGAATTTTTCACGACACAGATAGTTGACCAAACTATCAATTCCATATTAGTGATAATAGACCAGTCCATCAGTTCCACATTACTGATAGTAGACCAAACTATCAATTCCACATTAGTGATAGTAGACCGATCCATCAGTTCCACATTACTGATAGTAGACCAAACCATCAGTTCAACATTAGTGATAATAGACCGGTCCATCAGTTCCACATTACTGATAGTAGACCAAACTATCAATTCCACATTAGTGATAGTAGACCGATCCATCAGTTCCACATTACTGATAGTAGACCGATCCATCAGTTCCACATTATTGATAGACCAGACCATCAATTCCACTAATAGTAGACCAAACTATCCATTCCACTAATAGTAGACCAAACCATCAGTTCCACATTAGTGATATTAGACCAAACCATTAGTTCTACATTAGTGATAGTAGACCGATCCATCAGTTTCACATTACTGATAGTAGACCAAACTATCAGTTCCACATCAGTGATAGTAGGCCAAACCATCAGTTCCACATCAGTGATAGTAGGCCAAACCATCAGTTCCACATCAGTGATAGTAGACCAAACTATCAGTTCCACATTAGGGATAGTAGACCGATCCATCAGTTACACATCAGTGATAGCAGGCCAAATCATCAGTTCCACATTAGTGATAGTAGACCAAACCATCAGTTCCACATCAGTGATAGCAGGCCAAACCATCAGTTCCACATTAGTGATAGTAGACCAAACCATCAGTTCCACATTAGTGATAGTAGACCAAACCATCAGTTCCACATTAGTGATAATAGACTGATCCATCAGTTTCACATTACTGATAATAGACCGATCCATCAGTTTCACATTACTGATAAGTAGACCAAACTATCAGTTCCACATTAGTGATAGTAGACCAAACCATCAGTTCCACATTAGTGATAGTAGACCAAGCTACCTGTTCCACATTAGTGATAGTAGGCCAAGCTGTCGGCTCCACCTTATAGTGATTGTATGCAGAACCATCAGTTCCCCATTACTGAAAGTTATTGATGTGCTGACAGTATATTTCTAATCTATAATTATTTTTTTTTAAATCCTTGTAGCCTTGCAAAGTAGAACCTGAGGGAAAGCAAATGATTTGTCCATCTTTGGATGTGTCTGGGGTCATAACAAAATTGGAACATCCACCAGAGACTGTCCACATCTACTTCCTGTATGACAACAATCAAGTCCCTAAAGACTACCTTACTTCAGGTTTGCCAAAATTTTGTTTCGTTATTTAACTTCTAAAGACGTTTTCCCATAAATGATGCAGGGAATTTTCTGTCGCATTGAGTTTGCATATAGTTTAAGTATTTACTTGTCCCTTCTTTCCACGTTTGTTAGAAGTATAGCATTGTTTATACATAGCTGTAAAATAAATTGAATGAGGATTGATAAAATAAAATATTGGAATAAAACTAAAGAAAAACTTAGTTCGGATAAAAGGTCAAAGGTAGTCCCATAGCAGATACTGCTGTAGGGGAGTGAAGTGTTAGAGACTACTATACTAGGTCCAGCATCGAGAGGTCAGGTGACCAGTTCCCTTCCCCTCTGCCTTTTCCTTCCCTAACTCAATTTACAGCTGGGTAAAGTGAAGCATGTCAACGCCGTGAATTGAAACCTGCACCTTTGCTGCAAGAGAGCAGTGCTCTAACCACTATGTCTGTCGGACGCATAGTTAGGATATACTAGCCCCATTAAGAACCTGCACAAATCTGCCATGCACACTGGCCTCTCTCTAGTCCTTGAGTTAATATAATTTTGATTCCAAAAGCTGAATTGTTTCAAAGTATTTTCAATGCCTTGCACCTCATTTATACCACATATGGCATCACTATGTACAGCTGATATTAGTGCAGACAGTTGTGGGTTACAAAATGCATTATAATTCCAAAATGTATTAACTTGCGGAACAAAATATACTAGTTTAATGAATGCGTGTTTGTTGCAGAGCTTAAACTTCTACAGGATGGGGTTACAGGGCCCATGCCCAAATCTCCTTAGTTGCCTTTTACAACATGCATGATAGGTCACAGTGTTACTGGTTCTGAAGATAATTAACTTAATAAAGATAATTAACTTAATAAAGAAAACTTATAAAGACATGACAAGCACGTATCTGGTCAAGTTACCAAAGAAGGGAAATTTACAAGAGTGCACAAATTATAGAGGAATAATGTTACTGTCAGTGCCACTTTTGAATTAAAAGAAACACATCTGTTTTTTAATTTTGACTTTAAATCAATGTTTTATATTAAGAATACATGTTAACAATTATATCTGTGCTAAAAAATATACAGCTTTCACTTATTTTGACTTTGAAATTACACACGGAAAAACGTAAACACTGCATTTGTCCGTTTGCCATTTTGGATATTTTGCGAACAACTCGTCTTAATATATTGTAAACAAAATGCAGTCTGATAGTGACTACAATGCATCTAGTGATGTAGATTCCTGTTCTGATGATTATTCAGAGGACTTGGAAACATCTGATGAATTGGATGGTGAAAATACAGCTCAGACCAACTCAAATCGCCAGCCGTACATGCAAAGGTAATGTTTACTTCATTACCGAAATTTTTTTTTTTTTTTTTTTTCTCGTACGCCCGCTAATACTCGAGGCGAAATCTCAGGTTATTATTTATGTCTAACCTGACATTGATTTTACGTGAGTATCCCTTTTTTCTTGTACAGAGACAGGTGTCCCTCGCCATTCAGGCAAATACTCTCCGATTTCGGAGGTACCCATTACAGCTGGGTCGGCTCAGGAGCCGCCAATCCCTGGTCGACGACACTCCTTCAAATGTTCTCGCCAGGTCTCGAGTTAATCCAGTCCAAATCCCGGCCGACGAAAAATCCTCAAATGCCGTCACCCGGGTTTGATCCTGGATCACCCGGTCGCCAGAGCGGTGTGGTAACCACTACACTAGCGCGGCTCCCATTACCGAAATGATAACAGCTGATTTTGAAAAGCAATAAAAGTCGTTTTAGTTAACTATTGTAATCAGTATAGCTGCTTTCTGTTTGTTTTTAAAAAAGAGAAACAAATATTTCACCATTCAAACAGTTAACAAAGAACTCATGGCACCATGAAATAAATATAAAGGGGGTCGACATAACCTCTCAATCAGCTGATTTTTCTGACCTCATTTGCCCTGTGTCTCTGCTTTTAAAAATTATTATTTACATCATATGACTTTATGATTGACAGTATTCCTTTGTACAGAAAATGTAATGTGTGTCAATTTTCCTGTGTACACTAAACTGTAACTTTGAATTCTATTGTTGATCTGTAAAAATTAATTTTAAATTGTTCTTCTTGCAGATGTTTTGGTTATGTTGGACTTGATGAAGGCCCACCTTCCAAGCCTCCACCCTTTTTGCCTGAGAGGGTTCCAGGTCTGCAGCTGTCAGAGGTGAGGACCAGAGAAAATACGAAGCAGTTTTTGAGGCCCATTGACTTCTTCAAACTGTATTTCACTGCTGACATTGTTGGTTACCTGTGACAGTTTACAAATGAATATGCATTGCAGCATGGACCTAACAAGCCTACTGTCTTTACTGGATGGTATGATTGTTGCGTGGGTGGTGTACTGGTGTTGGAGGGTCCTTTGTTCTATTATTGTAAGTTCAGTTGGGATGCTTGCTTAATTATCGTTACGCCACTTGTGTCCAAGCAAACCCCGGCTCCGTACGAACTGATCCATTTATTTCTATAACTTCTTACAAGAAGAGAGTTCACCAGGTCAAAGGACCATCAACAATGCAAAGTTGAAGCAATCAAAACGTAATCAAAGGAATGTGGTAAGCCTTCGATTGAGTCCAATATTTAATACAAAATTGACGCACGAAGAACAGTTCACATTGTGGTACATCCAGATATAGTTCATACATAGTTCATTAGGAAATTACATGCATAGTATTCATGTCCGTCCGTGTCAAAACAATGTGTCAGAAGAACATCGTGGCTATATACGTGCGCTGTTTAATCAACAGCCAGAAATGAGCACATGAGTTCTTGACATCTACAAATTGAATCACAATACGATTCTTCTTCCATTATTAGTTTAATTTAATTAATCTCATGCTTAGATTATCTTGTGAACTGACCTGAGTTCTACATCGATTCATCTATAAAATATAGGCTATATACTCAGCCTTAATTCCTTGGAAGAAATACAAGACACGACCTTCATGCTTGACGGATAACGTAACAAAGGCCCAGTAACCAAGTCACCCGGCGTGACCTACCCAACGCGAATGCGTCATCATCTCCGCATATATTTCGCGTTCACTATACCGTAAAATATCGACATATTCTATAAATACTAATGACCCCTAAACGTTTGCACATGGGTAAACCCCAGCAGACGCCATCATTTAAAAATAACACCGTAACAGATTTCCTGTCAGACGGGGGCAAAAAAAAAAAAAAAAATCTATGAAATAGATTTTTTTTTTTTTTTTTGAACAATATTAATCAAAAATTTAACAAAACCCGACGTATGAACTACGATGTTCTATCTAGAACAGTGTCGCAGTCATGTCAGTAATATATTATAATAAAATCAACGTCATATCATACATATAACTTATATTAAACAAGTAAATGTTACTGTCACTAATTAATTAACTAATTAATTTGTTGTATGTATAGACTAACTAATAATGTGAGGTGTTATTAAAATTATTCTAACTAACTAAAATTAAAATAATTAATTATAGTATGTACGTATGGTATTAACTAATTAATATCTAATTGAAGAAAATGAGAAATAGTATAAGAGAGTAAAAGAAATAAAATTGAGAAGTACGGACAATTAAAACCAAATATTAAAGTCTACATTAAATTAGAATGTGTGTGAAAATGAAGTGTAAGGATAGACACCTAATTAAATTGACATAATCAGAAGAAAAGAACAGAAAAAATTCATACATTTTAACAATATATATATGAAATGTCATAATGTATTATCCATTACCTTGATAATTACACTAATTAAAAGGTTTAATTGGTGTGATATTCTTTTGTTTCATCTTTTCTTAGTATATTTTATTTTTTTTATTTCATCACACTTTGACTTTCTTCTTCTTCTTCCGTCCTTAGCCACCGACCGTCAAAGCAGTCAGTGGCCATTACGCCTAGTGGCGTCTTAGGGCAACAGCAGATAGGTTTTCTTTGCCATTGTTTCCCATCACGCCTATTGGCGTCTTTAGGGCAACGGCAAATCAATCCATTTGCTGTTGTTTCCGTAATCGAAGTGACTGGCAAACGGGTGATCAGCCCGTTGGAACTTTGACTTTATTATCTATTATATACTAATTTAGAAAAATTAATAATATTGGACATGAAGATCCAATCGTTGTTACCTCCTGTTGAATTGTATAAACGTTCATTAAGACACAAGGTTCATATTATCAAATTATGATTTGATGATCCATTCATTGTTAGTTCCTTTATTAAAATTTGAAAGTTAATTGACTAAGTCATCAAAGTATCTGTCCCTTCTTCATCAGAGATTGTTTATTTTGAGTGATACTCAAAGTGGAATTGAAGTTCAAACCTTCAAACGATCCGTAAATCTTGATAATTTTGATCACCATAGTTTATTTCGAAATGTCCTTATTTAGGTAGGAAGTCCAACTGAATTGTTGAATATTCTGACTTGATATCAATACTGTTTATTGCAAATGTAATGCTTGACTAGTCAGAAAATTTTCTTGAAACTGAAAATTCATTCAGAATCCGTAGGATGTCTGGACAACGTGTCGGCTATGACATTTTCAGTTCCAGGTATCGACTGTATCTCGAATTCGTAGGGTTGCAACGTAATAGCAAACCGTGAAAGTTTAGCACTTTTATGATTTGAGCGACGTAATGCTGCCACTGATTTCTGATCAGTCTGGATCAGGAATGGTGATCCCAGTAAAAATTTCTCCAACTTTGTAATTGCCCAGATTACGGAGAGCAATTCTCGATCCACAGTGGAATATTTTGTCTCAGGTGGTTTCAGTTTGCGTGAGACATACATTACGGGGTGAAGGACATCATCATGATATTGCAGTAGACATGCCCCGAGTCCGTAATTACTCGCATCTGTACGTAGAACAAACTTTTTAGAAGCATCTGGTATTCTTAAAATAGGTAGACATGAAAATATTTTTAAGATAGTGCGAAAGGTTTTGTCACATTCGTCGGTCCAATTTATCCTTAAAGGCATGTTCTTCTTTAGTAACGAAGACAGGACAGCCGTGATGGATGATAGGTGAGGTACAAATCTGCTATAGTATTGGATTAAACCTAACAGACTCCTAACCTGTTTCTTCGTTTGAGGAACAGATAAATTTAATATTTTAGAAACCGTACTGGGAATTGTTTGGATACGTCCCGATCCAATAATGTGTCCCAGGAATGTTATCTCATTACACGCTATTTGAATCTTAGTTGGTTTAGCGGTTAAATGGTTATCCCGCAATATTTCCAAAAACTGATTTAATACCCAAAAAATGTTCCTCAAATGATGAACTGAACAAACATATGTCGTCAATATAGGTAATTATATCTGATCTACATGATAAAATTTTTCGCATCATGCGAATAAAGGTAGCTGGAGCATTCATTAGCCCAAAAGGCATCACGTTCCACTGGTAAAGACCTCGTGGAGTTGAGAATGCTGTGTAGTATTTGGCTCTTTCGGTTAGTGGAATCTGCCAATAACCTTTAGTTAAGTCAATTTTAGTGAAAAGTGTAGCATTGGATAGACGAGGAAGTAAATCGTCAAGGATAGGATGTGGTTCGCTATCTGGTACTGTCTGCGCATTAAGTTTCCTATAGTCAACACATAAACGTATGTTGTTGTCCTTTTTCCGGACAATGACTAAAGGAGAAGAAAATGGAGATGTACTAGTCTCAATAATACCTAATGATATCATCTGTTCGAGTTCCTGAGATGTCTTACTCAGAAAATGTAGAGGTACAGAATAAGGATGAACACGAATTGGTGTATCATCGTTCAGAATAATATCGTGACCAATTACAGATGTGCAACCCGGTACATCAGTTAACACATCTGGGAAAGATTGTAGAAGATCAGCAACGCGTTAATGCTGTTGCGGTGTAACCGTAGAAGAAATGGTCACATCACGCCAAGATTCAGTAGATTGGACAGTAAGTACAGGTAAAGGCATCTGCACTTCAGGAAAAGAAGATTCTTCCTCCTGTATAACAGATAGATTAGAATAATGACAAGTAGATACAGTATTGTCATCTAATTCATGAAAAATTGACTGTAAGTGTATAGGACGTGTATGAAATTGCTTGAGCATATTAATATGGAATATCTTTCTGTGTCCCTTGATATCTAAGACGTAATCAACGTCTGAAATTTTATCAGTAACCTTATAAGGACCAGTAAAGAAAAGAAATGATGAATGACTATGATGAGTCATCAATGATATGAGACAATTGTATTACCATAGCATGTTATTTGCGTGATGCAGCATTAGGTACTAATTGTAACCGTAGACAATGATGGTTAAAGTAAGCACCATTATCATGCTCGATGACCATTCGAGCATCTCTATTGTTACGAAATGTAACTATAGCTTCACCATACCTGTCATTGGTAGGTGACAACAACCGTACAAACATAACGTCTGCCGTGTAATTAAAGAAATTGCTAAGTGCCACCCATCTGGTACCTTGTGGCAGATTGCGCACTAACACGGTGCGAGAATATGCACCCTTCCCAATGTAAGTGGGATCAGTGTCACTAACGTGATAAATAGTTCTTCTATTTAATCTTTTGGATATGGTAGTTTTATGAGATGATGTCTCATAATGATTGACATATTTATTTGTCCTAATTTTATTAGTTAAGTTCATAAGAACTTCACCATCATTACCTTTGTTCGGGACATCCCTTCTTTTCCCATTTTCAACCATTTTATTCAGATCACTGTTAATATGATCTTGTCGCCAACATCTATTTTCCGACTTGGCGGCATTCTCTTGAGAAAAGGTATATCTGCCTCGAAATGATTTTCTAATCTTCCTAGGATGGACTGGTAGTTTAGTATACTTTTTATCCTGTAGGAGAGTCTTATCCTTCTCCTCATCGATTTCCAGAATGGTACTGAGACTGAAATTGGAGAAAACTGTGCCACATGTATTTATTTTGTTGGCCCGTAATGTAGCTGTTGCAATGACAGCGTTAGCATTGCAATAAGATTGCACATTATTTAATTCCCATTCCTCAATTTCCTGTGGGGAACAATCCTTACTACCATGGATGCGTCCCAACATCAGATCTGCAATTGGATTCTGAAGCATGCATACCTTAACTTGTCCTGTGAAAAAAGGTGTGTTAACATGAATAATAGCTGTGGGGTAAAACTCAATAATAAATAATAAATTCTTTAAGCGCCAAACACGGCGCATAAGGCAGAAACCAGTGCTCTCCAGGTTGTTCGTTGTGACGCCACTCCTCTTAGCTCTTGCACATTATTTAGGCCCAACGTTCTTCCTTCTCTTATTATTGTTTTTCTGAGTGTTTCTTTTGGTCTTCCTTTTTTCCGCTTACCCTCAGGAACCCAAGTGAGCGCCTGTAGTGGTATTCTGTTGTTTTGCATTCGTAGGACATGACCGATATATGACCATCGTCTTTTCCTTATATAGTCGGAGACATATTTCTGCCTAGAGTCTTCTCTTATTTGTCGATTAGTCTTGAATTCTTTCCAACTGATGTTCATGAGTTTTCTAAGACATTTGTTCTCGAATGTATTCAGCTTGTTCTCCAATGATTTTGTTATTTTCCAACTCTCACAGCCGTATGTTAACACTGAGATAACATTTGAATTAAACAGACGAAGCTTGGTATGTATATTCAATGATCGTAATTTCCAAATGTTAGATAATCTATTGAAGGCGCTAGCTGCCAAAGCAATTCTAGTATGGATTTCTCTTGTTGTGTCACCATCCTGAGTCATTTTACTGCCTAAATAATTGAAACTTTCAACTTTCTGTAGTTTTTCCCCGTTCAAGATGATATCAAAGGTCTCGTTAGAAAAGTTCATAGCTTTAGTTTTAGAGGCATTTATTTCAACTCAATAGTTCCCCCAAAAGTCATGCAACGGACATATTCCCCCGTTGCCCAGCTAGGATGTACCAGCGACTGTCGCACTCCAATGGTTATGGACCCCGAATCTCTCAATACAGAAACTACAGAACCATTTACTATCCCTCTGTTAAAAATCAGAGAGCCTGTTCCATCATTGGCTGCGAGACCTACTTCTGGTGTAATGTGTCCGCAGTTTAGCACTGTCTCCTTTGCCTTCTGAAAAATAAGATTGCATTGTGGGCAACTATTTGCCACGTTATAATTTATAGCAAAGCATGCAGCAGAAGAATTCATTGTATTATCGTTAGGTGGAACCTGAACGTTAGGGGTGATATCATTTGTCACTGCTGCCCCGGTATTATGGTTATAATGTGAAGATCCACGAGAATGGGAACGATTACGAGAATAATTAGTTGAATTATCTCGTTGTCGTCTATTATATATTGTTATCTCGATGTCTCGAGTTATAATTATCGCCATTCTTTCCATTTGTTAGTTCCATTTATTATATTGATATGACCGATTATAACTTGAGTTGCGAGGATTACTGTTGTATCTTGACTGAGGTGAATAATTTCTGGTTTGTTGTCTTCCTCTATTAAAGTTATTGTTGAAGTTATTCTGTCCCTTATGAAAATTATTGTCATAGTTTCCTTTGAACGTACCTCTGTCCACACTGTGTGTGTTCTCGGTTTGTTATTATATATATGCCATATTGGAGGCTACAGGAAGTGGTTCTCTTATCAACGAGCCAGAAATATTAGCATTCGGATGTGCTGTACAGTAATTTAAAGAAATTTTTTCTAACTCATCAATTGTTTCTGGTTTTCTTTCTTGCAAATAAGCAAAGAATGGTGAGCTGACAGAAGATAATACTTTATCCCTTAATAACAAATTGACTAACTTGTCGTAAGATTTGTTGACACCTGCCAGTTCAACCCATCTGTTAAAAGTATTGCGTATGTTAGCAATAAAACCTGTGAAATCTTTATTGTTATCTGGCAATAAACTTTTGAAACGTAATCTACATGCCTCTTCGTTCAAGTGGAAACGACGTAATAACAACGTCTTAATGGCCTCATAATCTGTGGCTAATGTAGGATCAATGTTTTGTGCTGCACTTGCAGGTTCGCCATCCAGAAATTCCTTAAGTTTAAGTGCCCATGCAGTTTTGTCAAGGTTATTGACCTTACATATATCCTCAAAGCGCGCCAGCCACGATGAAAGGTCATCCACGTGTAACTTGAATGGTGGTAGTTTAAAGTAATAATTACCTTTAAGTCGGGTGGATGAAGATCCAGATTGAGCAATATCATTTTGATTTGCTGCAGCACTCTGCGAATTAAGTTTTGCTGTTTCCAATTTAAGCCGTTGCAATTCCATTTCTTGCTGTAGTATGATTTCTTGTCGTTTCAATTTATTCTCTTCTTCAATCCGTAGGATTTCATCTCTTGCTATCTTTCTTTCCTCTTCTTGTCTTAATTCTTCTCTCTCTGCTTTAGCAATAGTTTTCTTTTCAGCCTCTTTTCTTTCAAGTTCTTCCATCTCTGCCTTAGCAATGTATTATCCCCAAATAATTAGTCTTAATTGTCACTAAGTTCACAATATAGTACAGAGAAAGTGTACTAATTTATATTAAATATGTATTAATATGTTATAAAGTTTTAATAATTAATCATTATATATTATGCCATAATCATGAGGCATAAAGTGCATTGCCCATTTCTAGGACCACTACTGCAAATATGTGCAAAGTCCCTAATTCCTCATCAAAGCTGATAAAAATTTAATCATATTCATCTACACTATAATTAAGGAAGAAATTATAGCATTAATATTAAATTAATAAAATATGTAATGAATACAAACAATACAAATGGGTTAACCAAGGATTACAGAACAGGAGCACAATACAAAAGTGACACTTTCACAAAAATAAATGCTATTATAAAACCAAGTGTACTAACCGGAAATGTAGAAGGGTGAAGGTTAACTGAGGAAACGAACATATTTGGTACTATGAAAGATGACGTCACAGGACTCATTTGACGTTAATACAATACATTTAATTAAAATAAAAGATAGCTAGATCAGAATAACAAGATAGATTACGAACATAGGACTGTAAATGAATAAATTTAAGAACCAAATACACATGAAAACAACAGTTATAACATGACTATACACCTAACATGCAAAGTGAATTAATGCAAGACCGAACCCGAACGATCACCGATAACGATAATTCGACGCTTTCTTCGCGAGGTGCTATTAATTCACAGCCCTAAGAACGATCGAAATTGAGCTTGACATTCGAAAAGCCATAAGTTCAATTCCGATTCCCATCCTACCTCCCACTACATGTAAACGGACAGAAACAAGATATAACATGGCTACATTAAAAAAAAAAAGAAGAACATGGCATTTGTAGGACAAATAGGACTGACTTATTGTAACCTTCAAAATGAGTTACTTATCTTTTTGCCTCGATAGATTCATACAGTGCTTGCTTCTTCAACGGACAGTAGGACCTATATTTACTGCTCATGTTGAATGAATCTAATTTTGCAATGTTCAATGAAACGTTTATAAATAATTTTTTTCTTCGAAGACGTTGAAGTGCGGCTGCCATCACTACAGCTGATTCATCCTGTTGCCAAGCGGGTGTGACGTCATCGGTGTAGATAGAAAAAGTGTTCATTTTTGTTCGAAGGAAAATTATTTCTTTCAACTTGCTAATCTTGAGTATTTTTCTTCAATAAAATTCCAGTTCCCTACCACAATGGCCACCACTGTTGCGTGGGTGGTGTACTGGTGTTGGAGGGTCCTTTGTTCTATTATTGTAAGTTCAGTTGGGATGCTTGCTTAATTATCGTTACGCCACTTGTGTCCAAGCAAACCCCGGCTCCGTACGAACTGATCCATTTATTTCTATAACTTCTTACAAGAAGAGAGTTCACCAGGTCAAAGGACCATCAACAATGCAAAGTTGAAGCAATCAAAACGTAATCAAAGGAATGTGGTAAGCCTTCGATTGAGTCCAATATTTAATACAAAATTGACGCATGAAGAACAGTTCACATTGTGGTACATCCAGATATAGTTCATACATAGTTCATTAGGAAATTACATGCATAGTATTCATGTCCGTCCGTGTCAAAACAATGTGTCAGAAGAACATCGTGGCTATATACGTGCACTGTTTAATCAACAGCCAGAAATGAGCACATGAGTTCTTGACATCTACAAATTGAATCACAATACGATTCTTCTTCCATTATTAGTTTAATTTAATTAATCTCATGCTTAGATTATCTTGTGAACTGACCTGAGTTCTACATCGATTCATCTATAAAATATAGGCTATATACTCAGCCTTAATTCCTTGGAAGAAATACAAGACACGACCTTCATGCTTGACGGATAACGTAACAAAGGCCCAGTAACCAAGTCACCCGGCGTGACCTACCCAACGCGAATGCGTCATCATCTCCGCATATATTTCGCGTTCACTATACCGTAAAATATCGACATATTCTATAAATACTAATGACCCCTAAACGTTTGCACATGGGTAAACCCCAGCAGACGCCATCATTTAAAAATAACACCGTAACAGATTATGTTACTCCAGAGGAGCTTTATCGCTTTTGTGCTTTGCTAATGTAAGCTGGTCTTGTACCAGCCCCAAGTATTGATCGCCTCTGGTCAAGAAAAAGTCTTTACAATGGACTGTGGGCCAGGGCATTTATGTTTAGAAACAGATTCAAAGCAATAATTTTTATACATCCATTCAGTTACTGAAGGACTTGTGGAAGTTAGGGATTGGAGATTGTGGCACATGTCTTAGAAACAGAAAGGGATTTCCAGCTGCACTTTCAAATGTAAAAGAATTTGAAAAAAATAGTATCAGAGGTGCAATGAGATGGGTTAGAGATGAAGAATTACTAGCACTGCATGGAGAGATAACAAAACTATAACACTGGTTTCAAGCATTCACAATGCAAATGGCCATAGGTTCGCTAAGCGTAGAACCAAGGTTAATGGGAATTTTTGAGAACTTAATGTTAGACTGCCAAATCTTGTAAGGGATTACACTATATACATGAAAGGAGTGGACAAGAGTGACCAGCTGATTAACAAGTACAATGTTTTGAGAAAGACCAATAAATACTGGAAAACTTTTTTTTTCACTCTCTGGATATTGCTAGGGTAAATGCTTACATTTTATTTTCAAGACTGGCAGAAAAAACACCCAGATGTAGAAGAACTGAAAAGACCAGCTAGATATGGTCAGCTAGTTTTTACAGAACTAATCAGGGAATTGGGGAAAATAGATTTGTATGATGATGTACCACTCGCTTCAAAGCCACCAGTTTTTTTCTCGGCACACCATGAACCCCAAGTTTACAAAGAAATAAAGAAATTGTAAGCTTTGCTATCAGACTGAAAAGATTGAAAGAAAAACAAAAGTTGAAATGTAAAGTTTGTGATACTTTTTTACGTTTTCTTGCAGGTAGGAATTGTCTGTCATAATACCACAAGTCTTAGTAGGAAATATATAAAGATGTGTTGAGTCTTTATTATGTCACCTTCATAACTGATTTTACTTATGTGTTAGTGAACATACAGTGTTACGCTAGAAATATGTCTACTGAAGTCATATTTCCTTAATTTAGCTAAGATGTTGCTGCTACTGATAGGAAACTCTTTACAGAGCGATACAACAGGAGGCAATCTGATCATCAGAAGAGGTCCCTCCCTTCCGACAAGTGTTTCGGCCCGATATACTCCTTTACACTCTAAAGGGGGGGGGGGGGCACTTGGGTCATGACTCCCAAGCATCTCAGCCTCCTGTTGTCGTGTATCACTTAGAAAAATTCCTGTGTTTTCTGTACCGCAGCGTTTATTGTCACGATTTCCATTGCCCATTGCGGTTGTTCCACAGCCAGCCTGATGCCTTTTTGGCAGGTTCACTAAGCCTCTTCAGTGCCCTTGTTCTCGACTGTCCCCTCAGCCCCAACAGTGTCAATAAATCATACACTGATGCAGCCACAAGCCCTCTTGCGCCCACCTCAACAGCCATGACCCTTGCAGTGAACCCATCGTGTCTCAGATCCGCGGCCAGATCACTATACTTGGCTGCTTTGAACGAATGTTGCTCCTCCAATCTGGATTCAAATGGCACGGTCAGTTCAATCAGTATGACCTGAAGCGTTGCTGAAGAATGAAGCACTATATCTGGCCGTCTCTGCAATTTTCTGATACTCTCTGGATATGCCCCTCGTCCAGGTAGGTCTACCGCCATCTCCCAGTTGTTTGCACAGTCAAGAAGAGATGGTAAACTGCTACCAGGTTTACTCGGTTTGGGGTGTGCTGACTTTCCTGCCCTCAGAAAGTATGTATTTGCAGAGCTCGGCCTGGGTTTGCTATTCGCCTTCATCCTTGCCAGATCTATTGTCGCAGCAAGCTCATTTAGCACTTTATTATGGCGCCAAGTGTATCGCCCTTGCCCTAGTGACACCTTACACGCTGAGAGCACGTGTTCAAGTGTCTGCCTCCCCTGGCACAGGGGGCACTGCTCATCATCCGATTTTCCCCATTTCACAAGGTTTGTGGCCGACGGCAGCAGGTCATACATTGATCTAACAATGAAGTTGAGCCTAAGAGGTGCCAAATGCCATATATCATTCCATGTCAAGGACCTCTGCTCCTTCCCATGTAGTCCATTGGCCTTGTTGGACCTGCTGCACTGCTTTTTGCAACCTCTTATCATTCTCAGCTCCTCGTATCTCCTGAACTACCATGTCTCTGCGCTCCCTGCTTGATGCCTTGGACCACCAGCAGATGTCTCCATGACCAAATCCCTGTCTATTCGTTTGTGTGTATCCGATTACCTCCCTCAGTTTGAGTGACTCTTGGGCAGCATCAACAGCTTCTTCCACTCTCCACTTCCTTCCCATTTTCAGTGTGGGCTGAATGGGCTTAACCACGTCATCAGCTGACTCGCGTAGCATCATTGCAAGCCTTGCCTTTCCAACTTTGTACTCTTCAACAACTGACTTGAAGGGAAGCAGAAGTTTTGACTTTTTGCAGTACAGTGCTACATCTGACAGACCTGGTGGTACCACTAGCCATTTCCTCATGAACTTGTTGACCTTCTGCTCTATAGCTTCCACTGTACTTGTGCTTATTTCATATATAAGCAGTGGCTACAGCAACTTCGGTATCAACATGAACTGGAGGCACCACAGTTTGAACTTTCCCAGGAGTCTGCTTTGGTCTATGATCTGTAGTCCTCTGTCTGCCATTTCTATTGTCTGTTGCACTGCCTTCGAGTCTTTTAATGAGGCATCGTACACCCTGCCAAGACTTTTAACAGGTTCCTCAATGACAGTAGGGATTCTTTGGTTGGAAACCATGAATAGGACCTCTGCTATCTTCCCTTTCCTGACTGATAGGCTTCTCGACTTCTTGGGTTTGAATCTCATTCTGCACCAGCTGACTAGTTCATCCAGGTGTGCTAACATCCTCTGGGCCTGATGTTCATCTGATGTCAGAATACTTATAATAACTAATGTATTCAGTGGAAGATTTTTTTTTTTTTGAATATTTAAAAAAAAAGCCTAGTTATGTAACATTTAAAAAAATTTGCATAATTTTATTATTTAATGTTGAATTGTTTTGGAAATGTAACATATGATGCAGAAATGGTCAGACTACAATAAAATATGACTGTTGTTATTTGTTCTGATAATACTTTTTTTTTGTCATCTTTGTGAAATATCATTTTTATAATTTTTGTGTATTTTTGCTGTTGACTTTCTTTCAGTTTTTCAAAACTCACATCAGTATAAATTTAAACAATATTAATTTTACATCTAAATATGGTAGTTTGTTCAATTACAAACAATTTGATGTATAACACTCTTGGGTAGACTTCAAATTAAAATGTATCAAGGAACATTAGAAGTCAGATATGTCAGAGTATGAGAAAATGATACAAAATATCAAGTCTGAATAGAGTTCATTAAGAAAACACATGAAAACATGACATGCAGAGTTCTTCATGAAGGACAGCTTACAGAACTGGTTGGGATAAGAACCGAAGTGCGACAGGGATGCTTATTATCACCATTTCTTTTCCTGTATGCTTTAGATTGGGTTATGAAAACGCCAACCTCGGCCAACAAAAATTTAATCCTGTGGACTCTGACTAAACAGCTTGACGATCTAGATTTTGCCAGTGACCTGGCAATTCTGTCTTATAATAACAACCGTAAAACTTGGTTCCAGCCATAAGGGTGCTGTTATGAGCTTTTGATGGGACTTATGTCAACAAGGGTCCTGATATTGGCATGTCTGGTTTATTCCTAAGCCTCCACAGGTCAAAATGATATATTTTTTTCATGTAGAGAAAAGAATTTAGCGTTAGAAACGTATCATTCCACAAATAAATATCATTTGTATAATGTTAAACCTTTACACCTCACGGTAGAAGGGGAACGACTAAGTAAGTAAGTAAGTATAATGTTAAAACATATATATATCATTTTAAATATATAATGTTTTCATTACACAGGTGCTCCATTTCAGTACTATCCAGACCCAGTATTTCTGCGACTTCCCCAAATGGTTTCAGAGCATGATGTTAGTTCAGGGGAGCTGACATTTGTGGTGAGTATAGACAAATGTCTGCTGCTGATGGCATGTTAATACATCAGAACAGTGTTTCTCAAAGTATGGTCAGTGTACCCCCTGAGGGGTACACATAAGAAAATCAAGTGGTACATGGCAGTTGTTGAGTTTTACTATTCATTATAATCTTCATTAACCTTTGCACTCCTTGTGGAGCCTGGAGTTATGCCTGTAGCTTGTCCACTTGCAGGAAGCCTGCATAATGAAGCATTCACATGCTTCTGCAGTGATGGTTTCTGTGGCTTTTTGTTTCACTTGATGAGGTAGCCAGCTCCATGCAAAGCCTTATATTAATCACCTTGTAACAACATACCTGAGCAGGCCAGTTCAAATGCCAGATATGCATGTTTTTCAAAGCCAATACTCAGATATTGTAAATTTTAGTTGTTTTTTTTTTTTTTTTTGTTTCTCCTAAAAAGAGGTAAAACAATCCAAAAGATGAACTAAAAGCCATGTTTCATTAGTTGTTATCTCATTTGAGCTAATAGTGGAAATATTAGATTCACATTTTTACTTTAAACTTTGTGTTAGGTATAGTTCAAACATCTTCTTCTTCTTTGATCCTTAGCCGCCGACCGTCAAAGCAGTCAGTGGCCATCACGCCTAGTGGCATCTTGTAGGGCAACAACAAATTGATTCCACTTTGCTCGGTTGGTGGCCACCCTTCGTACAGTGCCCCAACTCTGGTTCATTCTTTGCATCTCAGCCTCCACAGTCCTCCGCCAGGTTGTTTTTAGTCGGCCTCTCTTTCGTTTTCCTTCAGGGGTCCAAAGCATAGCTGTTCTTGTGATGGCATCGTGGGTCTCTCCTGAGGACATGGCCAACCCAGCTCTAGCGTCTGCCAGCTATGATGGTGTGCATGTCCTCTTGCTTGCTACAAGTAAGCAGATCTTGGTTGGTGATGGTATTCGGCCAAAAGATTCGGTGAATTTTTCTTGGGCATATTGTGTGAAAAGAGGACAATTTCGACATTTCCTTCTCTGTAACTCTCCAGCACTCCGCACCATAGAGAAGCACAGAAAGCACACAGCTCTGATATAATCTTAATTTTGTGCTTGTGCTGTATTGAGAGGACTTCCAGATGTTGTTTAGGCTAAAAAAGGCTGTTCATGCCTTATTCATTCTGATGTTGATGTCTTTGCCTGCCCCGCCGTCTGGTGTTACTATGCATCCTAGGTATGTGAAGGTGTCTGTCTGTACCAGTTGCTGATTCCTTACTGATATGGGCTCAGGGTTGCTCAAATTGAGCGTCATGACCTCTGACTTCTTTAAATTGATATTCAAGCCCACCTGCTGGCTAAACTTATTAAGTCTATCCGTTTTTTCCTGGATGTGTTGATGTGAATGTGCTAGTAGTGCAATGTCATCTGCATATTCCAGATCTTCCAATGTAGAAAATGTAGTCCATCTTATTCCTCTTGGACTGCCCTCTGTTGTCTGGTGCATCACCCAGTCTATGATTGTTAAAAAATAGAGTGGTTGATAAGGGGCATCCCTGTCGTACTCCTCCACATCTGATCATCAAACAAACAAACAAGGGTCAATGTTTCTCTGTTGAATTCCGTAACAGTCAACATTACGAAATTTTCAAACACACTTGCCTAGAATACTACAAAAGCTGTTCCATTGAAACCCGGAGCGATCAACTAAACGCTATTGTTGAGGATAAAATAAGCACGGACCTCCTCACAATACATCTGTATCACACAAAAAATAAGATTTTAGCCCAAGGAACGACAGAGTGCGTACAGACATGGTTGGACGTCGAATTTTCTCACCTCCAAAGATCAGCTCTAGATAAAACCATGATTGTAACTCATCCTACTTCTTCTCCAACAATGATAGGAGACGAGTCTACCAACGCAAAATCTCAGCTAACCATTGAAGCCAGTCCTCCTACCCCTGATCTACCATCACCAACCTGTGATCCAACACCACCCACTTTCGATCCAACACCACCCATATTTGATCCATCAGGACCCACCTTTACCCCTGATCTAACACCACCAACCTGTGATCCAACAACACCCACTTTCGATCCAACACCACCCATATTTGATCCAACAGGACCCACCTTTACCCCTGATCTAACACCACCAACCTGTGATCCAACACCATCCACTTTCGATCCAACACCACCCATATTTGATCCAACAGGACCCACCTTTACCCCTGATCTAACACCACCAACCTGTGATCCAACAACACCCACTTTCGATCCAACACCACCCATATTTGATCCAACAGGACCCACCTCTAATGGACAGACAGCTCAAAAGCCCACAATAAATTATCTAGAAGTTCACATCGACCAACCCACTGAAGTCAGCGTAAACCACACTTTGAAAGATGCATTTATCACTTCTTCAGATAACCCACCCAATATGAACTAGACCAACCCATCCTGCCTCCCAGATACAGCTACTTTCCAAGTCAGTGTAAACCACACATTGAGTGATGTATTCCCCAATTCTTCAGATAACCCATCCAATATGAAAGAGACCAGCCCATCATGCCTCCCAGATACAGCTACTTTCCAAACAAAAGTGCCTGTCAATAGCGCAGATGTCTACTCATGCTCCACAAAATATCTATTAGCAAATGAGTGTGTTATGGAACAACTAAGCCAACGAACAGAGAAACACATCTGTCAGGAGCTGGAAACTATAATTGAAAGTTCTCTGAAAAACGTGATTGAAAAATTCAAGCAGGATATAGAAAGCTTACTGAAAACAGAGCTTGAAACACTGAGACATGAAGTTATGACTCTCCGCAGAGAAAACACAAGGTTGGTTCATCACCTAAACCACCAACCTATTTCAAGTAATAAGAAAAAAGAAAATGGGGAGGTGACTGACAGCCCAAGAGAAGCAATTCATCATGAATCTCCAGTTACACCACTTAACTTACCCACCCCTTCTCCAACACTCATTCCTCAGAACAAAGCATGCCCAGGACAGCATCATAATGTTAAAAGCCATAAGGACATTAGCAGCAGTGTAGGAAGAAGATTAGGACCAAATAAAACATTCCCAATTGAAGTAAAAATTAGCAATCGATTTGGAAATCCGTCAATCCTATCTGCACAAGCAGATTCCGAAACAGCAACCTCAGAAGGAGATGACAGGGCACATAAACTCCAATGTCACTTGACACAAGATTCTGCTGACCACCTACTGCAAGACAACGAGCAATGGCACCAACAGCGCCGTCGTACACGACCGCAGCCACATCCTGATCGTCACATTCCTCACAACACAACCAACATTATTATAGGAGACTCATTGCTAAATGACATTCACAGCGATCGAATGTCAACAACACCAGGGGAACTAGTCACTGTTATACCATTACCTGGAGCCGGAATAGTAGGAGTTATCAGTGAAATAAGCCGTCTCAACACAAACACCAACATAAAGAAAACAACAATACACGTAGGGATAAACGACAGCACAAATGGACACACTCTTAACCTATCAGACATCTCCAGAATGATCGACACCATAAAACAAAAATTTCCAAACACATCCACATATATTTCGTCAATTATTCCACCCAGCTATGGTAAAGCACGCCAAACTGTGGATATCAACAACAAGGTGCTTTACACTTTTTGTTCAAAACATAACACGTCTTTCATAAACAACACACCCTTTTTCACATCTAAGTCAGGTGCGCCAAAAAAACTGCTTTACAGAGATCAGGTGCACACTTCTAAACTAGGGACCAGCTACCTAGCCAAAAATTTAAAGTTTCCTCAGAGGACACACCAGAAACACACACATTCATTCACCAGGGACACATATTATACACTTAACTTAGTAAACCCAGGCACAACAGCTCATAACCATCAATCACCGTCCTCAGCTGACAAGCAAGTATCTAGAAAAGCTACATTTAAGCCCACCTCCCACGCTAACCTTTATGACCAAATGTATCCGCCACTACCCACACAACAGTCCCGCCAGCTGCTAACTGCACAACGGACACCACTGGACAGATAGACAGATTGGACTGCAGGTAACACCCATTCACTTAATCGCAACACAGGAACTACAGCAAGAAAATGGGAGTTTTCTCACCCCGTCTCCACCCGCCCAGAATGGAATTCTCACAGTTCATCCGTTTTACGGCAACTGACTCAATATAGTCCAGACATATTAATGCAGGCTCTTCAGATGTCTATAAATGGCTCTACAGAACAAGATAAAAACCAAGCAACTTAAAACTGTTTTTTTAAAACAAGTTTGCAGTGTAACATTCGACCTGACGCGTTCTCTTCGGAAGCACTTTAGTGACCTTTGTCCGAGATAAAAGACATAGCTGAGTATCAGCGTAGAACTTTTAACTGTCACTTTTGGATGTTAATAATTTTTTTATTTTTTATTTTTTTAAATTACATTGTCTGTTTAAACATTTCTTTCTGTTCGTCAGAGCAGGGCGTATCTAAATTTGTTTCCGATTTAGTAATAACTCTATCGTATTAATACTATTGTTTTCTTATTATTATTATCTCTGTGCTTATTCCTCTCATTCCTAAGCTCACCATTCTCTTTTACATCTTTTATATCTGCACCTTCGTTTTTTCATATTGAGGAAAATTAGGAAATTCTCACAAAACTAAGTCACAGCGTGGACCTTTAACTGTCCCGGAAAGATTAATTCTCTATATTGACTGTGGTTGAAGTAAAAATATTCCTTTTTGTTTGGAACAGACTGTATTTTAAGATAAAAACAACACTTTTTGCAAAGATTAAGATACTGTAAACAGTGTCCACGGACTCTAGCAGTGCATATTTTATTACTTGTCTACAATTTTGTATAAACCATTGTGTACCAATTTTATTGCTTCTTACTCATTCCTACTCCCCTCATTATTTATTTCCTATTGACTATTATCATGTCCGAGTGCAAAAACTCTAATCAAAATATAGGCAATACAACTAATTCATGGCTTAAACTATCAGGGCTTAAAATTGGTCATTTAAACATTTACCACCTGCTAGGTAAGCTTTCTGAAGTCTCCACCTCCCTCCAACAAAACTTCCACATATTTGGTTTTTTTTTAAACCCGTCTCAATGACAAAATTACAGATGACGAAATTAGGATTAATGGATTCACCACCATTCGCAGGGATCCTAACAGACAACATGAAACAGGGCTAGTCATATACATCTCAACATCTCTTCAGTACAGACGCCATGATGATCTAGAACATACTGGCATTGAATGTCTATGGCTGGAAATAAAACTCCCCAACCTGACCCCCGTTTTAATTGGTTACCTGTACCGAAACCCTAGCTCTTCTACTGTATGGTTTGACACATTCTCACGAATGATGGACAACGTTTGGGCTTCTTCGAAGGAAATTATTCTACTGGGGGATTTAAATATTGACCTTCACAAACCGAACAACACGTGGAATGATATCACCATCTAATACAACCTCATACAGTTAATCAATCAACCCACGAGAGTAACAGACTCATCATCTACACTAATTGATCATATCTATACGACCTGCCCAGAAAACATTATAGAATGCACAGTCCCACAGACATCATTAAGTGACCACTATCCTATTTGCTGTACCTGGACGAGAAAGGGGTTTAAAGCACCTAAAACGGAACACATCACAGTCCATTACAGGAATTTCAAAAACTTTAACATTCAATTATTCCTACAAGACCTACAAATATTCCCTCTCTCATACGTGTACCAACTTCCGCATCCAGAAGAAGCCATAACATACTGGACACAAACTTTCAACAACGTATTCGACAAATATGTTCCTATAAAGCAGGTTCGGGTCAAAAACATCAGAAAGACCCCATGGATAACCAGCGAAATACTATCAACAATGAGAGAGCGGGACGAAGCACATAAGCTCAAAGATTTCAGCAGGTATCGGATGCTTAGAAACAAAGTACAATACCTCATTCGTCAGGAAAAGAAACTACATTTCAGAAAGATGATTCAAGACAAAGCAAACAGCAAAGAAGTCTGGGTAGCCATTAGAACACTAACACACAAATCAAAGTCACTAAACTCTTTACCAAAAAGCTGCTCCCTCACGGCAACTCATTTTAGCAACCACTTCAAAACAGAAATTAGCCTTTTCAAGTCGACACTAAAGCCAATGGACTGCGATATTAGTAAATTGACAGCCTTCTGCAACACTGAACACACCACAACAGATCTAAGACATATTCCTTTTCTAACAGTACATGAAGTTCTCAAATATATCTTGGCATTAAAAAACAACAATTCATCTGGGCTTGATGGTATCAGCAATAAGATTCTACGATACGCTGCACCCATCATTTGCGACTCCTGAACTTATGTATACAACCAATGTATTGCACACAACTACTTCCCCACAGCATTTAAATCTGCCAAAGTGTACCCCCTCTATAAATCTGGCTCACATAGCGATCCCAACAGCTACAGACCAATATCCCTTCTATCATCTCTTTCTAGGATCGACCTGTTCAAAAAGAGTCTAGCCTACTCTGGTGCCTACTTATGGAACAGCCTTCCACACCACCTAAAAAGCCTACCTACACAATATTCTTTTAACAAAGCACTTTTCAAACACTTCCTCAACACTGATTATCTACCCCCATAGAAACAGTATTTGCCTGTCAACATCTCATCCATAGGTCAACATTTCTTTTCCTCTTCCGCTCATTTTTGTGTGTGAATAATTTGTTTTATATCCATGTAATATCATTATTATATTCACTTTAAAATATTATTATATAATGTAATGTATGTGTGAATGTACCCACATAATACTGTACTTTAGAAATGTGAGTCGTGAGAATGTACCCGCATACCAAAAATACAGATTAATTGTAGACAGACTGACCGCATGAGTGAGTGTCGGTATACAGAATTTATTTATTTTTATTTATTGTTTTATTTATTTTATTTTATTATTACTTTTTTCCCCCATTTACTAGCTTGTTTGTTTCAAAAAAAAAAAAAAACCCCTACTCATTTTTTTTTATTATTATGCTTGCATACTGTAAATGAATGCTGTTATGGTAACTTTATAATGTTGCATGCCTTTAAATTAATGCTTAAAGCATCATGTGGGAATGAAAGGATATAGTATGCAAGATTAATGAGAGTGGAAGGGCAGAATGTTAGACGGGCCTGCGCGCCCAATTCTTTACCCTTCGAAAATAAAGTTCATTCGTTCGTTCGTTCGTTCAAAACCACTAGAGAAACACATTTACAACACCACATTTCAACACTTAACAACAAACAAACTGCTCATTGATAGCCAGTCAGGTTTCAGACCCAAACATTCCTGTCACACAGCTCTCACCAAAATGGCAGACAACTGGCTGTCGAACATAAATGATGGAAAATGATGTGGTGCTGTTTTTGTCGACTTCAAGAAAGCATTTGACATGATTGACCACACTATCTTGGTTCAAAAGTTGGAAACCCTCAGAATAGGCCCTAATCCACTAAACATCATCAAATCATTCCTGGCAGATCGACAACAGTTAGTGCTTCACAACAACTCGGCATCAGATTTCTCGAAGGTAGTTACAGGAGTACCGCAGGGCTCTATTCTTGGGCCCATACTCTTCGCAATGTTCATCAACGACCTGCCACTACATCTAAAATATTCAACTTGTGACCTCTTTGCAGATGATTGTACTATCTACACTAGTGACAATGACTGCGTGGCACTTGAAATGACTCTTCAAAGCTATGTAGACAATCTAACAAAATGGAGTAATATGAATCGTATGCTAGTAAACACAACAAAAACGAAATCTATGTTGATTACCACCAGACAGAAACTCCTAAGCTGCACCAAAAGATCGCTACAGCTACACGCGGAATCAATACTAATTGAACATGTAACAGAATACAAAGTTCTGGGAATCACGATTGACCAGCACTTAACGTGGAACTCCCATGTACGGAATTTAACCAAACACTTAGCACAAAAGACGTACCAGCTAGCCAAAATAAAACACTTCTTAGACGCAGACACTAGACTATTGTTCTACACCTCACATATACAGACACATCTAGATTACTGCTCTACACTATGGGATTGTTGCCCTGCTTCCACCTCGAAGAGACTGCACTCCATGCAAAAGAGAGCAGTACGTCTGATCACCGATAATCGCACGACACCACACACAAGGACAGGAAAAGAACCCAAAATACTGTCGCTAAAAAAACGTCTTCTCTACAACAAAGCCAAGCTGACTCACACAATTCTATCTAACAATGCCCCGTCGTACCTAAGATCATTGTTTCAAACCAGTAGAAGGGAGGGACAACCATTACATCAGTTACGTCTGCCCAAACCTAGGATCGACCTGTTCAAAAAGAGTCTAGCCTATTCTGGTGCCTTTTTATGGAACAGCCTTCCACACCACCTAAAAAGCCTATCTACACAATATTCTTTTAACAAAGCACTTTTCAAACACTTCCTCAACACTGATTATCTACCCCCATAGAAACAGCATTTGCCTGTCAACATCTCATCCATAGGTCAACATTTCTTTTCCTCTTCCGCTCGTTTTTTTGTGTGAATAATTTGTTTTATATCCATGTAATATCATTATTATATTCACTTTAAAATATTATTATATAATGTAATGTATGTGTGAATGTACCCACGTAATACTGTACTTTAGAAATGTGAGTCGTGAGAATGTACCCGCTTACCACTGTACTTTAGAAATGTGAACTGTTTTTTTTGTTGTTTTTTTTTTTTTTTTTTTTTTTTAACTGCTAAAAGACTTTTCCTGCCCCAGAAGTGCGTAAGAAAGTGTTATTATTATTATTTCATTTTCCACCAAGAATGTATGGACATAAGCGAGAATGTGTTTATGTAATTTTTGTATTGATGATTGATGACACATTCAAAAATACAGATTAATTGTAGACGGATTGACTGCATGAGTGAGTGTCGGTATACAGAATTTATTTATTGTTTTATTTATTTTATTTTATTATTACTCCCCCCCCCCCCCCCCCCCCCCCCCCCCCCCCCCCCCCCCCCCCAATTACTAGCTTGTTTGTTTCAACAACAAAAAACCCGACTCATTTTTTTTTTTTTTTTTTAAATTATGATTGCATACTGTAAATGAATGCTGTTATGGTAACTTTATAATGTTGCATGCCTTTAAATTAATGCTTAAAGCATCATGTGGGAATGAAAGGATATAGTATGCAAGATTAATGAGAGTGGAAGGGCAGAATGTTAGACGGGCCTGCGCGCCCAATTCTTTACCCTTCAAAAATAAAGTTCGTTCGTTCGTTGTCTTCACCTCAAAGGTTAGGTTGCTCTGCCCAACACTACACGTAAAGTTGGCATAGAGGCTTTTTATGATTGACACTATGCAGCTTGGAATTCCATAAGCCCTCAGTATTTTCCATAAAATGTCCCTATGTATGCTGTCAAAAGCCTTTTCAAAATCAACGAAATTTATGTACAGCTGTCTTTGCCATTCTGAGCACTGCTCTATAATGTTCCTGAGAGTGAATGTATGATCTACACATCTTCTGTTCTTTCTAAATCCTGCTTGTTCTTTCCTCAGTTTGTGGTCTACTGCTTTTGAAATTCTCTGTATAATTATCCTGCCTAGTATTTTGCTGGGAACTGAGAGAAGAGTGATTCCTCTCCAATTATTGCAGTCTGCAAGATCTCCCTTCTTGGGCAATTTGACAATTATTCCTTTGTTCCACTCTGTTGGTGTTGTCCCTGTTTTCCAGACTTGTGCAAATAGTGGTTCTAATAGTTCTGCTGCTAGCTCAGGGTCTGTCTTAAATAGCTCTGCATTTAAGTTATCATGGCCAGGAGCTTTTCCGTTCTTTAACCCTTTGATTGCTGTGATGATTTCTTCTTTTCATGGAATGTCTGTATTTACATCTAGATCGTTTTCAGCCTCAGGAACATTCAGTTGTGTCTCTGGTGGTTCCTTGTTCAGAGTTTCTCTGAAGTGCTCTGCCCATCTTGTTTCCTGTCCCTCTGCTGTTGTGATGAAATTTCCTTGCTTATCTCTTACTAATGTAATATTGTTTGCACCTCGTTTTCCGCTGATGAATTTAGTTATTTTGTATACTGTGCTTTGTTCATTTCTCAGTGCTGCCTCTTCTGCCTGTCTTGCAAGATCGTCTAGGAAATTCCTTTTGTTGGCTCAGGTTTGGCATTTAACTTCCTTGTCCAGCTGACTGTACTATTCGCTATATAGTTGCTTTAACCTGGGGGACTTCGCTTCTGTTTTCTTTTTTTTCATTTCCTTTCTCAGTGTTATGGTGTTTAATGTTTCTGGTGTTATCCAGTCTTGCTTCTTCCTTTCCTGGAATCCCAAGCATGATTTGCTGCTTTCCTTATATACTGAAGCACATTAAAAACGCACCACTATTATATATACTGATACCGAGATGCTGGAAAAAAAAAAGTGTGGGAATGGATTTTCCCCGTGTTTGCCAAGAGGTAGAGAGCGAATGGCTGCTGGAATGGAAAGTGCATGATTCAACCCACGGGTTTGTGTACAGACTACATGAAAACGATGAAAGTTACACGTGCAACACGATTCCCAACAGCTATGACCCTGAAAATGTGTACATGTTGTGGCAGTATAAAGTTAGTTGCTTATCCTTTACAGGACGTGGCAATCAACCCCAGCTTTTATTGGCTGTTTGTGATTTTTCTAGGCAATTTTTTCATTCAGTAGTTTGCCATTGCTTTCTGAACGGTACGGCGCTTATACCATTGTTAAAAATCCACACAAAGCGATCTGCTACCAAACCGCCTGCAGCAGGTTTCGAACCTGGTATATCTGGATTATGAAACTGCGTTCATATCCATTAGGCCACAGACGCCGACTGTGGCAGTATACTCGGTATAAAAAGGCCGTTGAGACAAAACACCCAGTACATGTGCTTGAAATGCCACGACTATCTGAAAACGACCGCCAACGAGCCATTGGTATGTTGGAGACCGGAATGAGCTCGCTGGCCATTGCCAGAAGGATGAATTGCCACCACAGCACTATTGTACGTCTCAATGAACGTTACGGAACCACTGGCAGTGCCCGGGATAGACTTCGGAGTGGCCAACCACGAGTTACTACCCCTGCGCAAGATCGTCATATTGTGCTGAGTTACCTAAGGAATCGTACTCTCCCGGCAAGTCAAACAGCAAGAGCAATAGTGGGTAGACATGGGCAAGTCTCTTGAATGACACTCATACGACGACTCAGAGATACAGGCCTTACTGCAAGACGACCTTATGTTGGGCCAAACCTGACTCACAGACATCGTCAGCAGCGCCTGCAATGGGCAGAGCAACATGTCAGATGGACTAGACTGCAGTGGAATGCTGTCCTATTCACAGACGAGAGCAGATTCAACATATCCTTTGCTGATGGACATATGCGGATTTGGCGACGGTGTGGAGAGCGCTTTGCAGATTGCTGTGTCAACCGATTTGGAGGTGGCAGTATTCACATTTGGGGATGATTCAGTTTTCACCATCGCTTGCCTCTTCACGTCTTCCGTGGAAATGTTAATGCTGTGACATATCGAGATGAGGTTCTGGATGCACTGGTTGCTCCTGCGTTCACAATTTATCCAGACTTGCAGCTTCTCCAGCAGGATAACGCACGTGCATTTTTTTGTATTTTTGCTTTTCTCCCTTGCTTGCACAGAATGCAATTAATTTCATAACAATCAAATGTACAAATTAATGACCAGCATGGATTCATAGGAAAATGAATAAAGATTCCAAATATGTAAACTTGTAAATACTTATATTTACATTTCACACTCTGTTCCTGGATTATACAGGTGGTGCGTTTTTAATGTGCTTCAGTATATATTGTTGAAATGATGTTGAATTTCTGGTCTATATCATCAGTCAATGTCTTTTCCTGACTTTTGGCAAATCGATATCGTTTCTTTATGTCAGCCGCAAAAGCTTTTCTGGTAAGGGGGTCCTTCAATTTGCTGATGTCAAACCTTTTCTGTGTAGTTACAGTTGGTCCAGCCCTTCTTAGTTTCACTTTCAGTTTTGCTACTACTAAATGGTGATCACTTCCGACATCCGCAACTCTTCTTACCTTCACATCTTGGGGACAGAAAACCAGATAGACCACATCATGATTAACGGTAGATGGAGACATGCATTACAAGATGTGAAGGTAAGAAGAGGTGCAGATGTGGGAAGTGATCACCATTTAGTTCAAACATGTAAGAGTTTTATTAATGGTTCTGTTTGGTTTAATATTCTTCAGATTGGACAGTCTTTTGATCAATGAAAATATACACATTGCTAAAATGCATGACAGACAATTAACAAAATGCTTTAACCATGCAACAAAAGGGCTCTTATGTATTAAGAGTAGTATAAATCAAGTTCTGTTCAAGAGTTTTTCATTTTCAGAGATCTGCTGAAAATCTAAACCAGTTTTCATTTGTCTCACTTTGTATTATTTTTTACAGTATACAAGGATTGGCTTTTATTGTGTAATTTCATCTTCCAGGGACGCAACCTTAACCTTGGTGTTACCAAACCTGACATTGAAGCCACCATTGGTGGGAAAATATGTAATGTGACATATTTAACATCCACGGAATTGAAGTGTACGCCCAACACAGATGATTTGAAAGTAAATCAAGGAGAGAAATACTCAGTACAGGTGAGAAATTTTTTATTTTGAAAGAATGATACTTCATGTAATGTTTTTTTTAAAAATATACTTGTAACTCTTTCTGTGCTAGGAAGTTTTTAGGTTTTATCCAGGCACTGAATGCCACTTTTTCAGTTTTAAAACACACAGTCAGCATATAAAATGTCTCATAATATTTATATAAAATCATAGTAAATTAGCTGACAAATATTCTGGTCTTACATGCAATAAAAAAGTATGTTTTATATTGCATAAAGTGCAGTCATGGAAACCACACGGGGGAGATTCAGTTCTATATGACATCTAATGTAGGGATTTAACGTAAACAGAAAGAATAGAACTACAACTACCTGCATGTTGTAAGTGATGTCTGTCTTATATATGAGGTTGCACATGTGGCTGGTAGCCAAGAAGGGTTGGGCATTGAGTCAGTTACCATCTTGTAGAAACTTAAAGCTATAAAAACTTCTGTCACAAACACGTGCAAGAGCACATAATTCAACTTAGACATGAGACAAAGAAAGAATCTCCCCCCAGGCATGTCATACAAGGCAACTAACATGAGATTGTGCATAGATCTGGCAACTTCATAAGGTAGAACAAATTGCTCATGAAACCACCGCTGCAGTAGCAGGCTTCCTGCAAGGGGACCACTTGCAGTGGTGGTTTCATGCTCTGTAAGGAGCAAAAATGTCAATGATGATTCAAGAAGGCTCTCCATCAAGGAGGATAATGATGAAAAAACCTGAAGAAGAAGAAATCCAAATTGCGGACTCACCTTCTTTTACCTTCAAATTGGGCAATTAGAATGCTCAAACACTAAATTATCAAGGAAGAACCCCATGGGTGGCAGCAGACATGTATATTGTAAAACTGACATCATCAAACTGCGCTAAACAATATGAAAGGGGGTAGAAAAGAAGAAGCTGAATCCAGGAGAAATAATGTTATGATCAGAACATGAAGAAGAAAGGGAATCGCATAGTGAAGATATGGCTCTTATGTTGTCAAAGAAACTTCAGGGACACTAAATAGAAGTAATGGGATCTAGAGCAATTTACGTAACATTCACAACTGCCAAAAGGAAAACAAAGATGATTATTAACCTGTTTAATGCCCCAGCTAATGACAATGAAGAAATCAATAAAAAAAAAAAGCTTTGTATGGCTGACTTCAAAATGGCATGGAGGAAAAGTGAAGTAAATACATTACAGTCTTGATAAATGACCTAAATGCTATAATTGGAACAGAAAAGAACAACAAAATACTTCAAAGTGATTGAGGTAGCATATGGACTTGACACAATGAATGAAAACAAAAAAGGAGAAATATTCATAAACATAAGTGCTTATCATAGGAGGAAGCATGTTTCCACATAAAGGAGTTCATAAAGCAATATGAATCACAGGGCAGAAAATGATCATATGTGCATATAAAGAAGTTCAGATCATCACTACATGACATCAAAATATAAAGAGGGGCAGATATGGCATCAGATCACCAACTTCTCTTGACAAAGTTAAAGCTGAAATTCAGAACCCATAGCTACTGCAGTTTACAATGAGATATCACAGAAATCGAGAAACGAAAGAAAATTATAAGGTTACGATATCCAAAAATGCTATACAGCTAGAAGACTAAACAAATATAAAAGGTCACTAAAAACGTTAAAAAATAAATGCAGTGAGGTATATAGAGAATTTCTTGGGGGAAAAGGAATATCATGGAAAACAGAAAAAACCTGAAGTTCATGACATATCCAGAAGAGACAAGAGGAAGTACATTAAAGATTTGGCAAGAGAAGCAGAGAAAGCCACAGCCAAAGGGGATATGAGAGATTTCTACAACAGTGCAAAGAACTTTAACAGGGAAATATAAGCAAGCAAATTGCTTTAGCAAAGACGAAAAAGGAAAATTGCCTAGTAACATAAAAGACAAATGAAGACATAACATTTTGAGAAATTTCTAAGTAGGTCAGCCTGAGAGATTCCCCCGTCATCCAGCCAGCAGAAAAGAGTTACAAGTTAACTTTGAAAAGCCAAATAATGGAGAAATACAGAAAGCCATTAAGCTTTTAAGGCTTGATAAAGTTGCAGGCTGTGGTAGCATTCCAGCAGGCATCATCAAAGCAGACTTTGGCATCTCTACACAGATGTTGTACAGGGTTTTTTGGTAAAGTCTAGGAGAGAGAAGTATCTGTAGACAGGATGGAGATTTACAGAAGGGCACAGATTACAGAGGAATAATGTTACTGTTGGTACTAGGGAAAATAAATAAGACTATAGACTAACATTTGGGGAGGAACAAGCAGGTTTTGAACTAAACGAATCCTGTACAAACCAGATAGTCACCCTGCGCATGATAATAAGTTAGAGCTTGGAATTGAATTAACTACATTACATTGGATTTTTAGGCTGTGAAAAGGCCTTCAACAGTTTAGGCAGAGAATTACATTGGAAACTGATGATGAACCATGGAGTTCCCTCAAAGGCTCATTAACCTAATAAGTAAAATGTATGCAAGCATGAATTGCAGAGTTCTTCGTGAGGTACTGCATTAGAAGCTTTGAGATGTAAGCTATAGTGCGGCATGTATAACCATGTCACCATTTCTCTTCTTACTGGCTATATATAAGGCTTATGAAAACAAGATCAACAACCGGATATGGAATTCAGTGACAAAACAGCTTGATGATCTAGATTTAGCTGGGGATCTTGCCCTGCTATCCTGTAACTCAAATGTGGTGCAAGACAAAATGCGGATATTTTATTAGAGATCACAGAAGTTGGGTCTGAAGCCCCACAGAGGAAAGATAATATTATGAGAACAAATGTGACAAATGATAGCCAGGTTGCACATGGATAAACTCCTACAAGATGTGAACTCATACCTACATCTTGGCATCAGCATAGACAGCTGGAGGAACGGACAGAGGTATTAAAGTAATACTAAAGGCAAGAGGGGCTTTCATTTAGGAAATATATGGGAAACAAAAGAAATCAAGGCACATGTACAACTTCAGATGTCGCCTGTTATGGCATACCTCAGGGGTGGTAGTGCTATTATTACTTCATATTCTCATAGACACCAGATGCCACACAGTTTTTTCTTGTGCTTACTTCTCCTGTGTAACAGTATCAATGCTGTTTTTCAGATAAGAATTGGGAATCTGGTTTTCAACAACTCTGACATTGGATATTTGGAATTTGTCAGCTTAGCGGAGTCTTCTGCTTTATCGCCAGCCTTTGTTGCTCTCATTGCCATTATGATTTTGATTGTCATCGCAGTTTTGGCTCTTATTTTTGTGATGAAGCGACTACGCTGCGGATTTTTCAAGTAAATTTTATATTTATGATGGATGGATGGGTTCATGGGTGGGTTGGTGGATGGAAGGAAGGATTGGTGGGTGGACTGATGCGTGGGTGGACAGATGGGTGAGTGGATGGATGGGGTTAGTCCTTGGAAGAGCCAGAGTGAGGGAGAAAGAAAGAAAAGATCAGGATACAGGGTCACAGAAAAGAAAGAGGGTAGAACATTTTTTATTTAAATCGAGCAAACAAACTTTGATTACAAAAGCTTAATAACAGGGACCTGGAACATTTTTTAAATTTAAATCGAGCAAACAAACTTTAATTACAAAGGCTTAATAACTCGAACCACAGGCCTATCTAAAACTCTGCCCTTCCTTTCTCTCATCTTTTATGCTGTATCCATTCATGCTCACATGCATTTTAATTTAACTTTAATGAAGCATTGTTAAAGAACATAGCAGCATTCTCACATTTACGGTCTTCAGTCATTATGCAGAAATAAGAAAATATGTTGTTGGGAAAGCGTCATCATCAAACCCTGCATAAATAAATAGTGATTTGGAAACACATAATCTGATAAGCAATGGCCAAAGTTACATTCTACAACATGAGACAAATACTAACATCTAAACAAATAGCTTAAAATAATTTAAAACTGAGAATCATCAAGTGTTATTACTCTATGGTGTAGAAACATGGACAATGAACAGGTAGTTGCAAGAAAGGATTGAGGCCCTTGAGATGTGGATATGTAGAAGACTAGAGTGAATCTCCATTATAAATATAGGTAAATAGCAGGCACTCATAAGACAGAAAAAAGGGGGACACTAGACAACAGAAAAGAAATATAGGTGATAGGCCCACCGGGAAATCACATCAGTGACCATCTAAATGGTGCCATCGCATCGCTGCAAAAGTGAATTGTGAAGGGACATAGAGTCAATTTAGCACTCCAAGAAAAAGTGCCATGGTCATTTTTCACTACACTATACACAACTGAAATGTAGGACCCGTGGAAGACCCAGATAGACTCAGTCATTAATATAACTTTCCTGTTAGCAAATATAAGCCAAATAACAGCCTAAAAACGTATCTAGTACTTTGTAGAGGAAGATGAACAACACAGGATGACATTGGTTGGTTTAAGTTACAGAAGGGTTCGATTTTCTGGTGAGCCTATCACATATCGCTGTTCTCTTGTCTTGTACCCCCCCCCCCCCCCACCCCCCCTCCTTTCTATCTTATATTAGTGCCTGCTATCTACCTAAAAATATATTTATTTACTACTCACAGGCCTCAGGTTTCCTTTATCATTTATTTCATATATTAAATAACAGATTTGATGCTTACAAGCCAAAAATAACAAAAATTTCAGTTCAAGTAATTATTTTACTTTCTGGCTTGAACATGCCATATGGGGATACTTCCAAGCAGTGGATGATAGTGCATATAATGATGAAACAAATTAGTAATTTCTTTATTAAAGCTTCATGGTTCAATCAATTAGTCAATACCCTTTAGCTCCCCGAGGAGGATATGCCTTCAACAAACACATGCCAAGTCTTCCTGTCCTGTGCCATCCGCTCAAGTTCTTTCCATGTTTTCCTCATCATTTTCACTATATCCAGTTCTCTTCTCCATGTGTTTTTTTGGTCTACCTCTGCCTCTTTTTCCCCTGTGGATTCCAGAACAAGGACTGCCTTGTAATGCTATCAACCGGTCTCCTCAATGTGTGTCCTATCCATCTTCTTCTTCTCAACTCTTGTTCCACTGGCACTTGTCTGATACTTTATGGTTACAAGGCTTTATTTAGGTTCAGGGGTCTCTGAGGCATGTTGCAAGAGGCAAGTGATATAGGGGTGCGCTTGGGGCTGGTAACTTCATCATGTAAAACAAATTACAACAGAAAAAAAAAAAAAAAAACTAATACAAAGAAAGCAGATATAATCCATGTGATAAGCTAGAGATAACTATTAATAATAATAATAAATTCTTTAAGCACCAAACACGGCGCATAAGGCAGAAACCAGTGCTCTCCAGGTTGTTCGTTGTGACGCCACTCCTCTTAGCTCTTGCACATTATTTAATCCCAACGTTCTTCCTTCTCTTATTATTGTTCTTCTAAGTGTTTCTTTTGGTCTTCCTTTTTTCCTCTTACCCTCAGGAACCCAAGTGAGCGCCTGCAGTGGTATTCTGTTGTTTTGCATTCGTAGGACATGACCGATATATGACCATCGTCTTTTCCTTATATAGTCGGAGACATATTTCTGCCTAGAGTCTTCTCTTATTTGTCGATTAGTCTTGAATTCTTTCCAACTGATGTTCATGAGTTTTCTAAGACATTTGTTCTCGAATGTATTCAGTTTGTTCTCCAAGGATTTTGTTACTTTCCAACTTTCACAACCGTATGTTAACACTGAGATAACATTTGAATTAAACAGACGAAGCTTGGTATGTATATTCAGTGATCGTAATTTCCAAATGTTAGATAATCTATTGAAGGCGCTAGCTGCCAAAGCAATTCTAGTATGAATTTCTCTTGTTGTGTCACCATCCTGAGTCATTTTACTGCCTAAATAATTAAAACTTTCAACTTTCTGTAGTTTTTCCCCGTTCAGGATGATATCAAAGGTCTCGGTAGAAAAGTTCATAACTTTAGTTTTAGAGGCATTTATTTGGAGACCTATTTTAACCAAGAGATGGCACAGATTATTTACTGCTTCTTGGGATTGTCTGGGTGTTGAACTTAAGAATGCTAAATCATCTGCAAAATCCAGATTCCCCAGGAATTTTCCATTTGTCCATTTTATACCTAATTGTTCATTGTGGATATAGTTTCTCATAACCCAATCAATAGCTGTTCCAAAAAGTAGTGGTGACATAATACAGCCTTATTTCACCCCTGTTTCTACTGTAAACCATTCTGTATTCCCTGTATTTGTTCTAACACAACATCTTGCATTGTCATATAGCGCTTTGATTATATTCACATATTTTGTTGGAAAACCATAGATTGTAAGTATCTTCCACAGTGATGGGCGGTGTAGACTACACTGACAAACAACATTTTTCTTTCTTATATAAGAATAAGTGTTCTTAGGTCAGTTTCTTGCGCTGATTTCAAATTTGAAATCCGTTTATCTTTATCACATCGGGTTCTTAAGATATTTGTGAATAAATATATTTTTGGGAAACCGTTATTTGCTCCGTTTCATTTTTACTATATAGTTAAAGTTAGTTGCTTATCCTTTACAGGACGTGGCAATCAACCCCAGCTTTTATTGGCTGTTTGTGATTTTTCTAGGCAATTTTTTTCATTCAGTAGTTTGCCATTGCTTTCTGAACGGTACGGCGCTTATACCATTGTTAAAAATCCACACAAAGCGATCTGCTACCAAACCACCTGCAGCAGGTTTCGAACCTGGTATATCTGGATTATGAAACTGCGTTCATATTTTTACTATATAACTTATTAAAAATTAATAAAATGCAAAATAATTCTACTTTTTATACTGCTAAAAGATGCATGACATATGTTACGCTATTTTTCAAATAATTACTGAAATTTGAAATAATTCTGAGCGAAATATGGCTTCTAGAAGTTGTAGAAATTCGGCTGATCTGTTCTGTTACGTGTGCGGATATTTTACCGATCGTGTTCACCAGGAAAACTTTACACCATTACTAAAGAAATCATATGAACTTTATTGCGATTCGAAAGTTGATGATGCAAATAAATCTTGGAAGCCAAATGCAGTTTGTTCGACTTGTGCAAATACATTGGCAGGTTGGTTACGAAAATCGCCGAAACATAAGTCGATGCCTTTTGGAGTGCCAGTAATATGGAGTGAACCGACAAATCACGCTACTGATTGTTACTTCTGCTTGACAAATATCCATGGTTTCACTTTTAAAACTAGAAAGTCTGTGGTTTATCCAAATATTGAATCGGTTTCGAAACTAGTGCGTCATGATCCAATCACGTGTCCGATCCCAGTTCCACCAGAACAATATCGGTTGGACGTGAATGAACCATCAGAAAGTGATAGTTTACCTGCTTTAGAAACTAATTCTGACTCAGATTATGTACCGGTGAATGATGGTGTTCACTTAATTAACCATTCAGAACTTTCAGATCTAATACGTGATCTCGCTCTTACCAAAGGACAAGCGGAATTACTCGGTTCGCGACAAAGATTGGAATCTTTTAGCGCTCAATGCTCCGATATCTAAATTTCGTCATAGACACAGAGAACTTGTTCAATACTTTGAGATGGATGATGACATTTGCTATTGCAAAGATGTAAACGGTCTAAAGGTGCACCTCGGTCATGAGCACATAGTCAACGAATGGCGACTTTTCATCGACTCTTCCAAGACTAGTCTAAAAGCCGTGTTATTGCATAATGGAAATTTATTTTCATCAATTCCAGTCGCCTACTCTTTTCATATGAAAGAAACTTATGACAATATGGCTATACTTTTGGCAAAAATAAAGTACAATGACTACCAATGGCGGATTTGTGGAGACCTAAAGGTCATTGCAATTCTCACGGGCATGCAGACTGGGTATACTAAATTTTGTTGCTTCCTATGTGAATGGGACAGCCGCAACAGACAGGAACATTATGCAAGACAGGTGTGGCCTATCAGGGATCGTATGCAGCTCGGGCATAAAAATGTAATACACGAGCCATTAGTTAACAAAGACAGCATCATTTTACCACCGTTACATACAAAGTTGGGGCTCATGAAGAATTTCGTAAAAGCGTTAGATAAAACGAGCAAAGCTTTCACTTATCTTCGAGAAAAGTTTCCGCAAGTTAGCGATGCAAAGATAAAGGAAGGTATCTTTGTAGGACCTCAGATTAGGAAAGTTATTGCAGACAAACAATTCGAGAACTTGTTACATGGTAGTGAACTTCGCGCATGGATGGCATTCAAATCGATCGTCGATAACTTTCTGGGAAATCACAAATCTGTCGATTATGTGCATACTGTTAAGCAGTGCATAGATGCATACAGAATTATGGGCTGTAACATGTCCCTCAAAATCCATTTGCTCGATTCGCATCTTGACTTTTTCCCTGACAACCTTGGGAAGTCAGTGATGAACATGGAGAACGATTCCATCAAGATATCGCCGTAATGGAGTCACGTTATCAAGGACAGTGGAGTGTGACCATGCTTGCCGATTATTGTTGGATGCTTCATCGCGATGTACCACATGCTATTCACCGACGAAAGTCGACTGCAAAGAAATTCAAGCCTACATAACTGTTATATTTCTTGTACGAATGATGATGTAATACTGTATGCGTTGTTAAAAAAAACTTCAATTGCGTATTTCTAGAGATCCCGACCTGATAGAGAAAAACGGTTTGCAGATTTAAAAACAGCGCATTAAAATTGACCAGAAAAACATAGAAATGTTAGAGAAAGAAAAAAAAAATTTTTTTTTGTTAGCCAGTGCTATCAAAGGCTTTTTGAAAATCATCGAAGGTGATAATAAGTGGCGATTGCATTTCCACTGATTCTTCTATAATTGTTCTTAGTGTGAATATTTGATCAATACATGATCGTTTCAGCCTGAAACCCGCTTGTTCTTCTCTGATCTTTTCGTCAGCATGCAATTTAAGTCTTTCTAACATCATGCAACATAATAATTTTCCAGGTACTGATAATAGAGATATACCATGCCAATTATTACAGTCTGATAGATCACCACACTGTCGAGCCTGGTTCTGTTTCGATAACAATCGCTTGTTTTACGATAGTGACTTGTTAATTCTCTGATCAACCCTCCTATCCAACCGACCAATTCGAGGGTTTCGAGGTCGGTTATCGGAAAATATCTACACCACTAGATACTCTGATGTATCTTTTATTCTATAATTTAACACAACATGGTACTATCCATCGAAATATACACATTCCTGGTGTTTTTCTTCCGGCGTCTAAGGTGAGAAAAGAAAGTAGAAATAATCCAAATGAAAAGCTAGAGATAATTATTACTTACTAAATGAAAATAATACAAAAAAAGGAGAAATATTACAAATGAAAAGCTAGAGAAACTATTACTTACTAACAAACAAACAAAAAAAAACTAATACAAAGAAAGCAGAAATAATCCATGTGATAAGCTAGAGATAACTATTACTTACTAAATAAAACTACAACACAGAAAGTAGAAATAATCAAATGAAAAGCTAGAGATAACTATTAGTTACTAAATGAAAATAATACACAAAAAGTAGAAATATTCCAAATGAAAAGCTAGATAAACTATTACTTACAAAAAAAAACTAATACAAAGAAAGCAGAAATAATCCATGTGATAAGCTAGAGATAACTATTACTTACTAAATAAAACTACTACACAGAAAGTAGATATAATCCAAATGAAAAGCTAGAGATAACTATTAGTTACTAAATGAAAATAATAACAAAAAGTAGAAATATTCCAAATGAAAAGCTAGAGAAACTATTACTTACTCAAAACAAAAACTAATACAAAGAAAGCAGAAATAATCCACATGAAAAGCTACCTACCATTATCATTATTTGGGTTGTGTTCAGAGAAGATTAACTCATCATTAGTCTCCCGGTTTCTGGATGTAAATACTGCATTACCGTAATTATCTCAGCCATAGTGGCTGCCAAAGCAGAAATGCTTTAATGGAGGCTACTTACAAGGAGACCACTTGCAGTTGTGGGTGCAGGGTCTATAAGGAGCAGAAAGGAATAGAAGCGGTTAAAGATGTAAAAGGTGCTGTTAAAACATTCCAGAAACAGACATAAAAATGAGAAATGTCAGAAGAGCTTTCATTGCACTGGGAATTATATGGCAATCAAAAGAAGTCAAGTCCATCACAGAAATAAGAAATCTTCAACCCAAATGTCAAGTTTGTATGACCCTGAAACATGGAGAACAACAACCAAGAACTTGCAGGCTTTCATAAATGGGCGTTCACTTAGACGATTCAAATGATTAAAGGATTAAAATGATACGATAAGATCACCAGCGTGGAACTGATAAGAATCAGACAGGTGCCAGTGGAATAAAAAGTGTGAAGAAGATGGTGGCGACGGATGGGGCACACATTGAGGAAACTGTTAAAAGTGATAAAGGCAGTCCTTGTTCGGGACTCTACAGAGTAAGAGAGGTGTCTTTAGTCAACAACAAAAAAACAGTTTGAAACGAGAGCTTTCTTGAATGAACTGCAGGTTAGAGGCTAGTGCATGGTTAGGAAAATATTGGAGCATGGTACCACATATAAAATAGGGTTTTTTTTTATTTCAGTAGTGGAGGTGGGGAAGGTGGAAGGGAAAGGAAGAGAGACTGGGAGAAAACAATAGAAGAAGTAGCAGATTTTAATCCATCATCAGTTAAAGAGATGAGCAGTTCAAAACTTGACCTAGTTACATTTGTACTCAACATGGTTATAAATTACTCTTACATTTTGGTGTTAAATGCAGTCCTTATTCATGAATCCACAGAGTAAGAGAGGTGTCTTTAGTAAAAAGAAAAACAGATTAAAAAGAGAACCATGTTACATTTGCACCTATAGTAGATGCATTGGATATGGACAAGGGAGAGATACTATGACAATTAATGATCGCCTATTAGAGTTTTTTAGTCTTGATGACAAACTTGAAAGACATTTACACCATAAATTTAGGCCCCAGTATGACATTTAGGCCATTCACATGTGACGTCCTTTATAATGATCTTTGTATCTTGTCAGGGTCAGAGATAATTACGGTAATGTAGTATTTACATCCAGAGACCGGGAGACTAATGATGAGTTAATCTTCTCTGAACGCAACCCAAATAATGATAATGGTAGGTAGCTTTTCATGTGGATTATTTCTGCTTTCTTTGTATTAGTTTTTTTTTTTAAAGTAAATAATAGTTTCTCTAACTTTTCATTTGGAATATTTCTCCTTTTTTTTTTGTATTATTTTCATTTAGTAAGTAATAGTTATCTCTAGCTTTTCATTTGGATTATTTCTACTTTCTGTGTAGTAGTTTTATTTAGTAAGTATTTAGTAAGTAGTATCGGCTATCAGGGATCTAGACCTTATCACCATGGTCCGCTTATTTCATTGACAATTTTGAAAGGACCGAGGACTAGAATGGAACCAGGCCTTGATAGGAATGGTTTCTTTTTTTTTAACCTCACGGTAGAAGGGGGAACGACTAAGTAATAAAGTTTCTCTAGCTTTTCATTTGGGATTATTTCTGCTTTCTTTGTATTTTTTTTTTTTTTATTTTTTCATATAGTTTCTAAGTAGCTTTTCATTTTGGAATATCTCTACTTTTCATTTGTATTTTCATATTTATCTCTAGCTTTTCATTTGTATTATTTCAACTTTCTGTGTAGTAGTTTCATTTAGTAAGTAATAGTTATCTCTAGCTTATCACATGGATTATTTCTGCTTTATTTGTTGTAGTTATATTTAGTAAGTAATAGTTATCTCAAATTTTTTCATTTGGATTATTTCTGCTTTCTTTATAGTAGTTTTATTTAGTAAGTAATAGTTATCTTAAGTTACTGGAACTCCTGCAGCCCAACACTGACACCAATTGATAACTATATATAGTGTAACACTCATAATAAATAAAGATTAAAAATGCTGAGATGTAGAGAGAGCATCCGTTTGACAGAGTGGCTAGAGATCTGGTCTTTCGCAGCAAATGTGCCAGGTTCGATTCCCATGTCACGCTCCAGTCTACATAGTTGGAAATGGGCACCTGACTTTGCTATTGAGTTAGGTAAGGAAAAGGCAGTGAGGAAGGGAACTGGTCACCCGTTCTCTTGATGGTGGACCTAGTATAGTGGAGTCTCTAACACTTCACTCCCCTATGTCAGTATCTACTGTGGGACTACCTTTTACATGTAGAGGATTAATAGGCAGAGCAGAAGAGAACTACTTCTT
>JAMPIV010016189.1:252500-367500 GCA_024509875.1 Oreohelix idahoensis
CCCCCCCCCCCCCCCCGCCCCCCGCCCCCCCCCCCCCCCCCCCCCCCCCCCCCCCCCCCCCCCCCCCCCCCCCCCCCCCCCCCCCCGCCCCCCACCCCCCCCCCCCCCCCCCCCCCCCCCCCCCCACCCCCCCCCCCCCCCCCACCCCCCCCCCCCCCCCCCCCCCCCCCCCCCCCCCCCCCCCTCCCCCCCCCCCCCCCCCCCCCCCCCTACCCCCCCCACACTACACATACCCCCCCCCCCTCCCCCCCCCCCCCCCCCCCCAACGTCCCCCCCCCCCCCCCCCCCCCAAACAAACACTAAACCCAACCCCCCCCCCCCACCCCCCCCCCCAAGTCCTCAACCCCCCGAGGGATCATCATAACAAACTATACTGTACGGGCCCAAAATCCCCATTCCACCCCCCTTATTAATCCCAAGTACCTACCAATTTTAATATCCACCTCCCAACCCTATAGCTACAACCTACCTATGTACTGCCCCCTACAAAGACAGGCATTTGATCACCCCAAATCAGCCCTCATGAGACTACAATACTTTCTCACCCCCCAACCTATCGAATCTTGTTTACCACCCCCCAAGTTCGCAGGTCTCAACTTCCCACTTCTACAGTTTATACACGACTAGTATAAGGGCCAACCTCCTCCCTACATTTCCCCTGCTTGGTACAACCACCCACCAACTCACAAATGGTATACCCCTCAGACCTCAGAACACCCACCCCGCAAGTGTCCAAACCCCTTACCCTAATACCATCCCCCCTCACCCCACCCCCCCCATGAACTTATTGTTGTCCACCCCCCCAAGAGAAAGTTCGGTTTAAACCCCCACATAGTTATAAATCCCCCTAACAATTAGGGATCATCGGTTCTCCAGATGGGGGGATCTTTATTCCATCCCAGATTTTTTTAAATTCATCCTGAGTTCGTACTTCATTCTCACACCTCAAAATAGGTGACAGTTTTATGATTCGTACCTCGTACACTCCCAAAAAATTAACAATACTCAATGTAGAAATGCCTCCACCCCACCCCCCCCATCCAATAACCCCATAGAGACCCTCTTAAACAACCCATCACTAAAACTACCACCTCCATGTACTTCCATAAACGCCCCTAACAATTAATAATTATCAAAATTCAGCACCCCTGTATACTCACCCCCCACCTCCTCCCCCCCTCAATCTATCCTGTACACCCCCCCCAATTTGTCTTAAACCATCACCCCCACGACTAACCAGGAAACACTCAATGTTTTCCCTCCCCCTAACCTCTATAACTCGCCCCCTTTTCCCGATGGTCCCCCCTCCCTCACAATAGACAAACATGTCTCGGCTAATTCTCCCTCATACTTCTAACCAAGTAATTTTCCATATCATCAACTTTCCCCCCCAGGGTCAACAAATAATGCGCTCCCACCCCCCCCCCACCACCTTGTAGTTTCCGGCCGTAAATTGGGGGCGTCCCATATCCTCCCCCTAAAATTCCCTCTAGCCCCCCCCTTCTCAATAACTACTCCCCTACCCCCTCCCACCTAAACCCCCCCCCCCTGCCTACCCGGTCAATCCCCAATTTACCCTGAAATTCTAACCAACCTCCCTACCCCATCCTTCCGGTAACAAATTTACCTTTTTCACAAAAAACAATACACCTACGTCCCCCACTCCCAAGAACTTTTCAATACCCCAATCTAGTCACAAACCCAGCGCTTGCATCGCACACAACCCCCACGCCCCCACATCCCTACTGCCCACCCCCTATAAGGGCCATCCACGCCCCCCCCCTTTAATTAATAACATCAGGTTTATGAAGATCCCGATTCAACTCCAGGGGCTCTAAAGTCATTCCTCATTTACCCACCCCTCCCTCATGCACCAAACCCCAACCCCCAGCTACCTAAGGAAATTGCCCTCGCCTAGAGGAGGCCCCAAACACCCTTTTTTTATTAATGTCCACAAAAAAAAACTGGGCCTCCCCTTCTAAACTGTCCGCTCACGCAATTCCCATTAGTGAGGCCAAAATCTTCTCGCTTCCTCTCAACCGCGTCCGCGTAGTTCAAAAACCCCCCTGGTGCCACTTCTCCATTTATCCCTTCTACTGGCCCTTCACCCCCCAACTCCACCCTTCAACCAAAAGGCTGCCCCCCCCTCCCAGAATTTCCCCCCACCCTTGGTTCAACCCACATAGGATTACACAAATTGCTCTCACCCCCTCAATCAAGAGTGTCTAGCCACGTTGGTCGCTGCCAAATAAAACCCCCCTCCCCTGACATGTATGGTCCACTGTGTCACCCCATGGGCCCCCCCCCTCCCCCCCCCCCCCCCACTCCCCGACGCCCAGCCCCCCCAACTGTCCAATAACTGCTCCATTCCAGACCTAACAGAAACATAATATGGATCCCACTAAGTATCGCTGAAAATGAGAGAGGATTCAAAAAACTCCCCCTCCTGACTATGTAACAACGGACGTGGGCCCTCTAAACCCATAAACACTTATCGATCCCCCTACCCCCTCATACCCCACCCCCCCCCGCAACCCATATGAGGTTACCCATGTACCTGTGGAACCAGGGGTTTGGAAAGAACCCCCCCCTGCCATTCCATTAATCACCCGCCACCCCATTCCAACCTGCCACCCAATCCCCACCTCACCCCCCATGAGCCTCCTCATGCCCCCACCGTCCCCCAACAATATCCCCATTCACCCTCTTAAAAAATTTGATATAAGCAATACCTATTATCCATTCATGTTAACCCTCCCCCTCCCCCCGTAATGCCCAGTTCTACAGCGCTGGGGGGATACCCCCCAATCCCCGCCAGTACCCCCTAATAATGTGTGGATGTAACCATACCAAACCACAATATACCCCCTCCCTCCTCCCCCCTCCCTCCCAGAACAATAACCCGCAACAAACACACTCCTCACACTTGTCCCCAACCACAAACCCCCCCCCACCAAACCCTCTCCACCCCCCCATAATACATACCCTCCACCCACCCCTTCAGACCAACCCCACCCCCCATTAACTTCCCCCCAACACCCTAACCCTTCCCCCCATAACTTATTTTCAATTACCTCTTTCCAGAAACGCCCCCCTGTCCACCTGTACCCCAAAAAACACTTTAACCACATCACCCCACCAACCCATCCCAAAAAAATGTTTAGTAAAATATGATAGGTGTGCAAAATCAGGGAGAAACTAAGATTTTATATGGATTCTCATCACGTTATGTAAACTGGAGCGATTATTCATTGTATTAGTATATAAAGCTTAAGTAAAAATTAACTGGATGTGTACTGATATTAATTCTATATAGTACATCCTCGCAATAAAAGTTTGAAAAACGGTCCTCTGAATAGTGAGAAACTGTCTCCATTATCATAAGATGCAATGAAGTATTAGTCTAACTGAACATGCCCAACACACGTACTCTCTTCAATAACATTAAAGATTATGAATACACGAAGAGTTAGAACTGAGTATTAACTGAGGCTCCTAAGATGCATTCAATACCAGAGATTTATGTCATACTGTCTTATCCTAAAATTAAACCTACTGGTCTACAGGGAATAGTCTCTCCTGCAACTCACACCTTCAGACGTGCAGAGCATATAACCATTATTCAAAAAACTCATTCTCAGTATAGGTGATCCTCACCCAAAAAACAACAAACAAAAACAAAAACAAACAAAAAACACACCAAACCCCCCTATCATCCAGGTGGTACTTCTTTCAAACACAAAATTTCTGTAGTTAAATTCAACCTCACTGAATAATACCCTTGTTTCAAGATTGTCGAGAGACTCCATTGTTTGGCCCTAAGTACAGTTATTTGGGAATGTTTGGTTGTGGCATGTTTGCACCTTTTTTTTTTTTTTGCCAGTTTGTCAGCACTTTCATTCTCTTGGATGTGTACGTCATGAGGCTATCCACTGCAGTGTGGTATTGATGTCATAAGAGACAATACAGGATTATGTCTGTAACAGTAAATTATACATCTTGCACATTTGACATCATGACACTTTGTGTGTGATGGTTTGCAAAAGACAACTTGTAAATATTTTCTATCATTATGACTCAGTTGAGCTTTCTTTAAATTATGGCAGCTCTGACAATATGGACAATAATTGTGAAATTTTTTTTTTGGAGAAAATTTCTTATATGCATGTGGGAGATCTGAGAGTGTGTATCTGTGTGTTTATTTTTATATTTTTTTGAGTGTGTCTCTGTCATCATGGTATGTGCCTCTCTGTTTTGTTTCTCTTTCTCTCTCTATATGCCTAAACTGTGGCCTGTTCATCAACGCAGGGTATTGCTGTTTTTGATGGGTTGTGCTATATTTTATCTGACTGCAAAACATTTAACTTTTAACTCATTAATACTTTTTAATTGTTTGGGTTTGTCCTAGCAGTTGAAAAAAAAAGTCTGAAATACATAACGGCAAATGTTGGCTCTCAGGTCGTTACTTATTTGGATCTAGGTACCACCAATGCTGCTTCCTGTGTAGTAAATCACAAGAGTTCGTGCATCAACCATTTGAGAGAAATTCTTGGTGTAAAAAATATGACTAGAGCAAAATTAAAAAGCTGAAAATAAATAACACTGGAGCTTCTTTCTCCTGAAGTGGGGAGGAGCTGGTACTGGATAAGACAGACATTAAGAAAACCAGTTCATAGCTTTACAAGCAGTCCCTATTCTGGAATAACCCAGGGTAAGAGAAAGGGAGGAAGACCAAAAAACTTATGGAGAAGAGCACAGGAGACACATGAAAGAGATAAAGAAGATATTAAAAGGCCTTAAATGGATGGCACAGGACATGAGGTCTTGGCATTTTTTTGTTAAGGACATGTCCTCCAGTGGGAAGCTGCAAGCTATTGATTCATCCATTCAGTCTTCTAAGAAAATGTTACTGAAAAAATGTGTTCGTATACGAGTATTTTTATCTGCATTCTCATAGTCAGATGTGACTGAAGGGATGTTTATTATTATACTATGCAATAATAGTAGCACCGAAGTGATCAGCTTGTCAGTTGATATTCTTTTTTTGTCAGATGATCTTCTAAATATCAGTTCTAAATTATTATTTTTTTTTTTTACAACTTGCAGGCAACTTTGGCTGTGTCAAGAGAGGATTTCTAACTTTACCAGACCAAAAAGGAGACATTCTTGTGGCCGTGAAAACTTTACACGGTAGGGAATTTAATTTGATTTGTGAAAGAGATAAGTCTCTAATTTTTCATGTTACTATTGTACGTTTTTCTATTCAAGTAATTTTTCTTGTTACTTTTATATGTTTTTCTATTCAAGTAATTTTTCTTGTTCATTTCAGTCTTTTTATGTTTTTCACATTTATTCTGTAAATCCATTTTTTCTTGTTATTCTGTTTAGTATGTTATCCCCATTTTGATCTGTTCACTCATTTAATGTTTTATCTGAATTCTCCTTTTTAATTCAAATGCATGTTTTTCAGTTTAGTTTGTTATCAGATTGTATCTAGTCCTCAACTCCATTTTATCTTGTTTAGTTAATCATCTTTTCTTTACACTCAATTTCTTGCTAAGTTGTCATCTAAGTCCCTTCAGCTCAATTTTCTTGATGTATTTAGTTTGCATCTTTTTCCTTTAACTATTGTGTTGTTTGTTTTAGTTTCATCTTTCCTTTAACCTATATTTTTCTTTTTTTGATTTCATCTATTCCATTAACTCAATTTTATTGCTTTTTAGTTCATCTTTTCCTTTAAACTCAGTTTTCTTGTTTAGTTCTTCCATCTTTCCTTTTAACTCATTTTTCTTGTTTTAGTTTCATCATCTGTTCTTCAACTCATTTTTCCTTGTTTTTAGGTTTCATCTTTTTCTTGTTTTAGTTTCATCTGTTCTTCACTCTTCTTAACTCATCTTCACTCAATTTTTCTTGTTTAGTTTCATCTCTCCTTTAACTCAATTTTCTTGTTTAGTTTCATCTCTCCTTTAACTCAATTTTCTTGTTTAGTTTCATCTCTCCTTCTCCACTCTTAAATTCAATCTTTCTAGTGTTTTTTGCTGTCCCTTCAAGTCAATTTTCTGTTTAGTTTTTATCTCTTCCTTACAACTCATTTTCTTGTTTTAGTTTCATCTGTTCTTCAACTCATTTTCTTGTTTAGTTCCATCTGTTTTATTCATCTTCTTGTTTTGGGGGGGATCTGTTCATCAACTCATTTTTCTTGTTTAGTTTCATCGTTTCTTCAACTCAATTTTTCTTGTTTATTTCATCTGTCCATCCTTCAACTCATTTTTCTTGTTTAGTTTCATCTGTTCTTCTTCATTTTATCTTGTTTACATTTTTTCTTCAATTTTTCTTGTTAGGTTCATCAACTCAATTTTCTTGTTTAGTTTCATCTGTTCTTCAACTCATTTTTCTTGTTTAGTTTCATCTCTCCTTTAACTCAATTTTCTTGTTTAGTTTCATCTCTCCTTTAACTCATTTTTCTTGTTTAGTTTTATCTGTTCTTAAATTCAGTTTTCTTGTTTAGTTTCATCTGTCCTTCAACTCAATTTTCTTGTTTAGTTTTATCTGTTTTCATTTTTCTTGTTTAGTTTCATCTGTCCTTCAATTTGTTTTTTTGTTTAGTTTCATCTCTCCTTCAATTTGTTTTTCTTGTTTAGTTTCATCTGTTCTTCAACTCATTTTTCTTGTTTAGTTTCATCTGTTCTTCAACTCATTTTTCTTGTTTAGTTTCATCTGTTCTTCAACTCATTTTTCTTGTTTAGTTTCATCTGTTCTTCAACTCATTTTTCTTGTTTAGTTTCATCTGTTCTTCAACTCAATTTTCTTGTTTAGTTTCATCTGTCCTTCAACTCAATTTTCTTGTTTAGTTTCATCTGTCCTTCAACTCAATTTTCTTGTTTAGTTTCATCTTTCCTTTAACTCATTTTTCTTGTTTAGTTTCATCTTTCCTTTAACTCAATTTTTTCTTCAATTTTCATCTTGTTTCAACTCATTTTTCTTGTTTAGTTTCATCTCTCCTTTAACTCAATTTTCTTGTTTAGTTTCATCTCTCCTTTAACTCATTTTTCTTGTTTAGTTTCATCTGTTCTTAAATTCAGTTTTCTTGTTTAGTTTCATCTGTCCTTCAACTCAATTTTCTTGTTTAGTTTTATCTGTCCTTCAACTCATTTTTCTTGTTTAGTTTCATCTGTTCTTCAACTCATTTTTCTTGTTTAGTTTCATCTGTTCTTCAACTCATCTGTTCTTCAACTCATTTTTCTTGTTTAGTTTCATCTGTTCTTCAACTCATTTTTCTTGTTTAGTTTCATCTGTTCTTCAACTCAATTTTCTTGTTTAGTTTCATCTTTCCTTCAACTCATTTTTCTTGTTTAGTTTCATCTGTTCTTCAACTCAATTTTCTTGTTTAGTTTCATCTGTCCTTCAACTCAATTTTCTTGTTTAGTTTCATCTTTCCTTTAACTCATTTTTCTTGTTTAGTTTCATCTGTCCTTCAACTCAATTTTCTTGTTTAGTTTCATCTGTTCTTCAACTCAATTTTCTTGTTTAGTTTCATCTGTTCTTCAACTCAATTTTCTTGTTTAGTTTCATCTCTCCTTTAACTCAATTTTCTTGTTTAGTTTCATCTCTCCTTTAACTCAATTTTCTTGTTTAGTTTCATCTCTCCTTTAACTCATTTTTCTTGTTTAGTTTCATCTGTTCTTAATCTCAGTTTTCTTGTTTAGTTTCATCTGTTCTTCAACTCATTTTTCTTATTTAGTTTCATCTGTCCTTCAACTCAATTTTCTTGTTTAGTTTCATCTTTCCTTTAACTCATTTTTCTTGTTTAGTTTCATCTTTCCTTCAACTCATTTTTCTTGTTTAGTTTCATCTGTTCTTCAACTCAATTTTCTTGTTTAGTTTCATCTGTTCTTCAACTCAATTTTCTTGTTTAGTTTCATCTGTTTTTCAACTCAATTTTCTTTTTTAGTTTCATCTTTCCTTTAACTCATATTTCTTGTTTAGTTTCATCTGTTTCTTCAACTCATTTTTCTTGTTTAGTTTCATCTGTTCTTCAACTCATTTTTCTTGTTTAGTTTCATCTGTCCTTCAACTCATTTTTCTTGTTTAGTTTCATCTGTCCTTCAACTCATTTTTCTTGTTTAGTTTCATCTGTTCTTCAACTCAATTTTCTTGTTTAGTTTCATCTGTTCTTCAACTCATTTTTCTTGTTTAGTTTCATCTGTTCTTCAACTCATTTTTCTTGTTTAGTTTCATCTGTTCTTCAACTCAATTTTCTTGTTTTTTTCTTGTTTAGTTTCATCATCTGTTTCTTCAACTCATTTTTCTTGTTTAGTTTCATCTTCTTTCATTTTTCTTGTTTAGTTTCTCAACTCATTTTTCTTGTTTAGTTTCATCTGTTCTTCAACTCATTTTTCTTGTTTAGTTTCATCTGTTCTTCAACTCATTTTTCTTGTTTAGTTGAAGAACAGATGAAACTAAACAAGAAAAATGACTCATTTTTCTTGTTTAGTTTCATCTGTTCTTCAACTCATTTTTCTTGTTTAGTTTCATCTGTTCTTCAACTCATTTTTCTTGTTTAGTTTCATCTGTTCTTCAACTCATTTTTCTTGTTTAGTTTCATCTGTTCTTCAACTCATTTTTCTTGTTTAGTTTCATCTGTTCTTCAACTCATTTTTCTTGTTTAGTTTCATCTGTTCTTCAACTCATTTTTCTTGTTTAGTTTCATCTGTTCTTCAACTCAATTTTCTTGTTTAGTTTCATCTGTTCTTCAACTCATTTTTCTTGTTTAGTTTCATCTGTTCTTCAACTCATTTTTCTTGTTTAGTTTCATCTGTTCTTCAACTCATTTTTCTTGTTTAGTTTCATCTGTTCTTCAACTCATTTTTCTTGTTTAGTTTCATCTGTTCTTCAACTCATTTTTCTTGTTTAGTTTCATCTGTCCTTCAACTCAATTTTCTTGTTTAGTTTCATCTTTCCTTTAACTCATTTTTCTTGTTTAGTTTCATCTGTTCTTCAACTCATTTTTCTTGTTTAGTTTCATCTGTTCTTCAACTCATTTTTCTTGTTTAGTTTCATCTGTCCTTCAACTCAATTTTCTTGTTTAGTTTCATCTGTCCTTCAACTCATTTTTCTTGTTTAGTTTCATCTGTTCTTCAACTCATTTTTCTTGTTTAGTTTCATCTGTTCTTCAATTCAATTTTCTTGTTTAGTTTCATCTGTTCTTCAACTCAATTTTCTTGTTTAGTTTCATCTGTTCTTCAACTCATTTTTCTTGTTTAGTTTCATCTGTTCTTCAACTCATTTTTCTTGTTTAGTTTCATCTCTCCTTTAACTCAATTTTCTTGTTTAGTTTCATCTGTTCTTCAACTCATTTTTCTTGTTTAGTTTCATCTGTCCTTCAACTCATTTTTCTTGTTTAGTTTCATCTTTCCTTTAACTCATTTTTCTTGTTTAGTTTCATCTGTTCTTCAACTCAATTTTCTTGTTTAGTTTCATCTCTCCTTTAACTCAATTTTCTTGTTTAGTTTCATCTGTTCTTCAACTCATTTTTCTTGTGTTTAGTTTCATCTGTTCTTCAACTCATTTTTCTTGTTTAGTTTCATCTGTTCTTCAACTCATTTTTCTTGTTTAGTTTCATCTGTTCTTCAACTCATTTTTCTTGTTTAGTTTCATCTGTTCTTCAACTCATTTTTCTTGTTTAGTTTCATCTGTTCTTCAACTCATTTTTCTTGTTTAGTTTCATCTGTTCTTCAACTCAATTTTCTTGTTTAGTTTCATCTGTTCTTCAACTCATTTTTCTTGTTTAGTTTCATCTGTTCTTCAACTCATTTTTCTTGTTTAGTTTCATCTGTTCTTCAACTCATTTTTTCTTGTTTAGTTTCATCTGTTCTTCAACTCAATTTTCTTGTTTAGTTTCATCTGTTCTTCAACTCAATTTTCTTGTTTAGTTTCATCTGTTCTTCAACTCATTTTTCTTGTTTAGTTTCATCTGTTCTTCAACTCAATTTTCTTGTTTAGTTTCATCTGTTCTTCAACTCATTTTTCTTGTTTAGTTTCATCTGTTCTTCAACTCAATTTTCTTGTTTAGTTTCATCTGTTCTTCAACTCATTTTTCTTGTTTAGTTTCATCTGTTCCTTCAACTCTGTTCTTTTTCTTGTTTTAGTTTCATCTGTTCTTCAACTCATTTTTCTTGTTTAGTTTCATCTGTTCTTCAACTCATTTTTCTTGTTTAGTTTCATCTGTTCTTCAACTCATTTTTCTTGTTTAGTTTCATCTGTTCTTCAACTCATTTTTCTTGTTTAGTTTCATCTGTTCTTCAACTCATTTTTCTTGTTTAGTTTCATCTGTTCTTCAACTCATTTTTCTTGTTTAGTTTCATCTGTTCTTCAACTCATTTTTCTTGTTTAGTTTCATCTGTTCTTCAACTCATTTTTTCTTGTTTAGTTTCATCTGTTCTTCAACTCATTTTTCTTGTTTAGTTTCATCTGTTCTTCAACTCAATTTTCTTGTTTACTCAATTTTCTTGTTTAGTTTCATCTGTTCTTCAACTCATTTTTCTTGTTTAGTTTCATCTGTTCTTCAACTCATTTTTCTTGTTTAGTTTCATCTGTTCTTCAACTCATTTTTCTTGTTTAGTTTCATCTGTTCTTCAACTCAATTTTCTTGTTTAGTTTCATCTGTTCTTCAACTCATTTTTCTTGTTTAGTTTCATCTGTTTTTCAATTCAATTTTCTTATTTAGTTTCATCTGTTCTTCAACTCAATTTTCTTGTTTAGTTTCATCTGTTCTTCAACTCATTTTTCTTGTTTAGTTTCATCTGTTCTTCAACTCATTTTTCTTGTTTAGTTTCATCTGTTCTTCAACTCATTTTTCTTGTTTAGTTTCATCTGTTCTTCAACTCATTTTTCTTGTTTAGTTTCATCTGTTCTTCAACTCATTTTTCTTGTTTAGTTTCATCTGTTCTTCAACTCTTCAACTCATTTTTTCATTTCTTGTTTAGTTTCATCTTCAACTCATTTTTCTTGTTTAATTTCATCTTTCCTTCAACTCATTTTTCTTGTTTAGTTCCATCTGTTCTTCAACTCAATTTTCTTGTTTAGTTTCATCTGTTCTTCAACTCAATTTTCTTGTTTAGTTTCATCTGTTTTTCAATTCAATTTTCTTATTTAGTTTCATCTGTTCTTCAACTCATTTTTCTTGTTTAGTTTCATCTGTCCTTCAATTCAATTTTCTTATTTAGTTTCATCTGTTCTTAACTCATTTTTCTTGTTTAGTTTCATCTGTTCTTCAACTCATTTTTCTTGTGTTTAGTTTCATCTGTTCTTCAACTCATTTTTCTTGTTTAGTTTCATCTGTTCTTCAACTCATTTTTCTTGTTTAGTTTCATCTGTTCTTCAACTCATTTTTTTTCTTGTTTAGTTTCATCTGTCCTTCAACTCATTTTTCTTGTTTAGTTTCATCTTTCCATTAACTCATTTTTCTTGTTTAGTTTCATCTGTTCATCAACTCTTTTTTCTTGTTTAGTTTCATCTTTCCTTTAACTCATTTTTCTTGTTTAGTTTCATCTGTCCTTCAATTTGTTTTTTTGTTTAGTTTCATCTCTCCTTCAATTTGTTTTTCTTGTTTAGTTTCATCTCTCCTTTAACTCTTCTTTCTTGTTTAGCTTTATCTATCCTCCAACTCATTATTCTTATTAGTTTTTTAAGTCTTTCAACTCATATATTTTGTTCATTTTATCACTCTTTCATCTCATATTTCTTGTCAGTTTTCCTACCACGTACTATTGCCTCTCCTACTGCTGCTAAAGTCATACCAACAGCTGGCTGAAATCCAGGAAAACATTGTGGGGACAAAATATCTCTGAATAAGTTAACCCAGAAGAACACTAATTGGGTTAAATCCTGGTTGAACATATGAGGAACAGAGAAAGCACACATGGCTGTCACCAGTGCCATACCTGGAAAAACTCTATGGAGATTCAAATAGCCTCAAACTGACTACTGCTTTCTTTGAAAATATTCAAGTTGACGTCTTGAGAGTGTATGAAGAAGAAGAAATCCTGGTTTTTGGAGCCGCGCTAGCGTAGTGGTTACCACACCGCTCTGGCGACCGGGTGATTCAGGATCAAACCCGGGCGACTGCATTTGAGGATTTTTCGTCCACCGGGATTTGGACTGGATTAACTCGAGATCTGGCGAGAACATTTGAAGGAGTGTCGTCGACCAGGGATTGGCGGCTCCTGAGCCGACCCAGCTCTAAAGGGTACCCCCGAAATCGGCGAGTATCTGCCTGAATGGCGAGGGACACCTGTCTCTCTGTACAAGAAAAAAAGGGATACTCACGTAAAATCAATGTCAGGCTAGACATTAATAATAACCTGAGATTTCGCCTCAAGTATTAGCAGGCATACGAAAAAGAAAAAAAAAAATCCTGGTTTTATTGTGCATTCATCCACTACTCACCAATTCCCTGTGAAGCAGAGGCTTTCATGAAATTCACATAAAGTCTTCCTCTCCTGTGGCATTGATTCGAGGTCTTCCCATGTCTTCCCATATCTTTTTTATCTCATGCCTTTCTTCAGTTTCCTTCTCAGTATGTTCTTGAAGAAGGAAGGAAGGATCCCGTTACACACCCATTGAGGCATATTGGGAATATGGTGTTAGGCCCATATTTTCTTGACCATCAGCACACTAGGGGTGATGTGGTCAGCATCACGCTGGCCGCCTTAACCTTCCCAGAGTTGTTCTGGTACCCAATTCATGAGGTTGGGTTGACTCCGGAGCCGTTTGCAGTCTAAAAAATCCCACCTCAACTGGGGATCCTACAGACCACTGAGCTAGGAAGCCAGTGCACTAACCACTTGTGACTGTTTGGTGCAGGCTTCCTGCAGGACCAGCAGCAGTGGTGGTTCCATGCTCCAGAGGGAGCGGAAAGGAAAATGATAATGGTGATGCTTGTGTTATTAATACAGTGGTTGTATAAATCTGAATAACAGGTCATTTCCTACCTCCTCACATCCACAGACAACAGCCCCCGTGACATTGAACTTCAGAGTTTCCTACAGGAAGCCTTGAGAATGAAGGACTTCAATCATCCACATGTGCTGGCACTTATTGGGGTATGCCTCGACTTGGACGAGATGCCTTTAGTGGTCTTGCCCTTCATGAAGCATGGTGACTTACTGACCTATATCAGAGATGAAAAGAATGTGAGTTCTTTTCCTTTATCATTTTGAACTGAAGTAAATATTTCACAAAGTTTTAGTATTGATGCTGTCCCATGTAGGTCAGGGAGGTCTCTGAAGGGACACAGAAAGAATAGAACTACTGCACTGTCAAGCATGTCATACAAGGCAAGTAATATGAGGTTGTACATGGAGCTGACAACCTCATCATATATAAAACATTGCCACAGAAATCATGTGACTGCTTGATGCAGGCTTCCTGAGCAACTATCTGCAGTGGTGACTGCATGCCCAGTAAGGAGTGCAGAGGAAAAGGGTAATGATGTATTAATACTGGCAGTGCAGTGGTAGATATTTGTTATTGGAAATGTTATTTTGTCTGTGTAGCATGCAGCTTTGTTAATGTCATATTACGTGCATCATTGGTAACATCATAAGGTAAGATGGTAGGAAACTCTATACAGAGCAATGTAACAGGGGGCAATCTGATCATCAGAAGTTGTCCCCCCCATCGATCAAGTGGTTTGGCCCCTTTATCTCCTTAACACACTAAGGGGGAGCTGGTCCACTTGGGTTGTGACTCCCAAGTGTCGGCCTCCTGTTGTCTTGTGAAGAGAATTGAAAACATTTCACCTTGGATGCAGCTTTAAACTTCACTGCTGTTTTTCTGCCAGCTGGAGGCAATTGTGAAAGTAACCATTGTTTTGAAAATAAATTACTGTCCTGAATTCTGTTGCGGTTGTTTCACACCCAGCACGATGCTGTTTCCGCGGTTTCACTGAGCCCGTGATCTTGACTGTCCTTTCAAACCCAACAGTTTCAGTAGATCATACGTTGAGGCAGCCATGAGACCTCTTGCACCCACCTCAACATCCATGACCATTGCAGTGAATCCATCATTCATATCCCTGAATGTTCCTGAGACCAGATCATTAATTAATCTTCTTTGGAAGCCCACTAGACGTGCACATGTGTGAGAGTTGCTTACGTCCATTCTCTGGAATTTCAAACGAGCAATTAATAGCACATGCGATCTGTCTCAATTGCTCATTTACATAAATCTAGTTGCTATATGAATGATTATGATAATCTGCACTCACTATACACCTCTGGCCGTAGCTTCTAGAACGGCTCTGATAGATTCTGGAATAGTACAATAACAATAAAATGAGGAGGCTGCTGTAATCTCTATATTTGATAAGATGTCTGGAATGTGATTCCTCCTCGTTCCAGGTAGATACTAAGCTGCCGATCTCATATTATATATTTTTAGCAGTTGCCAATGCCATTATTTGTGGACAGATTTAATGGTGCAAAAAATATCAACTATTTTTCTATTGTGCTCCTTAAGGAGCATACAAGCCCCCTCTGCATGTTTCACACCAATAGACAGGGATGCTTTTACCAAGACTTCCTCATCGCTCTAATATTGGCAGTGGATTAGGTTGGCACTCGTTTTTTATATGAATGAGATTTCAGTCCCCAATTCAATAACGCTCATCTTAGTCAACCTTAGCAACAAGCCCTGATGGAGCAGATCCAACCTAATTTCTTTCTTTGTCTCATCATAGAACCATCCGAGGAACTACACATGGCAACAATATAATTGTGGTCTAGTGGTTTTGTAATGATGGAGTTAGCTTTCAAAAGTTCCCGGAAAGTCGACGCATATCTGAATGAGTGATTATGGCATGGAGATTATAATCTGGTAGAAGTTTGGTATATACCTGAGGAAACGAAGTGGCTGATGTAACTTTCACATGTAGATCAATACAGAGTTAACTTTGGAAGTTTGTTTGTGTGGTGTCACGTGAGGGGGGCCCCTCGTCGGAGTTGAAAATCGACGTGGCTGATGTATAACATTCAAATTCAAATTTTTTGTAATTAGCTTGAGGTCACTCAAACAGACGTAACCTTGCTTAACAGAAGTCTTATGGTGATTACCGAAATGAAGAAATCACAAAGTTTTTATAGTGGCACAAGCCCAGAAAAATCGTCAGTTTAAACAGATGGTTTTTTGCTCTGACAATGCGTAACAAGCACATCGATCAAATGTCAAATTTTGTATATTGCTTGAGGTCACCCCCATAGACAGTAACCATTGCTTAACAAAGCTATAGGGTTATTGACCGAAATGAAGAAAGTTCCCTACAAGTTTTCTTTAATGGCACAAAAGCCCAGAAAAATGTAGAACAAACAGGTATATGGGATTAGCTTCATGACTATGCGCCACACATCGATTCCCTACTGTTGAAGCAAGTATCCACTTGTCGCAATGCACAATGGGACAGCCCTGAACATCATCCATATACTCACTGACTCATGGCAGACCGCCTATTTTATCTTTTTCCCTGGCCTGAAAATTCGGCATCTCGAAAGGGGCAGAGAATGCATAGAGATACTGAGGACGTTATCACCAATGCGACAAAGCAGCTGAGAGAGGTGTCAAAGAATGGGTTCCAGGAATGTTTCCAACAGCTGTATGGACGTTGACAAAAGTGTGTAGTTGCCGAAGGGAACTATTTTGAAGGAAATATAGTGTAAATAATTGTATTGTTACTTATTTCTATACAATACACAAATTCTGGGAACTTTTTGAAGCTACCTCGTATATACAGCAGTGCTAGCAGTGTGTTGTATATGGCATAGGTAGTGGTGCAGTGTGAAACTTGGTAGTAAGGATGCATGTACACAGCAGTAGTAATAGTAGTGGTGTGTTATATGTCACATTGGTAATCTGCTGCACTCTCTCAACTGTCTTCTTTTTTTTTTTTTGCCATTTACGAAGCCACTTCTGCAGCTCTCCTCCCCCCCCCCCTTCTTTTTTTTTCAAGGAGCCAGCTCTTAAGCATTCATGTGGTTTTGCAGTGGTGATTTCTGTTGTAGTTTTTTACACAATGATGTTGTCAGTGCCACACACACAACCACATATTAGTCACCTCTCACACCATACCTGAGGGAGCAGTCATCCTATTATGTCATTGTTTACTCAGAAGAACAACATAGGGTGGTATTGGTAATGGTGAATTATATCAATGTTGTTGTTTAGCTAAGGCTGCTGAGCTTCTCACTCTTTATCAGCTAATGCCAAGTTGAAGACTCCTTGGTATTATCTACACTGCAGATCTAGGCTCTTCCTGTGGTTTTTCTGCTATTCCGAAGCATGTTGAGTTGAAATCGTGAGCTCCAGTTTCTCCAGCTTGGCTTGCATTTAAAGGATCATCACATCTAGTCACAAGCTAGGAGTAAGAAGTGCATGGCATATTGTGCATTCCCCGCCATCCAAGGGGGCTCTCCAACTATGCAGAGCTAAAATACTGTACTCTGGTTCTGGGCTCTCCCAAGGAATTGTTACATCCTGCACAGAGCCACTTCTCAGCTTCCCCTGCCTATCACTTAGTTCATAGTGAGATCCTTCTGCATGCAGTCAACCAAGTCAAAGCCAAAGAATTACGCCTGGGGCTCAAGTGACTTCTCCAAGCTTAATGTGCAATGCTAGGTTCTCAACAAGTTTCACCACAGGGGGAATCCCTGGAAGTGTGTGGATGATTTCAAGAGTCAATGAGGATGTAATTAGCCTCACAGACATAGGTTCACTTCCATGAACATATATTGTGCATAGCTGGTGGTCATATAACGATGACTCCAGATATGCCTCCATGCATACATCAGTGTTAATTATTATGCATTATACAACTTGTGCCATAATGGCATTTGCTATGTTGTATTTTATACTGCAGTGGCAATGATGTATTGTATTTGACATTAATAATGGTGCACTATGTATGGTATTTGTAGTGGTGTATTATATTCAACATTATTTTCCATTAATTTTCATCTCCACCTCTCTTCCCAGTGTGTGTTTTTATTTTTTTTTATTTTTTGGTCACCCTCTACCTTTTTTACCCTGGAGCTCCAGAACAAGGATTGTCTTGTAATGCTATCTGTTGGTTTAGTTTTTTTTTAATTTTTTTTTTATTTTTTATATATACACGTGTGTCCTATCCAAAGCTTGTGTCTTTTCTTCACCTTCTGTTTCAGTGGTAGTTGTCTGGTTCTGTCATCAGTTCCATGAGGTCATTGTGTAACATTATGGATAGCTTGTATGTATGGCGTTTCTACTGGTGCGTTTTATACAGCAATGGTAATGCTGTATTTTATACAAATGTGGTAATGGTGTATTGTATCACAACGATCGTTTTCCTTGTCACTCCCTATGGAGAATGGAGGCAATGGTGAAAATGATGTATTACGTTAAATGTGCTTATAATAATAATTTTAATATTTATGTCTTTAACTTAATGTTACAGTTATTCAAACGATGTTTAAAAATGTAATGTTAACATTTACCAGTTTATAAGTAATTGTTACACAGTCTTCCTTACTTTTTATTTGTAACTTTATGTAACTATTAAATTTTTAAAGCATTGGGTGATTCATTCAGCATGTATCTTAATCTCTGTACCATATTTAATTTAACTTTTTTTTTTTGTATTTCACAATGCCGCAAAAATCTAATATTGCTGTTAACATGTCTAGTCGAAATATATTATCATTAATATATTATCATTGACTGAAAAGAATTATAAAAATAAGATAAATCTCTGCCATCTAACACTTGCCTATATATAAGACGTAACATATTTTTTATAACATTGCAGACGTTAACCTGTGAGAAAGTAAATGTCATTATTAATGCAAGATGATGCTGTTGCCATTGTGAGACTAACATTTCCCATTATACTTTTTGTTTTACTTTATGTCATCCGATCTTATCCATCAGAATGCTCTAACAGACACTTCACTTATATTCCACAATTATCCAGTGCACACACAAAAATTTGGTGACAATTGTCTTTTATCTGTTGTTTAGTGGGTGCGAAGTTCCATTCTGTTGTTTTTAGTGGGTGCAGTTTTCTTATCTGTTTCAAGGTGGGCACAGTCTTCTGATCTGTTCTTTTAGTGGGCTTAGTTTTCTTATCTGTTCTTCATTATCTGATCTGTTCTTTTAGTGGGCTTAGTTTTCTTATCTGTTCATTATCTGATCTGTTCTTTTAGTCTTCTTTCTTCTTTGATCCTTAGCCGCCGACCGTCAAAGCAGTCAGTGGCCATCACGCCTGGTGGCGTCTTGTAGGGCAACAACAAATTGATTCCACTTTGCTCGGTCGGTGGCCATCCTTCGTACAGTGCCCCAACTCTGGTTCATTCTTTGCATCTTAGTCCTCCGCCAAGTTGTTTTTGGTCGGCCTCTATTTCGTTTCCCTTCAGGGGTCCATAGCATAGCTGTTCTTGTGATGGTATCGGGGTCTCTTCTGAGGACATGGCCAACCCAGCTCCAGCATCTGCCAGCTATGATGGGGTGCATGTCCTCTTGCTTGCTTCGAGTAAGCAGATCTTGGTTGGTGATGGTATTCGGCCAAAAGATTCCGTGAATTTTTCTTAAGCATGTTGTGTGAAAAGATGACAATTTCGACATTTTCTTCTCTGTAACTCTCCAGCATTCCGCACCATAGAGAAGCACAGAAAGCACACAGCTCTGAAATAATCTTAATTTTGTACTTGTGCTGTACTGAGAGGACTTCCAGATGTTGTTTAGACTAAAAAAGGCTGTTCTTGCTTTGTTCATTTTGTTGTAGATGTCTTTGCTTGCTCCGCCGTCTGGTGTTACTATGCATCCTAGGTATGTGAAGGTGTCTGTCTGTTCCAGTTGTTGATTCCTTACTGATATGGGCTCAGGGTTGCTCACATTGAGCGTCATGACCTCTGACTTCTTTAGATTGATGTTCAAGCCCACCTGCTGGCTATACTTATTAAGTCTATCCGTTTTTTCCTGGATGTGTTGATGTGAATGTGCTAGTAGTGCAATGTCATCTGCATATTCCAGATCTTCTAATGTAGAAAATGTAGTCCATCTTATTCCTCTTGGACTGCCCTCTGTTGTCTGGCGCATCACCCAGTCTATGACTGTTAAAAATAGAGTGGTTGATAAGGGGCATCCCTGTCGTACTCCTGTCTTCACCTCAAAGGTTAGGTTGTTCTTTTAGTGGGCTTAGTTTTCTTATCTGTTCTTTATTATCTGATCTGTTCTTTTAGTGGGCTTATTTTTCTTATCTGTTCTTCATTATCTGATCTGTTCTTTTAGTGGGTTTAGTTTTCTTATCTGTTCTTCATTATCTGATTTGTTCTTTTAGTGGGCTTAGTTTTCTTATCTGTTCTTCATTATCTGATCTGTTCTTTTAGTGGGCTTAGTTTTCTTATCTGTTCTTCATTATCTGATCTGTTCTTTTAGTGGGCTTAGTTTTCTTATCTGTTCTTCATTATCTGATCTGTTCTTTTAGTGGACTTAGTTTTCTTATCTGTTCTTCATTATCTGATCTGTTCTTTTAGTGGGCTTAGTTTTCTTATCTGTTCTTCATTATCTGATCAGTTCTTTTAGTGGGCTTAATTTTCTTATCTGTTCTTCATTATCTGATCTGTTCTTTTAATGGGCTTAGTTTTCTTATCTGTTCTTCATTATCTGATCTGTTCTTTTAGTGGGCTCATTTTTCTTATCTGTTCTTCATTATCTGATCTGTTCTTTTAGTGGGCTCATTTTTCTTATCTGTTCTTTTAGTGGGCTCAGTTTTCTTATCTGTTCTTCATTATCTGATCTGTTCTTTTAGTGGGCTTAGTTTTCTTATCTGTTCTTCATTATCTGATCTGTTCTTTTAGTGGGCTCATTTTTCTTATCTGTTCTTCATTATTTGATCTGTTCTTTTAGTGGGCTCAGTATTCTTATGTTCTTCATTATCTGATCTGTTCTTTTAGTGGGCTTAGTTTTCTTATCTGTTCTTTATTATCTGATATGTTCTTTTAGTGAGCTCATTTTTCTTATCTGTTCTTTTAGTGGGCTCAGTTTTCTTATCTGTTCTTCATTATCTGATCTGTTCTTTTAGGGGCTCATTTTTCTTATCTGTTCTTTGTGAGCATAGTTTTCTGATCTGTTCTTCATTGAGCTCAGTTTTCTTTTATGTTTGTCAGTGTGCTTAATTTTCTTATCTTTGGTTTCATTGGGTACAGTTCTCTTCTTATCTTCAGTAGGCACAATTTTCTTATCTTTTTGTTTAATGAGTACTGATTTCTTATGTGTTCCTTAGTGGGCATCATCTCTTTTCTTATCTGTTAATCAGGGGGCCTTGTTCTCTTGGCTGTTTGCACAGTTGACTTTTGTTTAGTTCTGTCCCATAGGTCATAACAAATGTAACAACAGTATTTAAGAAAACCAGTCAATAAGTTATTGAATGCTGATAATAAGTTATTGAATGTTGATATTAAGTTATTGAATGTTGACAAATAAATTATTGAATGTTGATGCATTTTCCTCTTACAAATTTTTAATGCAAGTATAACAACACTTATAACAACCAGCATGACTTACCTTTCATAAATGTCATGGCTTCAATTTCAGCAACCAACCATTAAAGATTTAATCATGTTTGGCATTGACATTGCCAAAGGCATGGATTACCTGTCCAGTCTCAAGTTTGTACATCGAGACCTGGCAGCTAGAAACTGCATGTAAGTGTTTGCTAAAGGACCCATTACTGACTGATTTTCACTGCTACCATTTTTTCAGAACCATTGGTTCCTAATGATGTCATACCTCCCCTTGATCTCCTGGGTAGTGAGATTGTAGCCTTCTCGGATAAGGGCAAAAAAGTAGGAGCCCCCATGTGCAAGTTGCAGGCTTTAAAATTCCTTCGGCAGTTGGGAATCATAAAGAGTAGGCCATACGGCCGCTGCCAGGGCAACATTTTTTTTTAAGATTCGGAAACCTACCCTGATTCCTTTATACACACATTGAGATTTTCACTGGGCTACTGAGTTCGTGCACTGCTCTGAGATCCTTCTTGTGTGAACCTAAGGAAGGAAATCAGAGCACTTATGGTATTGTCCGTTTGCAATGAAGACAGTCCTTCACACCAAACCAATCCATTGCTGAGTGGCTTTTTATACACTACTTTCTATTTTGTTATTGATAAGTATTAATGAGTGGTTTGTTAATAATACCATTACTGATTGCATGTTCACAATCACTTTGTCAAAAATGTTGACATTAGGAAAACTCTGCTAATTATAAGTTTTTTCATTAAAAAAAATAAGTAATAATACTTTTTTTTCGTGGCATGTCACTCGTGTGAAAAAAATGACCAACCCATGTATGACAGTCAGTTTGATCATGTTTCCTGTCCTTGTGCTTTATACTACCACACAAGCACATTAAACATGTTTTATTAAATTATTTCGTTACAAATAAATTGAACTACAGAATTTAATCCCACCATTTAATTTACCAAGTACTCGACATGCACAGCCATTTCAGCGAATGTGTAGTTCATAACTATCCCAGCTCGCTGTTATGTGTCAATTATTATTTAAACAGAAAGAGTCGCAGTTAAAGTTAGCGTTAGTGGTCATTGTTCTGAGATTTGGCCACGTATTATTTACAAGAAAACTAAATGCTGGAAACAGTGTTATGGCTATCGGTTTAGCATTACAGTTTGGTCTCATGCTTAGGATGCAGAGACGGAAAAAAAGTACCCTAATTCTGTGTGTAAAAAAATAAATAAAAATAATTTTCGACAGATATTGAGGTCATACATTTTTAAAAAAAACAGCAAATGTTATGGATCGAGAGTTGGGCTACTTCTCTATATCAAGTTGGGCGACCTCGGAAATTTAAAACATTCTGGTTTCCAAAACATACCCGTCTGAAATGCTTGGGACGGGTATGTTTTGGAAACCAGAATGTTTTTAAACCTTTACTAAGCTCTAGGTTCCATTATTGATACCTTTGTTGATTATTGATACCTCTGTTGATTATTGATACCTCTGTTGATTATTGATACCATTGTTAAGTGGCTTTTTTATATTTTTTGGCTTATTTTGATGAGCATTTATGAGTGGTTTGTTAATAATACCATTACTGACTGGTATGCTGCTATAACCATTATTGACTTGTTTGTAGTGTTCATACATGCCACATGCTACGGTTTACCCATAATCTGTACAAGATGTTTACATTTTCAGATATGTACACCCCATACATACTTTCTGTACAGGTTTTTTTGCCTAATTATTAACTATATATATATATAAATCAATTGTCTTGCGCCATAACTTAGTCGATATTTGCGTCATGAGATTCGGCGAGATTAACATCTTTCATGAATAAAAAATCAACCAATTAAATCAAGCTGCCTATTTTTCGATTGATGCGGGATTTGCGAGAGTCCGTGTGATGTGTTGTTCATTTATCATTTTTTGCTAATGCTGACGGCAGCCAGCACGTTACTGATTATTTTAACGATTACATCGCATTGAGCATAATTTATTATTTACGGCTGCTTATAAGCAACAACAAAGAGGTGGATACCGCTACATATTACTTGATTTCACTAAAACGTGTAGAATATGTGTAAGAAATGTATATTTTAATAATAACAAGAAAAGAATTATGAAATTGGAGAAAAAAAAAATCACGAAAGCAAGGCAAATTTATATCTTAACCAGATCAGAGCCCCTGGAAAAGTTTGTTTAGAGTTACTTCTCTTCTAAGTTTTAATTTCCTTTCTTAAAAACATTATGATTTTTCTTAGGTGGATAAATCATTATTTCGATCAGTCAGTGAGTTATTTTTATTAAATAATTAATTGTTATCAATGTTTGTCATATTGTCAATTAACACTAAAGTAAAGGAAAAAGGTAAAGGAACCCGTTACACGCCCATTGAGGCATATTGGGAATATGGTGTTAGGCCCATATTATCTTGACCGTCGGCACACTAGGGGTGATGTGGTCGGCATCACGCCGGCCGCCTTAACCTTCCCAGAGTTGCTCTGGTACCCATTTGGGGCTGGGTCGACCCAGGAGCCGTTTGTGGCCTAAAAATTTCCCACCTCATCTGGGGATCGAACCATAGACCACTGCGCTAGGAAGCCAGTGCACTAACCACTATGCTACCGCGGCTCCTAACACTAAAGTAATATGAGTATTTAAAACTGCTAATGAGGCTAAAATGGCTATTTTGATTTTTGAAGTTTGGTAGAGAATAAATTATGCTAGCGCCATTTTATATTTTTGTTGCAAATTATGATCTTTTTGTTTTAAAAAAATTAATACGATAATGTGATTTTATTATTTTTTTAAATAACATCAAATATTTATTGAAATAATTCAAAACCACCCTAGAAACTTCCCCATTCCATTTCATATAGCAGGATATTATTGTTCAATTTTTCTCTTTGCAATAACAATGAATAAGTAAAATAAGTTGTGTGAACATTGGAACGTCTTCTTCGGTGTCATCCTTATATGTCGTTAGGGTTAAGATTAAGGTTTGGGTTCAGGGTTAGGTTTAGGATTTCTAACCCATACCACTTATTACTGTGTCTCGGAATTCTTTTATAAGGTCCTATCGAGCACAGAATTTCCTAGTCTGTTAGTGATAATTAAGCGCAGAAATATACAAAACGATGACACGATCACATCATTTTTACAGAGTAAAATAAACTCTGACATTTATTGTTTGGGTTTTAAAACAAGTGAAGACCTGCTTTAAAAGCCAAAGTCCCCATGCCACAGTTATAAGGCAGCCAACTGTAATTAAAAATATTTTTACACGAATTTACTCCTATGTTATGTTTTTTCAATTTTTGTACAGGTTTTGCGGGTCTTTGTGCAGGGTTTTTGGATTTTGTGTACAGGTTTTTCATCTCCAAGGTGTGGCATGTATGAGTGTTGTGTATAGCCCCTGCAGCTCCAGCACTGTGGAGGTCCCTTGATTAACTATCTGGAACCGCACTCATTCAAAATGAACCGCACTCATTCAAAATGAACCGCACTCATTCAAAATCCCTGTTATGAGATCTAGAAATAACTTCACTGTTATTTATATATATTTATATAAGTAGAGCCAAAGAGAAATAGTAAGTAGATGCAAGCTAAGATGAAGCAGAAAAAATGACAATAACTATCGGATTCAAGTTATCTGTTCTGTTTGTTATTCATTTGCTTTGTATTCTTTCTTGCATGACTGATGAAGACTTTTCATTGGTATAGTTAATATACTTGGTGATTGAAAAGTCTCTTCCCATTTTTAAATGTTTATATCCTGACCATTATCTTATGTATGTACACGAAACAAATTTCAAAACACAGAGCAATAGATGCCATTTAACTAATAAGTTTGATCTTTTACTCTTTTTTCAAGAAACAAAACAAAAAATAAAAATAGCCAATAAAAAGATGTTAGAATAGAAATCAAAATATCCTGGCCACTATTAAGTTAAACAGGTCAGATCTGGCATTGATCTATAATGTTGATGTGACATAGCATATCATCAATACCCTTTAGCTCCCCAAGGAGCATATGCCTTCAACAAACACATGCCAAGTCCTCCTGTCCTGTGCCATCCGCTCAAGTTCTTTCCATGTTTTCCTCATCATTTTCACCTCTGTTTCCAGTTCTCTTCTCCATGTGTTTTTTGGTCCACCTCTGCCTCTCTTTCCCTGTGGATTCCAGAACAAGAGCTGCCTTGTAATGCTATCAGCAGGTTTCCTCAATGTGTGTCCTATCCATTGCCAGCGTCGTCTTCTCAACTCTTGTTCCACTGGCACTTGTCTGGTTCTTGTCATCAATTCCACATTTGTGACTTTGTCATACCATTTCAGTCCTTCTATTGTACATTAATTTCGTTGATTTTTGAAAAGGCTTTTGGCAGTATACATAGGGACAGTTTATGGAAAATACTGAGGGCTTATGGAATTCCAAGCTGCATAGTGTCAATCATAAAAAGCCTCTATGCCAACTTTACGTGTAGCGTAGGGCAGAGCAACCTAACCTGTGAGGTGAAGACAGGAGTACGACAGGGATGCCCCTTATCAACCACTCTATTTTTAACAGTCATAGACTGGATGATGCGCCAGACAACAGAGGGCAGTCCAAGAGGAATAAGATAGACTACATTTTCTACATTAGAAGATCTGGAATATGCAGATGACATTGCACTATTAGCACATTCACATCAACACATCCAGGAAAAAACGGATAGACTTAATAAGTATAGCCAGCAGGTGGGCTTGAACATCAATCTAAAGAAGTCAGAGGTCATGACACTCAATGTGAGCAACCCTAAGCCCATATCAGTAAGGAATCAGCAACTGGAACAGACAGACACCTTCACATACCTAGGATGCATAGTAACACCAGACGGCGGAGCAAGCAAAGACATCAAAAACAGAATGAACAAAGCAAGAACAGCCTTTTTTAGTCTAAACAACATCTGGAAGTCCTCTCAGTACAGCACAAGTACAAAATTAAGATTATTTCAGAGCTGTGTGCTTTCTGTGCTTCTCTATGGTGCGGAATGCTGGAGAGTTACAGAGAAGGAAATGTTGAAATTGTCATCTTTTCACACAACATGCCTAAGAAAAATTCACGGAATCTTTTGGCTGAATACCATCACCAACCAAGATCTGCTTACTCGGAGCAAGCAAGAGGACATGCACACCATCATAGCTGGCAGACGCTGGAGCTGGGTTGGCCATGTCCTCAGAAGAGACCCTGATGCCATCACAAGAACAGCTATGCTATGGACCCCTGAAGGAAAACGAAAGAGAGGCCGACCAAAAACAATTTGGCGGATGACTGGAGGCTGAGATGCAAAGAATGAACCAGAGTTGGGGCACTGTACGAAGGATGGCCACTGACCGAGCAAAGTAGAATCAATTTGTTGTTGCCCTACAAGATGCCACCAGGCATGATGGCCACTGACTGCTTTGACGGTCGGCGGCTAAGGATCAAAGAAGAAGAAGATTCTATGCAAGCACCCGTTTATAAAAGTCTGTAGCTTTTTGGTTGCTGTTTTTGTTGTTCTCCATGTTTCAGAGCCATACAATAGGACTGACTTCGCCTTTGAGTTGAAGATTCTTATTTTCATGTTAGTCTTGATTTCTCTTGTTCTCCATGTTTCCCAATGCAATGAAAGCTCCTCTTGCTTTTTGTATTCTTATTTTGATATCACTGTCTGTCCCTCCAACTTTGTCTATATTACTTCCAAGATATGTGTACGGTTCTACATCTTTTAGTGGTGATTCTTCAAGTTCAACCTTGTTATCATTTCTTGCATTTATTATCATAATCTTTGTCTTTTCCCTGTGTATTTTCAGGCCCACTTGTTGTGACTTCTCATCGAGAATTTTCATTTTCTCTTGCATCTGATTATGGTTATGGGGCAGAAGAGCCAAGTCATCTGCAGCTTTTCCATCTTTCAGAAGCTTGATGGCTTTCTTTATTTCTTCTTTACTTGGTTGTTGACAGGACATAGCATGTAATTTAGTAAAATGGCATTCAAATCTTTTTATCTTGGCATTTGTTTTAGATAAGTTAATGAGATCAGTGTGAAGAAATAACAGTCTAAAAAATAGGACGTGACACTTCAGTCACCCTTCATATTGTGTTTACAACTACTTTATGTAGGGTTCATTGAACTCGGGTTCCACTTTACATAAATTTATACACAAACTGTTCCTGTCCAATAAATGTATGTATTGTAAAAGCATGTCTTTTAATACAAGGTTTTTTTAACAGAATTAAAACTTAAGGAAGCAGCGCATGAAGTTGACTATGCGTAAAAGGTACACAAATTAGTAACAGAAGAGTAATCTTTTTTAAGTGTTTAATTAAAATTTAAAATAAAATAAAAAAACAAGGAAAATATGAGCAAAGAAATAATAGACAATTGGACAAAAGGATTAAGAATGAAGATTTGAAGAAGAAAGAAAAAGTCTGCTCCTCAGGCGCTTGTCTGATTTTTGTCATCAGTTCCACATTGGTGATTGTATAATTCCATTTCAATCCTTCTGTTATATGCAAGCACCCATTTATGAAAATGGCGACAATTTTGCTTTTTTACTGAAATGTAATTTATTACGTGTTGGACAGGCCATGTGTTTTCTTTATGCTTTTGTTATCACTTATCACCACATAAATATGTTCTCATTGATTCCATATCCAGGCTAGATGAAGAGTTTCATGTGAGGGTGGCTGACTTTGGTCTGGCACGAGACATTTATGAGAAGGAATACTATAGTTCAGCAAACAAGAAGGCCAAGCTACCTGTCAAGTGGATGGCCATTGAGAGCTTAGAGAAGGGCACTTATAGTCCAAAGTCTGATGTGGTCAGTACTGAAACAAACTCTTGTTTTTATTTCGCCCAAATAACGTGACACTTTTTCCGTACAAATTTTTTAAATTTCACCTTTCAAGTCCCTAAGGGGCATAAGCCGTAAAATAAACTATTACTAAGTCCTCCTGTCCCGTGCCATCAGCTCAAGATTTTTCCATTTCTTCGTCCTCATCATGTCTGTCTCCAGTTCTCTTCTCCGTGTGTTCTTTGGTTTTTCTCTACCTCTCTTATCCTAGGTACTTCAGAACAAGATCTTTTTTTAAATAGTATCTGTCTCTTGTCTTCATGGTAGACTCTTCCCTCTTGATGTTATCTTATTGCACTGTTACCTTCCACTCTGTTATGGCCTTCAGTAAGGTGTTATGGCCTTCAGTAAGGTGTTATGTCTTTTTTCATGATCAGAATATTTTAGCTGTCTTACTTTGATCTCCTGTATTAATTATCTTTTCATTTCTATGTTTTCTAGGACCATTTTATTTGTTTTCTTCTCGTTCTATGAGACTCTGCGCGCGCGCCCCCCCCCCCCCCCAACTTATATATATATATATATATACAGACACTTCTCAGAGGCCTCAATTCTTTCTTCAAATTGCTTGTTCATGTTTCAACACCGTACAATAATAAAGAATGGATATATAGACACAAATACATAAAGCATTTGATGATTCGCAGTTTGAATTTGTGAGTTAACTGTTTAGCATCTTTTAGGCCTAAAGTTTTATCATAAATGTCTGTACAAGAAACTAATGAAATATGGTATGTTCAAGAGTAGTTTTCTTCCCTGTTTAAAACTAGAAATACTAACTTTTCTTGAAAAAAAAAAAAAAGCCAGTACTTAAGCTTAGCTTAAAAAAGTTAGTTGCTTATCCTTTACAGGACGTGGCAATCAACCCCAGCTTTTATTGGCTGTTTGTGATTTTTCTAGGCAATTTTTTTCATTCAGTAGTTTGCCATTGCTTTCTGAACGGTACGGCGCTTATACCATTGTTAAAAATCCACACAAAGCGATCTGCTTCCAAACCACCTGCAGCAGGTTTCGAACCTGGTATATCTGGATTATGAAACTGCGTTCATATCCATTAGGCCACAGGCGCTTAGCTTACCTTCTTGAAATCAATCTCTGTCTTCCCCTTTCATAAATTTAAAAAAAAAACTCATACGGTAAACATAATCAATTTCTTAAATAACTGGCTAAAGCCAAAATTGGATTTAATTTTTCTAAGGTAGGCTCGGTAGATTTAATGTAAATAAAGGTTGTAAATTGATTTAAATAACGTAATGCTTATTTACTTACTGTCATGTCTAGCTCTTAGCGTAATTACATTGTTAATTTTATCTTTGATATCTCTCACAGTGTACTGATGGTTTTATTGTATGTTGGCCATATCCCCTTCAGAATCATCGTGGAACCAGTATAATGATCTGCAAAAATGAACTGCTACATTGAGTATGATCCAAGAAAGCTATCCCGATCAATCATGGATACATGCCTATACAGATGGATCAGCAACTAATGCTGTTAGGAATGGAGGTGCCGGTATCTTTATCTCATATCCTGACAACCACTATGAGACTAGGCACATTCCCACTGGTAAATTCTGTTCCAACTATACAGCTGAGGTTCAAGCTCTAGAGCAAGCTGCAAATATGATTTATAACACCAACTCTGACTGCCACCAGGTAGTCATCCTCACAGATGCACTGTCTGTCCTGCAAGCTCTCAAGGGTGGTAAACTCCCGCATCTGAGAAATGAACTAAACAAGGTAGCTGCCAAAAAGAGAACCATACTTCAGTGGGTACCATCTCATTGTGGTGTACCCGGAAATGAAAAGGCAGATAAACTTGCAAAAAAGGGAGGAGAATGTGAACAAGAAGATAATGAAGTCACATACTTTGCGAAAAAGAGAGCTATCCAGACTATCAGAAGAGAACAGAACCAACCCAAAGACGACTATCACACTCTCGACCGGCAGGGACAGATAACTATTTTTCGCCTCAGGACAGGGCATAACAAACTGAATAAACACATGCACAAGCTACGATTGTCTGCTTCACCACTGTGCACATGTGGATTAAACGAACAAACTGCTGAGCATGTTCTACAGGATTGTCCTCTGTATGACCAGTTAAGAAAGATATACTGGCCTAATGACTCAACACTAAACTCAAAGCTATATGGAGCTAAAGAGGAACTTCAAACAACAGTCGAATTCATCATGAGAACTCATCTGACGGTGTAAACATCAAAGATGCGATCGCAAGAAGAAGAAGAAGAAGAATCGTGGAACCACAACTGCATCTGGTCCTTTTTGCGGGAAGCTTGCACCAAAGCATTCATGTTCTCCTGCAGGGATAGTTTCTGTAACAATTCCTTTTACATGACAAGACTGCCAGCCTCACGCACAACCTCATGTTAGTTGCCTCGTATGACATGCCTGAAGAAGGGGTAGTCTTACTGTTTCTTTGTGTCCTCGGAGACAACTGAGTACTAAAGGGGTCCATCAAAATAGTGACTTTTTAATTCTGTTCTTGGCCCTTCTTCTTCTTCTTTTCCTTTTCACTTCTTATGGAGCCACCACTGTAGTTGGTCCCCTTCAATGGAAGGTTGGACATGTTATTTCACATCTTCCACGTTATATGTAAATAAGCTTCATCGTATTTTATACTGCTGTCAGAGTCAAGTCACTCATCTATAGTTGATATCATTCGTCAACTGTCTACGTGTGAACTGTTGCTGTATTGCATCAAGTAAGAAATTACTTTTACACCATCAACCAAGACCTGCCTACTGTTAGGGTAGTGAAACGAACCACTATACATAATCAACAATCATCATCATCATCATCAGCATGCACGGCCACAAAGCATCAAAGCATTTATATACTCTTTTTTCATTGGGAGTTTCTGAAGTGATTTGTTTTACAGGATGAGGTTGCAAGCCCCATGTACAACCTCATTAATTGTCTGCTATTCTTACGTACAGCCTTTTCATCACCTGAGGGAGTAGAAGTCCTGTTCTTTCTTTGTCTTCCCAAATCCCCCTCCCCAGAAATTGCATGGGTGGTTCATGACCCCTTTATATTGTGGTTAAAAAATGTTATACATTTCTTTATTTTTTTAGCCCTTGGTCTCACACTATTATGTCTATTTTACAAATTATTGACTGTTACTATGTTCTTTTGCACTCAAACACTGATCTTCTTTAGCAGTTTATTCTATGATTATGTTTTTAAATACTTAATATCTGCACAGTGGTCCTTTGGTGTTGTCCTGTGGGAGCTGATGACGAGAGGTCTCATGCCTTACCCAGAAGTGGACAACTGGGACATCATCCGCTATCTGAAGGCTGGACGCCGTATGCCTCATCCAAATTACTGCCCAGATCCTTTGTGAGTGGACATAGCTTGATTTAGTATTAGTCTACATGTCTAGTTGCAGAAGCTGCAAACATTGACCTAGTTTCATTTGTGTGTGTGTTTTTTTGGGGGTTTTTTTAAATTTTATTATCCTCTATCTCTCTCTCACTTGCTCCTTTCTCTCTCTGTCTCGTGTTATTTTTTTTAAGGGGAGGAGCTACATTGAAATGCTGTTTTTATAAATAGCTGCAGGATTTCCATGCAAATGTACAAGACTAACTTGCAACATTAACTCTTACTATACGGGAGCTAAAACCGTGTTTTTACGCGCTAGTTTAGCTATCGTTACCGTCGCGCGCCACTTCACGGGGCGAGCCGTAAAATTGGTACTAAACCCGCGCCACTTCACGGGGCTTGCCGGATTCTAAGAGTTAATAGCTATGCAAACCAACATATTTGATAGTATGATGCTATTGGCTGCCATAGAAATTATTTATCCAGTGGAAAGTAGCTCTGCCAAATCTCGTATAGACTGACTAAGAAATACGCAAGTTCCAAGAAAATTTGTAACATAAAACAAGGTTCTGAGAAATACATGGTTTTCTTCAAAGGAAAAGTACAATTTCTTTAAGAAAATACAGTGTGCAAAATTAAAATATGTCTTCTTAAAATGTGTTCTGACAAGTGATTTTCACATATTTAGGTTCAGGAGAACATAAATTATCAGAGCATAAACTAATTCCAGTTTTCATTTTTGTTCAACTTTGACTTAAAATGTACAGCCTCTCCACCCCTTAAAGAGCGCAGACATATTGCTTGTGTTTTACAGGTTTTCAAGTATTTATGAAAGACTGGAACATTTCAAGACTTTTTAAATATGTTAAATTAAAAACATGCACATGTATTCCAGAAGCTAGCTAGTGTAGCTTGGTAGCATAGTGAACATAACTAAGGAAGAACTAGCCCTATATGGTTCTGAGACAAAGAAAGGACAGCACCACTTCTTGGGCAGGCACATTGTTAGAGTGCTACTCCAAGCGGTGGTCTGCTGATTGTGAGACACTAGTCTATAAAATCCACAATTTTAAAAACATATTGTGTTTTCAAAAGCACAGAACATGATATTAATGACAATGCCACTGCATTAGGCACATACATGCAAATTATGTCTAATACAAAAAATAATATGGTCAAACACAGTACCTGTCCCTCTTGCTTTGGGGAGGATACAAAATTACCAGTTCGCTGCATCTGTTAGCTTGAGAAGTACAATTATAAGAGACTAATAATGTTAGGTTATGCATAGGTAAAAGGTAAAGGAGCCCGTTACACGCCCATTGAGGCATATTGGGAATATGGTGTTAGGCCCATATTATCTTGACCGTCGGCACACTAGGGGTGATGTGGTCGGCATCACGCCGGCCGCCTTAACCTTCCCAGAAGTTGCTCTGGTACCCATTTGGGGCTGGGTCGACCCAGGAGCCGTTTGTGGCCTAAAAAATTCCCGCCTCATCTGGGGATCGAACCGTAGACCACTGCGCTAGGAAGCCAGTGAGGTTATGCATAGGCAAGTAACCTAATCACGTAACACAAATTGCTGCAGAAATCACTACTGCAAAAATGCATGAAGGGCTTTAGCACAGCCTTCATGCAAAGATATAGCTGCACTATTAGCGTATTTCACTGTATTTCACTAAGCAGTAACCTGGAGAATGTTTTTTAACAAGATAGAAAATCAGACTGAACGGTGTGTCACGAAAAATGGCAGTTATGCCGAAGCCTAGAAATGTAAACTATATTGTGTTAAAACTTAAAAAATTATGCTTCCTTGTGCTGTTTAAAGTGTGTTTCTATCATGTGGACATCCAGGGTTATATGTTGCACATCCAGGGTTATATAAGTTGCACAAGGACTTTAAAACCACCCTGAATTTTGCATGTAGCAATTTGTTTGGCTTGTTTAGGTTGCCAGCGCTATATATATACACAACTACATATTTGTTGCCTGATATGGCAGGCTGAGGTAGCAGTAATCCTATTCTTTCTGTCTTCTCATGGGACTTCACATGGGGCATTGTTTACATATGTTCTAGTATGTTTGTAACAGTCTCATTCTTTACCACGAGCAAGATTTATTTCAATCAATTAGCTCCCCAAGGAGAATAGCCCATCAACAAACACATGCCAAGTCCTCCTGTCATGTGCCATCTTAGCTGTAATGTTAGGTTTTCTCAGTGTGTGTCCTATCTCTGCCATCATTGGTGCTTATACCTTGTAGCGGTATGGCGGCTTGTGTACCCTGACAACCCCCCAGAGCTATGCCAGCAGGAGTTATACTCCGGACAGGTTCTACCAAGCTAGACAGGTCTGTGCGGATAGGGGTCAGACTAAAGCTGGCACCTCCTCCAGGTTGGGGGTTTTAGCACAGGGCCGACATCCCTGTCTATGTAAAAAAATCACACATGTTAAAGAAACAGCAGCAAATGAACAATCTTTGCTGCGAGATGGACATCTGGAGTCTGAGGCTCATATGACTGCCAGAGATGAAAGCTATAAGGAAGCCACTGACATGAAAATGGATATCCTGACCACTAAACACGAAACCAGAATTGGATTTTGGAATGTAAGAATGGTGAATGAGACAGGAAAACTGAAACAGATTATAATTAAAATGAAAAACTACAGACTACACATACTAGAAATAAGCTAAGTGTAGATGAACTGGGGCAGGAAGAGTAAAAACAGCAACAGGGGAAACAGTCCTTCACTTGGGAAGAGAGGATGGCCAACACAGTGAAGGCGTAGCCATTATCCTAAAGAAAGGCATAGAAAGTTGAATATTGGAATAGAAGCTGGAATACCAGGAAACGAGAGAGCGGACCGACTGGCTAAAGAAGGTGCTACAGACAAGCAACCGGATGTACCAGTTACATACCATCAGAAGAAAAAGATGATCAAATCAATCAGAAAGCCACCAACACCAGCACAGGATGACTACCAAGCTATGAACAGATCAGAACAGGACACAACCGACTCCGCAGCCACATGTATACAAAATTCAAGATTGGCAATTCAGCCATGTGTACATGTGGACAGGCACCCCAGACTGCGGAGCACTTACTTCAAGATTGCCCCGAATATGATATATTGAGGCAAACCCACTGGCCCAAAGAAACAACACTGGAAGCAAAACTATACGGACCTCTGTATGAACTACAAAAGACAGTGAAGTTTATACAAGAAACAACATTGCAGATATAGACAATATATTTCAAGCGAACGAAAGAAGAAGAAGGAATAGAAGCCAATAGATTGATGAGCATGACTGAGAGGGAGATTCACTAACATCACTATAATACAATGCTATGCACCAACAAATGCCTGTGTGTTGTTTTTCTGTTGTCTAGTGTTCTACTTCTTTATTTCCTACGAGTGCCTGATAACATACTTTTATGTTTGTCTCATATTAATTTACTGTTTACAGGCCTCGGGTTTCCCTTCCTTATGTGTTATAAATGTTTATACAATACCAAACCTACCCTCTGTTCTGTTCTTACTGTTCTAAGTCTACTATCAATTTCTGGACACAGTATTAAGGGGGTCCCCGGTACTGAAAACTGGATTTTACGTACAAAATATCGATTTTTTACTTTTGAGCTTATTTTATTAAATAATCATCGAGGAATCGATTGAGCAAGGTTTTATAACATAAAAAATGCATTTGATGTATCAAAAAGCATATTTTCTGTACCCACCCCCAGCTATGATTTGCAAATTTGTGCCGAAAATGCAAGATTTGTCGCTCAATTATACCTTAGTTACGCTAACCAAATCGTGGACTATTTGGTATCGATACACAGGGAATTTCATTGTCTGCCGTAATATCGCAAATTCGAAACTGTTTTTTCTCATAGCTCTGTGTAATGTGTGTTTGAAAATTAATTTCCGTAATTTTACGCTAATCTCCTTATAAGGAGTTGTCACGTGGGGACCTAGTTCCCTCATTCCCGACCCATTCAAGATGCAAAAGTATACAACTGTTTTGATTGGTCATAACAACATTTTGGCTGCGTGCGCAAATGTGGAAGTAACAACAGCCATTTCCGCCTGTACACAAAAACGCTTGTGTGAAATATTTTTCTCTTGTTTAAATTTCAGTGAATTGTGTTCTTTTACTTCAAAATGGGAAGAATAGGTAAGAGATCAAAGCAAATATCTGCTGCCAGGTCGCGTCGACAGTGTGTAATTTCTAGCAGTGTTACCACAGAAGGTAAGACAGAATCAGCGTTGAATGATAGGCCTACACAAACTGATTCACAAACAACGTGGAATTTCTGCATACCAGTATCCAAAAGGCCTATGGCTCACATTGCAGATCCAGTAGTGCCTGGCCCAAGTCGATCTGATATAAAAATTAACTTGAGCACGAGCAAGAATGTTGCATCTCATAATACTGTCTGCGCTCAGCCTAAACCTACGTATAAAACCATTGTGGACATTTCTTTCTTCAACAACCTTCTTAAAAATGTGTGTTGCAATTTTTGTAAGCAAAGCACATTGCAAACAAGAACTGACAACACCAAGTCTAAGGGTTTCTCTCTCTTCCTGGAAGTTGTGTGTCACACATGTGAAAAAGCAATTTCTAGAACGTACACATCCGAGAGGGAACCAGAAGGCTGCGGCCCTCGTGGACATGCAATCAACAAATCTGCTGTTCTTGGTGCCCTCATGTCTGGAATGGGCCCATATACATTCAATCTCTTCTGTGAGAACCTAGACCTCCCTGGCCTGCACCAGAAAACATTTCATAAATATGCAGATCAAATTTTTGATCATTTGGATACCATGCACTCTACAGTATTTCAACGTTCCGTCAGCATCGTCCGAGCTGAACACGCTAAGAGTCAGCATCATACCATTAATAAAAAAGAAGTCATTGACATCGCTGTCAGCTTTGATGCAACATGGCTAACTAGAGGTCATAAGTCACTTATAGGTGTTGGCAGTGTTATCGACATCTTGACTGGCATGGTCATCGATTCACATGTTATGTCTTCCTTCTGTCACACCTGTGAGAATACTGGACAGTGGCAACTGAAAAATCAGCCTGACAAATTTGAAAAATGGAAAGCAGAGCATCAGAAGGACTGCTGCCATAATTACGAAGGGTCAGCCGGAATGATGGAGGTAAAAGCCTGTGAAGTTCTCTTTCTTCGTTCAGTGGCAAATCACAAGCTACGCTACACTGTTTTGCTATCAGATGGCGATTCCAAGGCCTACAACAGACTCTGCGACATCAAACCGTATGGACCAGAAGTTGACATAACCAAAGAAGAGTGCGTCAACCATGTTGCAAAGCGATTAGGCACTGCACTGAGGACACTGATTACTGACTGCAGAAAACAAAAAGTCACCCTTGGGGGAAATGGCCGTGGTCGTCTAACCCAAAATGCAATACGAAAATTGTGTATTTACTACACCAGGGCCATCCGCAAGCATAGTACAGCCCCAGAGATGAAACAAGCCATCATGGCTTCTCTCTACCATGGGTATTCGACAAACAACAAACCCCAACATAATTTGTGTCCGCCAGGCAAAGACTCCTGGTGTTTCTATCAGGCTTCCATTGCCAAAGGAGAAGCTGCTGGACCACACAAGACCAAGGTTCACACTCCGCTAGACTACAACCTGCTCCATAAGCACTTAGCCCCTATTTATGAGCATCTTACTGATCAGCATTTGCTGAAGCGGTGTCAGCTAGGTGCAACACAAAATGCAAATGAAAGCCTACACAATGTTATATGGAGTCGTTGCAGCAAGCGGAAATTTGTGTCATTAAAAAAAGCCAAATTCAGTGTCCTTGTGGCCGTTGGAGAGTTCAACTTTGGTCCATCAGCCAGTGGAGAAATAAAAAGGCTGTGTGGTCAAGCATCTGGAACAAACTCAATACGCCTTGGACAGGTGCGACTGAGGAAACGTCTGGCCAACAGCCAGAAACATGAGGCTGACAAACTTGTAAAAAGAAGAAAAATTAGGCAAGAAGCAAGACAAAGGCGAGAGGTGGAGCTGCAGGAAGCTGAAGGAGGTGCAGCATATAGTCCTGGAGAATTTTAAAAATATTCAGCCCCCCCAGAATGGAGTATATTGGACAAGACAAGTCATTCGGTGACTAAAATGCATTTTTTCTCAAAACTAACATTTTATTAACAAAAAATGTTATTTTTTACAAACTATCTAATAGATCAGTCTGAAATTTGGCATGCATGTAGGACACATATATACCTTTAAATTGACAGAGGCCTTTTCTTGATATTTTGGTAATTTTTTTGATATATTTTTTAATATTTTTTTTTCATTGTTTTTCATACAAATATAGTATATTTTTTTTAAAAATCATTAAAAATACAATTTTAAAGAAATGGAGTATATCAAAAAAAGAAATGCCCCTAAAACTAACAAATTAACAAAAAATGTTATTTTTTAATTATCTAATAGATCAGTCTGAAACAACATGTGTGTACCTTTAAATTGACAATTTGATAATTTGCTTTGATAATTTTTTTGGTCAATGGTAAACTTATCAAAAAAAGCCCAAGACATATTGTCAGTTTGTGTGCAATTTGGTAAAGTTTGGTCAATGGTAAACATAAGATTTTTGCTCTTGAAAATTAGTGAAAAACCCAATATGGCAGTTGTTTTTTTTTTGGTTACCATGTAGAAGGAAAGAAGAAAAATTAGGCAAGATAAAGGCAAGAGGAGCAGCTGCAGGAAGCTGAAGGAGGTGCAGCATATAGTGCTGGACAATTTTAAACACATTCAGCCCCCCAGAATGGAGTATATTGAACAAGACAAGTCATTCAGTGACTAAAATGCATTTTTCTCAAAACTAACATTTTATTAACAAAAAATGTTATTTTTTACAAACTATCTAATAGATCAGTCTGAAATTTGGCATGCATGTAGGACACATATATACCTTTAAATTGACAGGGGCTTTTTTTTGATATTTTGGTAATTTGCTTTGATATATTTTTTAAAATATTTTTTTTTCATTGTTTTTCATACAAATATAGTGTTTTTTTTTTTTTAAATCATTAAAAATAGAATTTTAAACTTATCAAAAAAAGCCCCTGACAAATTGTTTTAATTGTCAGTCACAACATGTGTGTGCAATTTGGTAAAGTTTGGTCAATGGGAAACATAAGTTTTTAGCTCTCGAAAAGTGGTGAAAATCCAATACGGCGGATGGTTTTTTTTTTGTTACCATGGTAACCACATGTTTTTTAACAAAATAAACTGTAGAATTTGGTTCATGGACATACACTGTGTCTATTGAGCACATAAAAAGTTTGAAAATGTTATTAGAACAAAAGTTAGTTTTCACTGTAGTTCAACCCCTTAAGATCTCTGTCTTGTGTGGACTGGCCTATACTGAATAATAGGGGAACAACAGAAGTGATTGCATCATTAATAGGCTGAACTGCCCATGGTAAACTTCCGGTGTTATGTCTTGCGGTTCGCACTAATGACCTGTCATCGAAGCATCATTTTTTGGTGATGCGTAGATGGCAGGGAGGATAGTGTGATTCGCTTGCATAGCTAGGCGGGGTTGTCGCACGGAAGGTCCAGGGTTCAAATCCTGGGTAAGCCACTCATGTCTGTTGTTTTTCTGTTGTCTAGTGTTCTACTTCTTTATTTCCTATGAGTGCCTGATAACATACCTTTATGTTTGTCTTATATTAATTTACCAACAAATGACAGTGACAAATAGGACAAGTATGCTTTTTGTTACCAATAATTACAAAAAGAAATGGAATGTACACCAAGGTATGATCTTTTTTACAGTAATGGGAGATCTTAATGCTAATGTTGGAATGTATAACACATGTAACGATAGAACGAAAGAGTAATGGGAAGATACAGCAGCGGAATAGCAAATGAAAATGTTGATAAAATAATAGGCTTTTGTGGCATTAACAACCTTGTCATTGGTGGAACATTTTTTCCAGATGAGGAAATCCTAAATTAACAAGGGAGTCACCAAATATCTGACAGAAACTAGATAGATCACATAATGATCAATGGTAGATGGAGGCATTCTCTGCAAGATGTGAAAGTAAGATGAGGCGCAGATGTGGGAAGTGATCACCACCTAGTACTAGCTAGAATAAAGAAGAAGAATGAGCAGGCACCATGTTGACCAGAAATTGAGTACAGTTTCAGCAGTAAATAAAGAAAACTGCAAAACTTGCTTGGAATTCCGGGAAAGGAAGATACAAGATTGGATGAGTCCAGAAACGTTGAAAACCATTGGGATGAGAAAAGAAATCAAAAGAAAGATAAAAGAAGCAAAATCCCCTAGGCTGAACGAAATACACAATGAACAGTACAGTCAGCTGAGCAAGGAAATAAAATGTCAAACTCAAGCTGACTAACGGAAATTCATAGATAATCTTGCAAGTCAGGCAGAAGAAGCATCAATGAGGAATGAACAAAGCACAGTGTACAAAGTAACAAAGGCAATCAGTGGAAAATGGGGCGCAAACAACATTACACTAGTGCGAGACAAGTGAAAATCTCGTCACCACAGAACGGGCTAGAAGCAAGATGGGCAGAACACTTTAGAGAAACGCTAAATAAAGTACCTCTAGAGTCACAATTCAACATTCCAGAGGCTGAAAATGATCTAGATATAAATAAAGATTTTCCACATGGGAAATAAATCATCAACAAAGGGTTGAAGAACGGAAAAGCTCCAGGCCATGACATGGTTTGTTTTTGTAAATTCAGAGCTATTTAAAACAGATCATGCATTAAAGGTTGAGCTACTACAACCACTTTTTGCACAAATCTGGCAAACAGGGACAACACCAGTGAGTGGAACATGGTATAATTGTTAAATTGCCAAAGAAAGGTGACCAATATGGCGGTTGTTTTTTTTTTGGATTGCAACAACTGGCAGGAAGGGAGGCAATTACTGGACTAAAACCTATCAGTTCCCATTCGGTGACAGAATAATTATTAACAAAAAAGAATTTCAAGAGCACATAGACCATGACAAACTGAGGAATTTGCTTGGAACAAACAGGATTCAGAATTTTTTAACTTATCAAAAAAAGCCCCTGATAAAAACAGACAAATGTGCAGATTTGGTAGTTTGGTCACCCACAGGAAATAATAGCAGTGTTCAGAATGGACAGAGGCAGCTGAAAATGTTATTAGAACAAAAGTTTTTAATTTTAGCTACTACAAACCCACGTTTTTTTGAACTACAACCACTTTTTGCACAAATCTGGCAAACAGGGACAATACCAGTGAGTGGAACATGGTATAATTGTTAAATTGCCAAAGAAAGGTGACCCTGATTGCAAAACACTCTCCATCACAGCAGAATAATTATTCAAAGGACAGCATAAACTGAGGAAGGAAAATACTGAGGGCTTATAGAATTCCTAAGTGCTTAATCTCCATCATTAAAAGCCGGTATGCTAATTTTACATGCAGTGTTGGGCAGAGCAGCCTAACTTTTGAGGTGAAAACTGGAGTGCAGCAGGGATTCCCCTTATTAACCGCTCTGTTTTTAACTGTCATAGACTGGGTGATGCACCAGACAACAGCGGATGCCCCTAGAGGAATAAGATAGACAACATTCGCTATATTGGAGGATCTAGAATATGCAGATGACATTGCACATCAACACATCCAAGAAAAAAGAAAGACTGAATAAACATAGACAACAGGTATGATTAAACATTAATCTCAAGAAGACAGAAGTCAGGACACTAAATGTAAGAAATCCAGCACCAATAAAAATAAGGAACTAAGAGCTAGAAAATACAAACACATTTACATACTTAGGAAGCATGGTAACACCAGATGGTGGAAAGAGCAAAGACATCAGTAGCCGAATGAATAAAGCTAGAATACTCTTTGCCAACCTAAACAGCATCTAGAAATCCTCCCAGTGCAGTACAAACACCAAATTAAAAATATATGAGAGCTGTGTAATTTCTGTACTTCTGTACAGTGCAGAATGCTGGAGAGTAACAGAAAAGGAGATGTACAAATTGTCCTCTTTCCACACAGCCTGCCTAAGGAAAATTCTTTGAAAGTGAAAGCAAAGACGGCCAAAAGCCACATGGCAGAGAACTGTGGAGGTAGAGATGCTTAGCATGAACCAGAGCTGGTGTGGCCACATGACCTACTACCATAGCACTTATTCGTGCTAGTAACCAAGTATAATAAAACATAAGAAATTACTATTAAATACTATAGAAAGTAAATAGTGCAGTTACGACATTTAGTAGTTAACAATAACAACGAGATACATTGAGTATAGAATGACATAAAAATGAAACTGAAACTATGTCAAGCCAGGCGAACTAACGCTACTTTCGGCGGGAGTTGCCATAGCAAATAGTGACGTAAACTGGAATAGCCTTATTCCCTGTAAATCACTTGATAGAAGGACCAGTAAATAAATTAATAAAATAATCGTTTATCCAATGAAACGGTAGCTAGAATCACGCACTACCGAAATGACGCCCAGAAATAATTTTCTGGTAGTCAGTTGTAAAATTCGAGCCTTGCACATAGGACATGATTTTAACTGTGCGGGGATAGTATTTGGCACTTTCCTCGGTCTATCACATAAGTCCTGGCTCGTTCGCTGAGATATTCAACAAGAACCTCGGTGCATTTCCTTACTCTTCAATTATTTGCAGACGCAAGAAAGTATTTTCTTCATTTCAAGAAATATCTGTATGAAACAGATTTCTTACTTTGTGATACACAAGTAAGTACAATTCGCACTAACATTTTTTATTTCAGCATATGTCTAAGAAATGCTATAATCAAATAAAGCAACGAATGAAGCCAGTATTGATGAATATAAAGCAAGTAGAGGCTTTCACACCCAAAGCGCCATATGTGAGTGTACCTTCAAAAGAGAAGATTGAAGAAGATACAGAAGTTAAGGAATATTACAATCCCTGCTGGATTGAAGTAAGAAGTGGACAATTTATCATACATGAAATGGATTCTATGTCTGAAAACCAATGTAACTTCTGATTTGTACAAATGTTGCTGTTATGTGGAAAAACTTTCATGGTTCAATAAAACTTGATATTTTATCAAAGAAGTTACTGAGGATTCTTTACAGTTGAGCTAGACTCTTAGTTGTGAATCTGTACCAAGTGTTGTACTGTATCAATCATCATCACTACTACTATCTCACATTTAAAACAACATAAGAGGAACAAACCAACCTGGGTCCAATAGATTGAAACCAAGAAATTAATACCTCTGGCAGACTTTAAGCCAGTCAACTACTAACTTGGAATACACAGACAAAACATCACCATTAACCCAAACCAATTAGTCTTAAAACAATTGACACTGCCACACTGGGGCACCACATGAAGTATGACTGTCAACCGAGCAAAGTGGAGACAGTTTGTTGCTGCCACCAGACGTGATGATCACTGATTGTTTTGTCAGTCAGTGGCCAAGGACCAAAGAAGAAGTGTCCTATCCATCACCAACGTCTTCTTCTCATCTCTTGTTCCACTAGCACTTGTCTGGTTCTTATCACGATCCACATTGGTGACCTCCCATTTTAATCCCCTTCTATTCTATGCAAGCACCCATTTATGTCACTAAGATTAATTTGATAACTCATTAATCTGCCCAGGTATGAGATCATGCTGCAGTGCTGGCACGCGGAACCTACGAGCAGACCCACATTCTCTCAGCTTGTCAGTGACATCACCACTATGGTAGAGCAGATAGAGCATAAGATGGGCGTGATGCGGCGCAATATCCAGTCTACATATGTGAACATCACGGAATGTAGCCACTACCACTACCAGAGTGAGGTGGATGGAATGGGAGGGGCCGGCCCAAGGTCTGGGAGGACTTTGTCCAACCAGAAAAGGGATGATGGAGAGGAAGATGATGTATTTGTAGACAACCATATTGCAGAAATGACCCCATTAAAAGTTTAGCATTTATGTTTGGCCTGATGATGTTGGGAAGAAAGAGCAATTTTAAATTCATTTCAGTAATTCACTTTAAACATTTCAGTAAAGTTACCAGTTAAGTCATTTCAGTAGTAACATTACCATTTTAAAGTATGACATTACCATTTAAAGTAAATTCAGTAGATAATTACCGCTTTTAAGTCATTTCAAAATCCACCATATGCAGCTTAACTTTTCTTTATTTCCTTGAATAATAGCCATCTTAAAAAAAACATGCTTAAAGATTTGTATGTGGAAGTGGAAACATGAAAATTATTACTGTAATCTTATATTATTTATGTATCATATGTATATTTATGATTTTAAGTTTGTTAAGCATGTGAGATTTTAAGTTTGTGTTTGTGAAAATAATGTTTGTTGCTTTATCTCATTGAATATTTATATATTGATGAATCTGTATATTTTTACTTTTAAATTATTGGAAATTTTGATTGATTTTCTTTTAATATGTAACATATTAAGATTGAATGAATATAAAAATGGCTTTGTTACTTCATCTCACTGAGCCAATTTGTGTATATGTTTCTGTAAATTTTGCTTTTTTTTTCTTCTTCTAAACTGTTTATGAGAGATGTAAAAAAAATTTTATGGATAAAAAAAATGTTGCTGCTGTATTCACATCAAAACTGTACATGGATGCTATTTTCAAGTTTTGTTTTTAATTATGTAAGAAATTATGGTTTATGTAGCATTTCTCAGTTAATGGAAATAGTGGCTGTAAATGGGCATCTGACTCAGCTCTTGAGTTAGGGATGGCAGAGGCAGCAAGGAAGGGAACTGGTCTCCTCACGTCATAAAAAAGCTGGACCTAGTCTGGTAAAGTCTCTAACTTTTCAGTCCTCTACAACAGGTTCTGCTATGGTACTAGCTTGACCTTTTAGTGGACAGACATTGTTTTGTAAATTGATTTTTGTCAGCCAAGATGATATGATGTAACAACTATTCTCTGTTGACTTTGACTTAGATGTTGACTTTGACATAGATGTTGACTTTGACATAGATGTTGACTTTGACATAGATGTTGACTTTGACTTAGATGTTGACTTTGGCTTAGTTGTTGACTTTGGCATAGATGTTGACTTTGACATAGATGTTGACTTTGACATAGATGTTGACTTTGACTTAGATGTTGACTTTGGCATAGATGTTGACTTTGACATAGATGTTGACTTTGACATAGATGTTGACTTTGACTTAGATGTTGACTTTGGCATAGATGTTGACTTTGGTGTAGATGTTGACTTTGGTGTAGATGTTGACTTTGGTGTAGATGTTGACTTTGGCATAGATGTTGACTTTGACTTAGATGTTGACTTTGGCTTAGATGTTGACTTTGGCTTAGATGTTGACCTTGGCTTAGATGTTGACTTTGACTTAGATGTTGACTTTGGCGACTTTGACTTAGATGTTGACTTTGACTTAGATGTTGACTTTGGTGTAGATGTTGACTTTGACTTAGATGTTGACTTTGGCATAGATGTTGAATTTGACTTAGATGTTGAATTTGACTTAGATGTTGGCTTTGACTTAGATGTTGACTTTGGCATAGATGTTGACTTTGGCATAGATGTTGATTTTGACTTAGATGTTGACTTTGACATTGACTTAGATGTTGACTTTGACGTAGATGTTGACTTTGATGTAGATATTGACAAACCCCTTCCTTCTCTGCTTTCTTTGCAACTGAATTCAAAGGACCAATATCCATTTTACTCAGAAATGTGCACGTTATATTGTGTTTTGCACTATGAGAAGTTTGTTCTCATTAATTTATCATAATGTCACATTACATACCAAAGGCAATAAAAGTGAATTGTTTGTGGTGACCAAGCTGAAAATTTAGACATTTTTAATTTCCTATTACTGCATATAGAACGTTTCTTTCATCCCGCAGTCACAGGAAATCCTGTATAATGTGGGACACTTAGGGAGGGATTTTAACCACAACAATATTATTATTTTTTGCCATGGGTGTCGGACCTTAAAAAAAAAAGCTCTGATGCATTAGTCCAGGGCAGTGCTGTGCACCTTTTTTTTTTTTTTAACTTCATTGCACAATTAAAGGCTTTTCAAAACTCCACGACACACTATAATATTTAAGCATATTAAATATTTTAAAATTCACTGCAATCATAAGACAGTGCTCCCTAATCTTTTTGTGATGCATTCATGGATGATGATAACTCAACTTATTATTTGTAAAATTGCATGTATCAGATTCTTTCATAATATTTCACTATAACATATAATTTTGTTTACCATTATATAGTGTATTCTGCCTGGTATCATGGCACACTTGCCGGACACCTAAGGCGCTGGTTAAAAGTATTTGGATACAACAAATGGTAATCATAGACTGTATTTAAGCACTTCCTACTTGACAAATTGAGACTATGAGATAGCTGCTTTCACCATATCATCAGTTGTTTGGATGATATTCTTCTGAAAAAAATTGAAAGAGAAATGATGATTGATGTCAATCTACTTGATTAGAAAATGTGTTATAGCCATTCTTCTCCTCTTTCCCTTACTCAAGTATGTCCATTTATGAGCATGTTTCATCAACATTTCATTAAGTTTTTACATTAAATTCTAGAGAATTTTCTTAGATATAACCATTAAAGCAGGGTTTCTCAACCTGTGGTCCATGTGTCCATGAATAGATTTTAGGGGGTCAGCGTACATAATCTAGAACTTTATTTTCACCAAAAAATTTTTCTATAAAGATTATGATATATTTTTGCATTTAAAAAAATATATTCCTTTTACAGATTGTTTTTTGTATATCGGTATGACTGTATGTAAGCTTAACTATTTCTCTTTGTAATAAAATGTATTATTCATATGCAAAAATTTTAATTATGTATCTATGTACATTTTTTCTAAGAAGGGGTCCGCGCCTTCAACGGACAGTCAAAGGGGTCCATGACATAAGGAAGGTTATAAACCCTTGCACTAGAGCCTTAGGCACGTCTGGCTCTGAAGTAGTAAGTTTAAAATCATTACTTGTTTATGTCATGTGGAAATGTTGTAATGCTGAAGACTTGAATGTTCTTGATGCAGAGGTAGCAAAATTGAAATTATAACTTGAATATACCTAATGAAAATATAGAAACAAATAAAGACCTGGCCTGTGCTGGTGAACAGGAAAGTTATAGAAGTGATTGCATCTATGATTAATCTGGGTTGTTCCCTGGTCCTATTTTCTGTTTTTGTGGTGTTGTCTTGGTAGTGTGGTTAGTCACGATTCACTCCTGTAGCGAGGTGATGTCGGCATTATTTGGATTGACATTGGTTTGATTCCACAGTAAGCCTTTCACTTCTGTTATTTTTCTGTTGCCTAGTTTTCTACTTCTTTATTTTGCACGAGTGCCTGCAACATATACATTTTTGTGTATTATTTGTTGAAAGTACAGCAGTATTGAAATGATGACTTGAGTGTGCCTAATGCTGGGGTAGCAATATGAAAATTGTGATATGAATTTATCTGATGCAAAGGTAGCAATATTTTAACCTATGTGCCTACTGTAGAATTGCAGCCATATCATTTACTCTGAGAGTAGTTGTAATTGTCAGTATACACGTTGTCATGTCTGACTTAAACGTGTGCTTAGTATCTGATGTTTCATTCTGGTAACTTGGTAGATGTCCCTGTTTACTCATTACATCTTGGGCTGAAGGGGAGGAGCCCCAGTGCTGCTGGGTCAATTACAACACACTTCATCATCATCATTGTCCTTCAAAAAACTTATACCAAGTCTTCCTGTCCTGTCCTGTCCTGTCCTGTGCCATCCGCTCAAAGTCTTTCTATGTCTTCTTCAGCTCTTTCATTTCTGTCTCTTCATTTGTCCATGGTCTGGCATAAATATCCATGTGAATATTTTGTATTTGAAATTCTCTGGCTAAGAGTTAGGTATGCATTGAGAAAAGCAGTTGATAGCATTACAAGGCAGTCCCTGTTCAGGAACCTCCAACGTACGATAAAAGAGGGAGTTAAAAAAAAAAACAGTATAAAGAAGAGAACTGGAGCCTGGCATGAAAGGGATAAAGACCTTGATGGCACAGGGCAGGAGAGGCTTACAGTGTATTTATCAAAGGCCTTTGCTCTACAGGGAGCTTAAAGGTGATGATGATGATGAAATTCTATGTGGCCATCATCAGTAATGTCTTGAATTTTCTCAGTTCTTCAAGCTCATTGCTGCGAGTATGGTCTGTCTCAGTTCTTCAAGCTCATTGCTGCGAGTGTGGTGTCTCAGTTCTTCAAGCTCATTGCTGCGAGTATGGTCTGTCTCAGTTCTTCAAGCTCATTGCTGCGAGTATGGTCTATCTCAATTCATTCTCTGAAAGACATGACCTTTATTTTTCTTTCTGAAACACCACTGGCATAATAACTTTAAACCCAATTATTTTACTTTCACAGCTTGGCACTGCATACCTGTTCTCTTCACACTTGCATAACTTTAGATAGCATTTATACAATATTAATAACTTTCAAAAAATATCTAATTTCTGTCCAGCTGTACCTGTTGAGCTTTTTGTCATTCTTTCTTACTCTGTGTCCATAATTTTCATATCCGTCCCATATAGGGGTGCCTTTTTTTATTTTCTGTCAACTTTTGTGTCATATTATTTTTAATATTTTTCATTTAATATTGCAATGATGTTATCATAAGTATTGTTCTTAACATCATGTATTAGTATTATCAAGATTATTTGTATTATAACCACTTGCAATTCCATTATTTACTCTGGCCACATTTATTTGTCTTGTATTAAACAGTTGACGCTTGTATATATGATACATGTCTGATTGGATGAGAAAATGAAAGGTAAAATTTCAAATTGGGATTAAAACCTGCCTTGTTCTTTCAGCTTGTAAGTTCAATTATATCTAAATTATAAATTTCAGACTCATAAATTTTGGTCAACGTTTGTAATAAGAGAGACATTTATACGTGCTTGTGTTTTTGTTTTTCATTGTTTTCTTTCTCTTTGCTTACTTACTTACTTAGTCGTTCCTCTTCTACCGTGAGGTGTAGATGTTTGGAAGAGAGAGCGCCAGACTATCCTATCGGCTGTCTTTTTCCTGGCCTGGTTCCATTCTAGTCCTCGGTCCTTCAAAGATTGTCTAATATTGTCCTCCCAGCGGACTCTGGGTCGTCCTGGAGGTCTGGATCCCTGGCTCTTTGTTTCCCATGCTTGTCGTGGTAGCCGATCTTCTCCCATTCTGCAGACATGGCCAAACCATCTTAGTTGGGACTGTTCTATTTGGGTCTGCAGCGGGTGGGATTTTAGGCCTTGACGTATCGTCTGGTTGCGGACCATGTCTCTTCTTGTTACTTCAACCACCTTCCTCAGATACCTCATTTCTGAGGTTTGAATCTGGCTTTTGTGGGTCTTTGCTTGTGGTTGAATCCTAAATTAATCCAAGCACTGTTTGTTCTACTAGTATTTTTACTGCTTGTAATGATCATTATTTCAGACATTTTAAAATCTGACTCCAGTGTTCCTGCCTAACATTTTCTGAAGGTGTCTAGTCATCACCATCAGTTCCCCTTGTCACTCCGTATGAAGCATGGAGCCACCACTGCAGTTGCTCCCCTTGCAGAAAGTCTGCACGAAGCATTCACATGCAGTTGCTTTGGTGGTTTCTGTAGAAATTTGTTTTATGTGATGAGGTTGCCAGGCCCCATGCACAACCTGATATTAGAATGTAAGTAAATAAATAAGGCAGCTGTTGTAAAACTGGTAAACTGTAGAGAGCATCGCCACTTGGTGTCATTGGCAGCTTCATCCTCCCAGGTTGCTGGACTTATGTCTGTTGCCCGTATGTCTCTCTTGCACACATCTTTGTTGTGTAGTAAATGAGTAAAACAAAGAATAAGCAATCTAATAGTTACCTTTAACAGAAGCATCTTTGTCCGGTCAATATAATCAAGGCATGAGAATTAATTGATGTTCTTCTTCCTCATTCACCCTCAGACTTCTACATTAATGACTCTAATAAAGGCAGCCGTCAGCTCAAGGTTCCTGGCATCTCCAAACAGTTTTTCATCAAGAAAAGTGGATTGTTGCCATATGCTACTCCGTTTGTTGCTGTATGTTGGGCAGGACTGCAGCAGATATGAAAAATAACAAAACTTTATGATGTTACTAATCAATGGGATGCACTTCGAACCAAACTATTTTTATCTTTGTGTCCGAGAGAAATAACTCTGTAGATTTGTTGTTTGAAGACACCCTTGTCTATATGATCTTCATTCTAAGACAACAGATGCTTCAAATATGTTAAGATTATTTGATGTGACGCATGTTGGTTTTGAATTTGTTTCTTCCAATTTATTCTACATAATTTCTTTTCAGTGCCATAAATAGTATGAAATGACTCATGGAACATCTTGCATATGTTGTTGTATTTAAGTTCCCTTTCTGATAATTTTTATGTCATTACATATTTGTTTGGCATGGAGGTTCTGTACTTTTTGTGTTTAAAAAAAGTTTTGATGGTTAACTGAGTCAATGGCAAAGCTTTTCAAATTATTTTCCTGGTTATGAAAAACTAATATTGGATATTTTCAAATGGCTCAAGCAGACTGTTATACAAGCAGCTTTTTTTTAACAATTCCACAAAAACAGTTTTCACATCATGTGTTGAAATATATTTCATTATCTTGACATTAAGTGTTTTTTTTATTATCATGGCATGGAGTTATTTTTGTTACCATGACATGAAGTGTTTTATAAATCATGTTTAAACTTTTTTGCATTGCACCAACACTGATGCAGGATTTAAAATGTCACAGAATTAGCATGTAAATCAGTTTAACAATGGAATCACAAAATTGGACATTTTTTTTTGGTTGACAAAGGGTCATTAGATGAACATTTCTGTGGTTGACAAAGGATTAATCAGAGGGATATTTTTGTGGTTTACAAAGGATTACAATTTCTCTGAAATCTTTATTTACTTACACTATTGTGTATCTACAACTCTAGTGTGCTTTCTTGTTTTAAATTTGGGGGGCGGGGAAGAGAGAAAGAAAGATTGCACCTGGGAGGGCTGACAAATGGCATAGATGTGTGCTTTAAGTAGAAATTTAATGCGCTTGTTATGTTTTTTTTTTCAGTTTACACATGGTATATATATATATATATATAAAGTTAGTCCAAAAAAAACATTTGTGCTTACATCTTAAAACACTTTTTTTAAATTAGGAAAAAATTTTAAAAACCCAGTACTCAAATTTATTCATAGAGTAAAATGCACATTCCAGCAGTTAATAGCTTAGAACATATAGTAATTTTTATTTAATGACTGCTTTGTCAGTTGGAAATATTTCTTGTCGTCAACAACAGCCATGCTTATTCTAAACTTCATAACTTCCAGGCCTTTCAACATGGCATTTCAGCGTTGGCTCTCCAGGGAGTCAGGGAGTTTTCTTTCTTTTCTGGTGTCTTGTGTCTGGTGTTTCTTATGAGCACATACTATACAGTCAACTTGCTTTGGCTGTATTTTGTTTGTGCTTTGTACAGGTCACAAACCTCAGATTCCCATTTTCTCAGTGAGTTAGCAATTTGGGCAACACTGTGGAACAGAGTGAACTTTGACATTTGACCTATTGTCTGATGTTGGAGTTCAAGCTGTCATATTATATTTCCTGCCACAAAATAAATGTTCATTTATTTTCAAGTTTTTTCTGTTTTTGGACATTTTTCTTGATCACAGAGTTTAAGCTTTCATGTGATGCATTTGGTGCCAGAAGTCGAAGTTTAGTCACTCTCAAGTTGTACTCCTGAAAGTGAGCAGAATGTTACTGTCAAATGAGTTGACACTAGGATTCTTTTTGTGAACAAAAGACATCGTCCAACACAAAAATGAGAATCTTCAATTCAAATGTCGTCAGTGCTATTACATAACTGAGACATGGAGAAGAACAAAAACAACAACCAAAAAAAGCTACAGAGTAGAATAGGAATGAAGGTGGTATAACACGATCACTAATGCAAAACTGATAACAAGAACCAGATAAGAGCTAGTGGAGTGGGAGATGAGAAGAATACATTGGTTATGGATAGGAAACACACTGAGGCAACTTATTGGTAGCATTACAAGGCAGTTCATTGTCTGGAAACCCCAGGGTAAGAGAGGTAGAGGGAGACCAAAGATCACATGGAGAAGAGAACTGGAGACAGAGATGAAGAAGACCTTGAGCTGGTGACAGGAAGACTTGACATAAGTTTATTGAAGACCTAAACTGGCATTATTTGTTCTCTGTTGTTTACTCAATACATTTTTCATTTTATTCCCACTGTCCAGCAACAATATATGATTGTATAAAGCATGCAATATATATTTTAACCAGTATGAAAACTTCATACTGTATATGTTTCGGTTATTTCCATCATTCTTGAATCTATTTTTTTATAGTTAATTACCCTAAATTCAAACATAGACTGTATGTCGTTGCATAATATTCTTATATTTTATCTTGTCTTAAATAAAGTTCCATCTATTTTGTCATATCATGAGGGTGTTTTAATTTTTCTTTAAATCCCAGTTTTATCTTTCGGCGTATGTGTGTGAGTGTGTGCATTATTTGTTTTTAAAGATACGCGTGGAAATTTTGTCCCTACTTTTCCTTGACATTGTCTGCGAAAGACACATATAAAATATAGAAGATTACCTCATCTGTCGGAGCAAAACAGTCGTATTAAAAATCTGAAATGTTGTCTTTAAATGATTTCAAGAATTTCAATGCCCCATTAATTTAGTCGTTAAAAAAATAAACAGATTCTCTAGTAAGCTATTGAATCATAGAAGAGAACTAATAGGTTAGCATGCATGTTTACTGCATGTAACCCAGACTTTTATTTTTATTTGGTCGATGAAGATTACAGTCCAACGAGCATGCGAGGAATCTCTTCAATTTGACATTCTAATTAGTAATCGAATCTTATTGGCCAGGTTTTGAAGGCTCCTCATTCTAAATATATGAGGAACAATGTTAATGGGGGTAATTAAAAACAAAAATGTCTGTTTTTATTAACTACTTTATATGTAGCACAGACTATGGGTACTTGTGGACAATTATAGATCAGATCAGCCGCCAACTCCGCATTGAAGGTCATCTGTAGTGGATCTCCAACATCTTCTGTCTCTTGCTTTGAGGATTTAGTATAACACTGATGGGCGTTTTCCTGTCCATCTCTTTATGTTATTAATTAAATGTGTCTAATTTTGTTGCCAGCTGGTACATCATATGGTATATTTTTAACACTATACAATAATCTTCTGCTTATCTCCCTGCATAATGAGGTGTTGCGCAAAGAACATCTTCCCATAATATTCTTCACCTAGTGAATGCTAGTTGTAACCTTAAACATCTCTTAACCCACAGGTATAGGCCCTACTGCCTTCAGTTCAACATGTAAATTCATTAATTTTTCTTTTCGCTCCCTATGTACCCTTGGTTCATCACTTCAGAAAGTGTACACCTTAGCATTCCCTCATGCAAGCATCGTTGATTTCTATAGCAATTTGTTTTACACGATGAGTCTGCCAGTCCCCTGTACAAGCTCATATTAGTCACCTCTTATTAGTCTAAGGCACTAGTGGACCTATTCATTCTTTGTCTGTAATGTTATGCATGTGCCGTGTCGGATTGTGGCAAATGAACAGGAGGAAGACAAAGCTAAAACAAAGAAGTCCTGCTATGACAATCTTCACTAAAAGAATCTTGTCTTGTCTGGTTTTGTTAATCCATTTTCTGCTTTTGATTTTCATTGATTGTTGAATTGTCTTGATAATTTTTTTCAGTTTTGTATTTTCCTTGCTTTATTATTGCACTTCATCTATGTTGTTATATTTCATATATAATATTTCTTCTGATGATCAGATTGCTTCCTGTTGTATCGCTCTGTAAAGAGTTTCCTATCATCATCATATAAATTACGTGTTTGCAGTGTCTATAGTATTTTTCTTTATTCTGTCTATATTTCTTGTCCTTGTTGTCTATTTGTAACTGTGGCTGACAAAGGGTGTAACCCGAAACGTCCTGTGTTTCCTGTGTACTGTTAATTTGTAAAACTGATTCAGTACCGTTTTATTTGTTAATATAAATATATTTATTACCTTACCAGTTTTACAGCAGCCCCCTAATTTATTTACATGCACATAATATAATACATCACATAATATATTACATCACATAATATATGCATATAAAACATCACAGAAAATAATACATCACAGAATATAATACATCACATAATATATTACATCACATAATATATGCATATAAAACATCACAGAAAATAATACATCACATAATATAGGCACAAAATATAATACATCACAGAATATAATACATTACAGAACATACTACATCACATAATTAATGCATATAATTTAATACATCACATAATATAATACATCATTTTTTTTTTTTTTCGTACGCCCGCTAATACTCGAGGCGAAATCTCAGGTTATTGTTAATGTATAACCTGACATTGATTTTACGTGAGTATCCCTTTTCTTGTACAGAGACAGGTGTCCCTCGCCATTCAGGCAGATACTCGCCGATTTCGGAGGTACCCATTAGAGCTGGGTCGGCTCAGGAGCCGCCAATCCCTGGTCGACGACACTCCTTCAAATGTTCTCGCCAGGTCTCGAGTTATTCCAGTCCAATTCCCGGTCGACGAAAAATCCTCAAATGCCGTCGCCCGGGTTCGATCCTGACTCACCCGGTCGCCAGAGCGGTGTTGTAACCACTACGCTAGCGCGGCTCCCCAACATCATATAATATACAACATAAAATATAGGACATGACAATATATGCACATAATATAATACATCACATAATATATGCACATAATATAATACATCACATAATTTAATACATAATATAATTTAATACATCATACAATATATGCACACAATATAATACATCACAGAATAAAATACATTACATAATATATGCACAAAATATAATATATCACAAAATATAATACATCACATTATATAATACATCACATAATATATGCACATAGTATAATACATCAAATAGTATATGCACAAAGCAGTCAGTGGCCATCACGCCTGGTGGTGTCTTGTAGGGCAGCAACAAACTGCTTCCACTTTGTAAGGGCGGCGGCCATCCTATACATAATATATGCACATAATATAATACATCACACAATATATGCACACAGTATAATACATCAAATAGTATATGCACAGAATGTAATACATCACATTATATGCATATAATATAACACATCTGATAATATATGCACATAATATAACACATCTGATAATATATGCACATAATATAATACATCACATAATATATGCACATTATATAATGCATCAAATAGTATATGCACATAATATAATACATCACATTATATATGCACATTATATAATACATCACATAATATATGCACATTATATAATGCATCACATAATTTAATACATAACATATACTTACTTACTTACTTAGTCGTTCCCCTTCTACCGTGTATAACATATACACAAAATATAATCACATAATATAAAACATCACAAAATATACATCACATAATATGTGCACATACGAGGGGCGTTCAGAAAGTAATGCACCACATTGTTTTTCTCAGCTAATAATGAAGATAGAAGCATGAAATTTTGCACACTTCAAATATGGCATGTGCCAATTGTGTGCACCAAATTGCACTACAACCGGCCAAATAATACGGCTGCCCTAAATCATTGAAATGGAGCGTGTTAGCAACTTGCGTTAAGCAGCCAATTGTGATAGAATTTCTCATTGCAGAGAAGGAAACTGTTGTGAACATTCACAAACGTCTGTGTGATGTGTTTGGAAGTTTTGCAGTCGACAGGAGTACAGTCAGTCGCTGGGTTCAGAGAATCAAAGAATCAGGAAGTAGAGATACGGAGCTGCTTGATCGGCCATGCTGTGGACGTCCTGCCACAGCCACCAACGCAGAAATGTTGAAATGCGCTGAGGGCATTATTCTTACTGATAGGCGAATCACTACTCAACAATTGGCCTTACAGCTGTCAAATATGGCAATCACCACAAAGAAAGAAATTCAAGACAATTCCTTCAGCTGGAAAGATCATGATCACTGTCTTTTGGGACATTGAAGGTGTGATTCTTGTGGACGTTATGCCAAGAGGAGAGACAATCAATTTGCAAGCTTACATTAAGACATTGAAAAAACTCAATCAACGTTTTCGCAGAAGTCAGCCGCACAAGAATCCAGCAGACCTGCTTCTCCTTCACGACAATGCGCGCCCTCACACAAGTCTGGCAACACGGGAAGCAATCGCCAAATTGGGTTGGACTGTACTACCCCATCCACCCTATAGTCCCGATTTGGCACCCTCTGATTTTCATCTATTTGGTCCACTTAAAGATGCACTCCGTGGGACAAGGTTTGAAGATGATGAAGGAGAGATTCATGCAGCGAAGAAATGGCTACATGATCAAGACAAAATCTGGTACGGGATAGGAATACATACACTTGTTTTGCGCTGGCATAAAGCCGTACAAATTGATGGTGATTATGTTGAATAATACAGATGTTTACATGACATATCCATGTATATTGTGTATAAATTTCATGCTTTTTGAATAAACAGCTCCTGAGAAAAACGATGTGGTGCATTACTTTCTAAACGCCCCTCGTAATATAATACATCACATAATATATGCACACAGTATATTATATCACAGAATAATACATCACATAATATATGCACAAAATATAATACATCACATAATATATGCACAAAATATAATACATCACATAATATATGCACATAATATAATACATCAAATAGTATATGCACATAATATAATACATCAAATAGTATATGCACAGAATATATCTCACATAATACATCACATAATATAATGCATCACATAATATATGCACATAATATAATACATCACATAGTATAATACATCAAATAGTATATGCACAGAATATATCTCCTCTTCTTCTTTGATTGTTAGCCGCCGACTGTCAGAGCAGTCAGTGGCCATCACGCCTGGTGGCGTCTTGAAGTGCAGCAACAAACTGCTTCCACTTTGTTCAGTTGTAGACCATCCTATACATAATATATGCACATAGTATAATACATCAAATGGGAAGCAATACCACTTAGTTTTTAGTAGGAGCAAGAGTTCGCCCTCTTGAGTCAAAAAAAGAATAGCCACTATAGTCCGTTCGGAAATTCGTGCCCACAGAAAGCGTCAATTTTCTCCAAAACTGTTTGTTGTATGGACATGAATTTTTGCATGCAGTCTTAGATTTACCATGCAGTTAAGATTTTGCGATCATTACATCCACAGCTGTCGCGAAATTTGCAAAACGGCTATTTTCTTTGATCTTCTTGGAACATTTGCCTAAATCTGCCCGTAACATTAATTCTTACTAAATCTCGAGGCGAAAATCCAGGTAATTATTTATGTTAATTCTTACAGTAAATTTCTTGTACACAACATTTCAGGCAAATACTCTGCGACAATTGAGCGGTTCAGGAAGTCCCTGGTCGTGTCCTTAAATGTGTGATTGAGTTGTTCACGTGATGCCGTCGCCCGGGTTTTTGTATCACCCGGTCGCCACGAGCGGTGTTGGAATGATCCCATTCTTACAGACAAATGACAAACCATGTCCTAAATAGCAGTAAATCATCATGGAAGCTCATCAGGAAGCTATGACAAATCGTAACTGTTTATGTGTTATTATAGATTGGCATATGAAATTAGTTTATCACAAACGAAGAAATGCGATCGACGTGCCTCATTCCGAATCGGACGACTCCAATAAGTTCACAACAGTTATTGGTTGGATAAACTGCAAGCCATCTCGCTGCCAGTAATCTTCTTCTTCCTGTAGCACGTGTTCTTCACATTTAGCCCAGTACTCTGTGTCTGTTCGTGAACGGGCCTCACGAGTCATGTCTTTAACATCGCACATTTTAAAAGTGGTGTTCTGGGCGGCCACTTGCCCTTTAACTCTAGCCCAAACCAGCTCTATTGGGTTAAGGTGAGAATGGTAAGATGGGAGTCGAAGAGAAACATGACCCTGCTCTTGGATGATTTTATCAATCAGATACACTTTTGTCTTATTCCTCTGTCTCACAAGTTGCAACAACTCTGGTTTTAAATAGCTGTTGTCAGCGAAGATATTTTCATTCACAAGCCACCTCCTGATTTCGTCTTTCGTGCTTGCCGAAGTGGGAGCTTTATCCTCCTGCGCTAGAACATTATGATAGGACGCATTATCCATCACCAGGCAAGACGGCCTATCTAGAGTCGGGAGGAGTGTATTCACTATCCAATCTCGAAAAATTTGCCCATTCATTTCACTGTGGTAATCCCTACGATCTACAGACTTTGATTGAAAAATAAGCTCTGCATCACGGACAAGCCCATTCTGTCTGCTGCCAGCATGTGCTAATATAATGCGTTGACCTTTGCTGCTTGGAATTTTCCTTCTATGGTCTCCTTCAACAGATTGCCGTTCTTTCTCGTTCGTATGATGAGCATTAACCCAAAATTCGTCCAAATACACTATATCATAGCCGTCTTGCCTTCTCTCGCGAATCTGCCTAAGGTATTTGCTTCGAACTGCAACCAGATGTGGTTTTTCACATTAAAAATTCCTTCCGCCAGACGTTTTTCTAAAAGTGAAGCCGACACTTCTGACAAGTTGCCAAAGAGTTGTTTTTGAGACGTTAATATCGCATTCTGCTTGCAGCCGACTTTTCAGCATGCGGAGAGTAACAAGTTGATTGGCATTAAACATCTTCAAAATCAAACGTCTAATGACATCCTTGTCAAAATCATCAATTTTTTTTCTTCCTTCCTTGCTTAACCGCAGCCTCTGTACAATCACCGTCCTGTTGTATCCAACGTCGAAAAGATCTTCTATCCACACCCAGAGCCTTTCGTGTTCTCCTGTGGTAAAGTGGGATGATATAAATACTTATAGGGGACTTAGTGTACTGACTGAGATCAGCTGTGAAGGCATCTGTATCTAATAGGTGTAGTGTTTTACAGATAACCTTACTTGCTACCACATTTATACCTCAGTCAGAATTATTCTGGAATATTGTGATGACTACGTTGAATGTCTAGGGTTATGTAAATGATGAAGTGTAAGTCACAACAACAACAGACAGATAAACAATTTAGTTTATTCCACCACACTTGACAACACTGTGACACTCACACACATTTAACACTCTATAAGACTATCTTAAATGAGTCAATGGTAAAGTTTCAAATATATATGTATTAATTACTTTCACTAATAGATATCCTGATTCAACTACACAGTGAACCAGGAATCACAATCAAATGTAATCACAATTTATATGTACATAATTTATAAATATGAATCTTGTAGTGACATATTGTATTAGTATTATCCTATGTGTGTCAGTTGTGTAGTAGTACTATGAGGTAATACTGGTTTTGTTTTTCAAGCTATGTTGTTATTTGTCATCATGACTTCAAGTGTTTGTTTATCTTGGAAATAGTATGGGGAAAAGTTTACAGTTCCTATCAATTGAAACAAGGTATTGCCCCTCTGTTTTACTATAATGTCAATTTTAGAGGGGGACACATAATGTTGAGCTCCTCTGGCCACAGAAGCTTATCTTTCGTGATGGCGGCAGGAAAAGACTCCTCTGCTCGATTGCTTCCCTGTGTTCTGGAGACACCTCACTGGTCGCTATCTGGACCCAGGAGTATGCTGTCAGCCTCTAGATTCAGCAAAGCTCAGACCAGGTGCTGCTCAATAACTTTAGGACCACGGTCCCTGAAACAAGAAGGTTGTACCTCCTATTTCAGAACTAATTTATAATCTATTTCCAGACTGAACACAATACATAACAAACACTGAGTTCAGAGCGGTAGGCCAACTGTCAGCTTCATCTGAAACAATTTACACCAGTATACTCCTCCCTAATGGTTACCACGCCTCTGCAATTCCAGCATTAGTTCTTTCTAGTCAATAAGATAGGTGTCAGTGTACTGTTTGGCAATTCCATGCAGTTTTACTTTTCTCCGACACCTTCTGTTCAGGTTGGAGCACTATATAGGCTTTGCCTCATGTTCGCTACTGAACCACACACATATATAGACATAAATTATCAATTTACATTCAATTTTCATTAAAAAGATATTGAATATATCAAGCTTACCACAATTCATTGAAATAATACACAGTTACGTTGACTGGCAATGAATATAGCACAATTTCGATCTGCCGATGTCCCAGGCTTTTATTTAGAAAAAATATGCACTGGCTCTCAACGCACTGGTTCTTTAGTAAGTTTATTTGAAAAATGTGGCACTGAACTGACGCTCCTAATTGCATATATTGGTGGGTCTAACCAATCGAGCCATGTTTACACAAGCGTTTGAAAAAAAGTACCCTTCCTTCCGTCTCCCCTAACAACAAAAAATAGTATTTGTAGCCCGACTAATCGTGTTTAGCCTTACATTTACTTCTATCCAATCAAATAGGATTTTACATGGTGGCCCATTTCCCGTAAAATAGTGGTTCCAAAACATGCCACTGTGCGATTATTATTTGGTGTTGTCTGACATCCTCACTATTTTCTTTTGGCTATAATTTGTTAATTCCTAGACTATTTGCGTAACGTTTAACATATTCTTTGTCAGCAAGTCCTAAGGAACCCAAATATACAAATTCTCCTCACTTCCAAACTTTATGGTGTCTGCTGTACTGTCATGCTTTCAAACGTAAACCAGTATAATGTCATATTTCCTAATAAGCATTTTTCAGGTTTTTAAACCTAACTCTCGTATGGGTAGTGTTTTTTATCACTGTCGATTTGAAAAAAGTTAGTGCTTGTGGCCTTACACGCGTGATGGCATTAATTGTATAGCGAGACGCGTGTTAGTGTTGCATGCATTCCGGCTTTCAGCCCTCCCTTTCTTTCTATCCTAAGTCCATCTGTCCGTTCGTTTATGGTAACGTAGTGTAATTAATGCTAGTATTAATTTAGGTCATTAATCAGCTTGCGTATCTCAAGGTTTTTCTTAGAAATGCAGTACAGTGTTATTGTAGAAAGCGTGTATTGATGCAGTAGGCTTTACTATCAACGTGAAAGCGTGAGAATATGCAGACGAAGCATAAAAAGGGGGATCTCGAGTACAGTCATTGTAACAGCACTGTTCTTTACCATTCTTCTTTCCTGTTATTGAATTTATGTGTTAGGCTGTGCCTTTACTTTTTAATTTATATATGTGGATTAGAATTTCTCACGACATCTCCTACCTGGTTCTTTGATATCGTGGGATAAACAACCCATCTTAGCCTCTCTGCAAAAATGCCTGTACAATATAACAGTTACCTTCTGCAAAGTGCTAAATTTGCATTTCAGATTCATTGCGCTTTTCATAATTATGCAGTTTAGTTTATTAATATATTATACGCTGGTGTCGTTTTGTTTCGTTGCAGCCAACTCATTGCATTTAGCATACGCCGCTGAAATAATTACTCGCGACTGTGTACAATAGGTGCGCACACGTGCGGACATGTAGTCACTACACTAATTCAAACAAAAAAAATATTGAATAGCACATATCATTGCTTGTGCTGTGCTGTAACAAAATTTAAGTGCGCAATTTTTGAACGGATCTTATAACTTTCCTGTAGAACTAATAAAAATTAACCCAGACAACGGTAAGAGTTTTTTTATATAACTTAAAGAAGAAAATTCGAACATGACATGAGTTTTGTAAGGGCAAAAAATATATTAATAACTGCATTGATATCAGTAGGGCACGTAGCAAATTTCAATAACATCCGTCAAAGGGTTGCAAAGTTACAACGTTCAATGTGTGGGCACGAATTTCCGAACGGACTATGGAGTTTACGAATTGCCCGAGAATCACCCTGTCACATGACGTCAGTTGTATTCAGATGTATGGAACATGGTTTTCTTTCGACACTTGAGGGAAGGGAAACGGAGATAGAGCAACGATGTATGCAAAGGCAGGTCTTCGTCGAGGAAGGACCGAGAAAAACTGTCTGATGTTCGTTTTTTTGTTTTTTTTTAAAATAAACTTTTGCCTCGTTTTGGCGAGGCGCGTCCTGTTAAACCTAATCGGTTATATTAGGGCGCATGTCGAAATATAAAAGACCATTAGGTCTGATTCAATTACTATAGTGCGTTTCAAAAAGATCGGTCGACGATTGACTTCAAATATCTCCATATTCCTTGCACTGATAAACATGATTTTGTGCATGTGGTCTTATATTTTCAATGTCCCAAAGTTTTTATAAAATTCAATGTTGCAGGTAGTGTTCTTTTCTTGCAACGGCTAATTCCTTGATCTTTTTTAACGAAGTAATAATTTTGTCGTGGAAGAAAATAATTTACCGTAAATGAAGGAAGTTGCATATTTTCGGCATAGGCGTCTATACAATTCGAATGTTAGAGGGGTTTGTTAACTGATTACTTAAACCCAAAGCGTGAATAGTTCTCTTTTCAGGATTTGAGAGACTCCGATACAGTTTACCACGCTTAGCTTCTCTGCAGAAATAAATTATACATCTTCACTGCCATTGTATGCAGTGTAAGGAACTTGACTTTCATACCCATTGTATTACAGACCTAGAATACCGCAAGATACGCCTATGAACGGTAACTGAACACACCGGAAGGATCAATGTAATGTTCAAAACAGTACGGTAGTGAACTGAAACACGGGGAAAATCACGTGAAATACGTTCAAGATGTTAAATCGAAATAGCTCACAAATATGAAGGGGTAAGCCCTGTCAATACACGGTTGGACTAGGAGGTGGTCTATTTTGTATACTTTAAATAAAGAAAATTTAAAACCATAAGTTTGTTAACGAGGAAAAAAATGTCCCCCTCGGAACATAACGATCATTAGGTCATATGCAAAGTTGCAACAATTACGATCAAGTGGTTGCAGAGATATTGAATATTAAACAGCGGCAAACATTGTGAAACGCACTATAATATGTCTAATGAGTTTTGTGTGGTCGGCTTGCAATGCTTGTGCAAAGGCGAGTCTGTGCGCATAGATGCAAACCCAACACCAAAGACATGATTCAAGAACGAATCGTGTGCAAGAAGAAAGTGATTCCTATTTTAGACAGAAGTTCACTGTGATATATTTCGTTGGACGGAGATGTCCACATTTGAGAGAAGGTACGTGTTATCTTATTTATAAACTTTATGCCTCGCAAAAACTACGTTAGACAGTCGTGTTGAGTACCAGCTTAAAACCAACAGGGTATCAGTCTTGACTACATTAGACAGTCGTGTTGAGTACCAGCTTAAAACCAACAGGGTATCAGTCTTGAAACCAATGCAAGATTCCCTGGTGTCGACAGGTCAGCTGATAGTTATTGTTAATCAGAATCGACCTCACTGCACTCCGGGCAAACCCATAGCTGCTCAGTCTCCCTCAGCAAATGTCGAAGAGTATGAATGCTAATTGTGCCTGTAGCACACTGGTTGTACATACGACGGATGCATCCTCTCTCGCGTCCATTTCTGCTAGTCCTACGTTCGATGTCACACTCCAACAGCCTCAGCCTTGTTGATTCATCCATTGCAGTGTCATCCAGCAGGCGATCATTAATAGCCCTTAGTATCTCTCCCTTATCCATGTCCAGTGTCCCCACTATGGGTGCTCTCAAGGCCAGTCTTTCAGCTCTCTCATTGCCACGTACCCCTGCATGGCCTGGACAGTAGATCCACACCAGTTCTTGAAGACTTGAGGATTCTATTGATGTTTTCCATTCCTGCCGCAGCCATCCGTTTTGAACTTTCCGAAGCATGGCTTGAGAGTCTGACAATATAACTGCCCTGATTGATGGAGTTTCAGACAGCCACCTTGGTGCTGCAGTAACTGCCTCTACCTCCTTTCTCATGCTGGAGGTTGTTGTCATGTAGGCTCCACTCTGTTCAGCGACGACCCTGCCCTTTATTCTCGCAGAGAAGCCCCATCCTGATTTCTTACCATGCACTACAGACCCATCAGCGTACACAATGGCGTCATCATCCCCAGCATGATCACTTATCAGTTGATTAATCTTCAGCTCTGCTTTTCCAATGCCCCAAGATCTGCACTCCCTGCCAAGGCAAATGATGATCTGCTGGTAGTTGATCCAGTTCTTTCCTGACTTACTCAGGGGAGTAAGTTTCCACCCTGGTCACCTGACCAATCGTAGCCTCTGCCTGTGCCATCCATGACATCCCTCTCTTGATTCTTGCTCATTTGATATCAGCTACATTCTAATGTAGGGGGTGTCTTTTGTCGGTGGTTACCCGCATATATCCTTTTGCCTGGGCCATCGCATATCTGGATCTAATCGACAGCAATCCGAGCATGTATTTCATTGTCACAATGGAGGTGTCACGCGCACAGCCCAAAACTAGTCGCATCCCTTCATTTTGAATGCGTTCCAGTCGTTCACATTGTGACACTGACAGCATGAGTATTCCTAGCCCGTACTCGATTACTAAAATCACGAGCTGATGATACAGGAGAAACAATAGTGTCTGTTCCAAGCACGCAGCAGCCATTGTTTTTTAAGGCTGCGAGTCCTCGCTTGCACTTCTGTATGATCAGTTCGACATGATACTTGAACATACCTGTCAACCTCTTGAGACAAAAATCTGTACGCCGGACCAAAAAAATCCTTACAAACACCCAAAAATCCTTACGCAAAAAATATATTTAAAAATTATACGTAATACAGTTTTAAAATGAGAAATGACATATAAAAATCTATTAGCATGTGAATTATTGTGATATAAAACATGCTAATAGTCTCATGCTGTTCTTTACATATAAAAAACTTAGTGATCATGAGGTACACTATTCTTTCGATGTACAGTGTTTTGTATTATAATCAACACATGCACTTTTAGCACTTTGCAGAATTGCATTTGTGGGCTTAAAGTCTGCACAGCATGTATCAATGTTAATCTTACACTGTAAAATAGAAGTGAGTGTGCCCGCATTCATGGACATCCTGCAGTCTGTGTGGATTTTTTTCATTATTGAAAATGATCTTTCGCAGTCAGCTTTTGTTTCTTTGAATTAGGCTCAGCCATCATTCAGTGGATGAAATATTTCAACCAAAAATTTTGTAGACGAAGAGAATGATTAAAAAATACAACGAACAAAGCAAACGGCTAACAGCAACAACAACAACAACAAAATAAACAAAGTTATGAACAGAATATCAAATCTAGGAAGAAAAAACGTACCACCAAAAATTTACAAAATTATTATTTAAGAGTTGGTAGCCTAGACCAGTGATAACAGATTGCCACTTTATTAAAAAATAAAGCAGCGAATCTCGAGCGCTGGCATAACGTATGCCTACTCAACGCAAACAAACATTTTTTTCTAGTTAGGCTATGTAGGGCCTACACAGTATATTATGACAATTTATCGGAAATATATTGAAGGGCAAGATATAGGCCTAACTGGAAAGATTAAGGCAGCGATTAAATTGCAACAAAGCAAAACAACAGCAATATTTAACCAAGTTATAAGTACTTAGCTTTTTTAAACAAAATGGCGTCGAAGTGTGGTGGCAAGCAAGCGTCGTCGTTGATAACAGGTAACTTTAAAAATACGTCATGTCACGCTGAAAACCGAAAGCGTTTGAGGCCGAATTCAAAGTGTTTGCCGAATTGTTGGGTATAAAAGGATTTGATTGGTTGCTGGGAAAGACCTCAGTTTAAAAACGAACGCCGAGATTTCCGGAATTAAAAATTAAAAAAAATTGGTTAATAAAAAAAAACCTGGGCTAGAAAATATTTTCTGATTTAAAATTTAAAAAAAAAACTTGTGTTGGAAAATATTTTTAGAATTTAAAAAAAAAAAAAATGGGGGGGGGGGGAGAAAAATCCGTACAACGAGTCCATACGGCCGTACACTGCTAAAAGTATCAAAAATCCTACATTGTACGAAAAATTCGTACAGGTTGACAGGTATGCTTGAATGATAGCCCACGATCAAACGTTACTTCAGCCTGTCTTGCCTTTCCATGTTTTGCCCATTGAAAGTGATGTCTGGAAGGTCTGCTTTCAGTATGGAATTGTTCAAAGAGCATCACATCACACAGGCCATGTTGGGATTGACCTTTGATCCGCTTTCCTCACACCATTTAGAAACCGCCTGTAGTGTCTCTTGTATGCCTTGGACCATTTCCTGTCTGAGCCACTTCTGTACATGAGTATGTCATCTGCGAAAGTTAATGTTCGTCCCAGTCCTGTTTGTTGAAAGGTTGCTACTTTTGCTGTATAGATGCTAAACAGCACTTGTGATAGTGGAGAACCCTGGAGCAGTCCCGGGCAAATGCGCATTGGTTGTGGTGTCCACGTTCTCGAGCGAAATGCAACTAATCTCTCCATTAAGGCAGCTGCTTTCCATCTTGTTATCCAAGGGTTTACACCACATGCCATTATACTGTCTATTAGGGTTGCAAAGTCCACACTGTTATAAGCATCCTCTAGGTCAATTGCGACAGCCACCGTTTCTCTTTTACCCTGGAATCCCTCGTACACATCGTACGCAAACGTTCCATCGTTACCCCATGTTGTTCTTTTGGCCTGGTTGCAGTCCTCGGTCTTTCAGGGATTGTCTGATGTTGTCCTTTCAACGATTATTATTAGTAGGAGGACACAGAATATAGTGTCTCCTATTCGCGTGATGCGCAAAGGTGTTTTCTCGTGAACTATGCAGCACCATTCGAACAAGTTTTAGAAACTAATGTGTTTCTTACTTCCGGGATAAGCATCGTTAAATGTTCAGTATTTACACAGAACCGTGTTCATGATGGTATTCATAAGACAGAATTGTACTAGTTCGGTATCTCACAGCCATAATTTATACTGAAGTTCTTTGCTGCATGCGTGTTTTTTTTTTCCTGTTTTCCTCTCCTTTTGTTGCAGAAGTTCTTCAAATACCATACTCGGTTACGTAGGCGATTATGTCTCTGCACAACTTCCTGTCTCCAATACTGTTTTTATATTCTTTTCTTGACTTTTCTCCATGCCATTATGTCAAACAGTCTAGTATCTTCTCTCTTTGTCGTCCTCTCTATTTTCCCTTTAATTTTTCCTGTTTTCACGATATATTCAAACTTTATTCTTTTCTTAACATACCAGAAGAAAATGAATTGTTTTTCTCTAACGGGAATAGTAAGCTTCCATTGCGGACTGGTCTCTTGAAGGAAATCTTCATTACTTCTTTTAGCGGCCAATTGTATTTTTAACATTGTGATTGTCCCTATTTACAATGATTTGACAAATGTGATGCCACTTTCTCATATCGGCAGTTGTTCATATTATTTGGAATTAAAAACAATATATATCCTAATTATAACCCATCAGAGGTTGAACGGGAAATATTTTTCTTCATTAATTTAAAAAAAAAAAAAAACAACTTAGTCGCTTCTGTTGCTTTTCCCACTTGTTTACGAATTATCCATGACTCGCTTATGTATGCCAAGCAGACGAAGGAAAGTATTAAATATATGTATAACACATAAGGAAGGGAAACCCGAGGCCTGTAAACAGTAAATAAATATTAGACAAACATAAAAGTAATAATTTCCTATCTTTCGTACCTTTTTGCTCCGCAGTGAATATGTATAGTTAGGTGTTGTTTCGTAGCGCTTAGGATTAGGGTTAGAATTAGGGTTAGGATTAGGGTTTGTGTTAGGGTTAGTGTTAACCATATACTAACCCTAATCCTAACCCTAACTGCTACGAAACAACACCTAACTACATATATTCACTGCGGACCAAAAAGGTACGAAAGATAGGAAATTACCAGGTATGTTTTGCAGGTAGGCCTACTCGTAAGAAATAAAGAAGTAGAACACTAGACAACAGAAAAACAACAGACGTGAGTGGCTTACCCAGGATTATTATTATTATGTCAATAATAGTGTCAAATTATGTCAATAATAGTGTCTCCTATTCGCGTGATGCGCAAAGGTGTTTTCTCGTGAACTATGCAGCACCATTCGAACAAGTTTTAGAAACTAATGTGTTTTACGGTTTCTGCGTCGTCTATACCTGAGTAAGCCACTCAATATGAGTCTATACCTGAGTAAGCCACTCAAGTCCTGGGTAAGCCACTCACTTCTGTTGTTTTTCTGTTGTCTAGTGTTCTACTTCTTTATTTCTTACGAGTGCCTGTAAAACATACCTTTATATTTGTCTAATATTTATTTAATATTAAATATATGAATTGAAGTAGAATTTTGTGTATTCAGATAATGACAGTCTTCCAAGTAGTAAATAAACATACATAGTCTGACTGAAAGACTGAGTGCTAGGCAGACACTGGTAGACATTGTTTCCTCTAAGATGTGCGATGTCCTCGCGCATATATGCTATAAAATCAGCGGACATGGGAAATTTATCCGTGCACAAACACTCACACACATTTAAACTCAAACAAACATAATAATGAAACAAACACAGTCGTCCAATTATTTTAAAAAAAAACATACACTCCAATTAATGCGCACAAAGCTTTTGTGGCTAGGATAAATACTGCACAACTTGAACATGTTTGTTCACACGGATCATTGAAAATTTTAGGGAACATTGTAAATAGACTAAGGATAGACAAGACAGACTGATGTTCAGGCAAGGACAGGACAGAAGACATGCGGATCTATGAATGTTTGATAAATGTTATTGACATTGTCCATGTTATCTCTACATCGCTAGTTCACGAAGGAAGAAACAAGTTAACAACCATGGCAGCATAGTGAATTCAGTGACATGGGATGTTGTAAGAGCCTACCTGTTAGATCTCAGTCAAAAGCTTTTCAACGGACTACGGTTTCTGCGTCGTCTATACCTGAGGTCCCTCCTGGTGGTCCGGAGAAACTCAGCCCACAAGAACTTGAAGATGTCATACACATAATGCAGGCTCTCAGGTCACACGACTTGGACATGGCTGTGGCAGCTTCAATGTTTGACAAGTGAGACTCATAACTGACTATGCTGTTTCCTTTCGAAGTTAATAGGGGGTTTTTTGTATTAATTAATACAGACAAATGTCCTGTTCAACCCCTGAAGGGTTATAATCATGATATATAGCGTCAATGGTTTTAGACAGTACAGCGCATTCGCGATATATGCAATCTCAATTTAGGCTGATTAGAAATAACGCAGTTGGGCGACAATTACGAATAAATGGCCCTACTGTTAAAATTCGACATTTCATGTTCTATCCTATGCTTTTGAGCGTCCGATTGGCAGAGCGGTTAATGCACTGGCCTCTTGCAGCAAAGGTGTCATGTTCTAAATACTGTGGCGTTGCCTTCGGTGTACCTACCTGTAAATGGGTACCTGGCCCTGCTTTTGAGTTAGGGAAGCAAAGTCAGCTAAGAAGGAAACTAATCACCCCACTTCTCGAAGATGAAACCTAGTACAGTGAAGTCTGTTACACTTCACTCCCCTACAGCAGTATCTGACATAACCTTTACCTTTTTTTTAATAGCGTCTATGGTTTTAGATAGCAAAGCTCATTCGCAGATTACGCGATTTCAGTTTATCATAATTCGAAAAAACGCGAACTGGGAAAAATACGAATATTATGGCTAATATTATTACAGTTCTTGCGAAAAATAACGCTGCAGCTATAACAATTTAATTTTTCATGTAAAGAAGTAATGTGTGGGTGTATGTGGGAGAAGGATGGACAGAGTGTTGATTAAATTAATCCGACTGTTGCCATTGTGGAATACGAGTGCCTGGTTTAGCTAGATGATAGTTTTAGTTGCCACAGAACATCTGAACATGCTCTTTTGTGTGATCTCTCACACCTTCAGCCCTACGGCAGTATCATTTCTTTGTCTTCATTTTTCTCACCAGTCGCTTTTATTTGGCATAACTGATGCCTTTTCATTCTTTTTACTGTCTATGTTGGATCAGTAGAGTGAAGTCTCTAACACTCAACTCCCCTACGGACGTATCTGCTTTACACGCAGAATTGTTTACCAGGCAATTATACCGGTGATACGCTTATCTGCTCTCTCCAGTCTGACCATCTTTTGAAACGCGTAGGTCCAACATTTGACCCCAAGTGAAAAACTGATGACGGTGTTTACACAAGACGGTATAGCGCCCGATAGCTGAATAAAACCCAAGATTGTCTATCTGGATTGCCGACGTAGGTGTCTGTTTGTCTGGCAGATTACACAGAGGGTAGATACGTTTATCGCTTTTTGTGGGACAATCCCTGGTGATTATTACAGATAATCTGTCTGGGTAGACATCTTGCCGGAAGACATTACGCCAGGCAAACATGGTCACATGTTGTTTGCGAGAGTGCACAAGATGCCGGCGGAAATATTACGTCTTTTTTATAAAGAGGTCACGCGTTGGAGTATTAAATGTAATATTTTAAAGCACGCGTGGGAGATTATGAATTAAAACACCCCGACCCCATAGTCTAAAGAGATTCCACTGGTTTGAAGTGAGCGCCGGGATATATCTTGAATTTCATTGGAAAACTCGGCGGAAAGACCATCTGTGATCTGAACTGGAAACTGGAAATATAATCTAGCAAAATCAGAACAGAGAGACTGCAGCGCACGTCATGTGAGTGACTCCCTGAAGCCAGTGAGACATCGACTTAGAATTCCTATATTATAAGTGACAGATCGAAGTATTTTGAAAACTTACAACCTTAAAAGTAAGCCCGCCTTGATAAATACAGAGACTGAAAAACTTAAGGGCCCAGGACTTAAAATACGAAGACTGGAAACCTAGGAATTGGATCACCCGTCAAAGAGGAATTCTTACAGTTTCCCAGACCAAATGTATCGCAGAACAACCGTCGAAGAGTAATTACTAGTTTCTCAGGCCAAGTGTATCACAGAACACCCGTCATAAGAAGGAATTACTTTAATTTCCCAGACAAAAGTGGTTCGAAACATATAACCTAAATTTCTGTGGTCCATCTGAAAACTGTGCGAGGAGATTGTGTGTGTTCCCAAAGAAATCTGGGGTAAGTGTAAACATTTAATTTGACTAATGTGAATTTGAGATGTTTTTCTTGCTAAGTGGATATATATGCGGCTGGCAACCTCAACATATGAAACTAGTATTTCATAAACCACTACAGAAAGCGCTGATGATTTCTTCTGGCTAGTCGTGCGGAAAACCGACAGCAGAGGTGACCCCAGACTCCGAATGGAGCAGTGATGACTGATGATTGCATCACATGTGCCAAAAGTGTATATATTTTGTGAGATAAATGAACTTTGTTAATTGTAACTCGGGCAACTCATTATTTGCGCTGTCCAGACACATTTTCCAAGTTAATACCCAGAGGAATATGGTGAATTTTATTCATCTTCCCTGAGCTACACTGTGTACTCGGGAATTTAATTCTTCTGAGAGATTAGCATTTGGTGAGAGGACAACGAGAAAAGTGCGCCTGTTAATTGGCAGCCCACAAATGTACTTAGCAGATGCATTTGTTTCCTATTTTTCCAAAAGTTCGTGGTTACAAGCCATCAGACGATTTGTGGTACTAACGCCGCTAGTGTGAGGAAAGAGCATCACCACTAACCGCCTATATTGGAAGAGTGTGTGGAGAAGTGCCCTCAGTATCACAGCATTGATGAACCAATAGCTGCATGACTCATCAAGAGTTAAGTTTTTTTGTAACAGGCAACAGCAAAACACGGACATTTATAGCGCCCGACCAAACCTCTATGCGGAAACTTTAATTTGAATTTCACCAGTCTTTCCATATGTGACAAAACGGGGCGGCCCCTATCGATCTTTGTTTCTCTCCTGCAGTATCAGTACATTTATGGTACTGATTTTTATTATTTGCTCTCAGTTGTCGCACTTTTCTTTCCTTTCTTTTCTCGTTATTTTTCTGCTACGTAGCAGATATTTGATTTTATCAAATCATTCGACACTCCTCTCTGTGATGTCACCGGTTTGTTACCCGGTCATTCTAGCTTGCGATGAGCAACTGAGATAAGATAGTCGCCGGCGTGTCTATATTGAACCGCTGATAAGACGACTCGTTTGGTAACCCAGCTGGGCAAACACGGAGTTTTGCGTACTCATACGACAGATAACGAGATTACTGTCTGTGTGACACATGTGGGCAGACAAGTGTGACATAATCGCTTCCGGGCCGACTTGTTATGACAACATTATTTTCTAATAAAGTAATACGTTTTACAGATTACACATGTTGTCATGTGAGTTCCCCGATCTGTCTGTAAGTTTGTACACAAGGGCATCGGACATCATATTACCATATATAGGAGACGTGAACTTTGTAAAATTTTTCCATGTCGGAAATATTCTGAAAGTACCATACCCGACCTGTTTGAATATGATTGGAGCGTTTATTTAACTCCATAACAAACAAAGGCGTGGGAAGATAGGAATATAGTCTGACCATTTCGCAGTTTTATTTCGCTGTGAATTTCACGCTCGCCAAGAAAACATCAGACCTCGCCAGAGTGAAGACTGGATTAATAATTCCTTTTTTTTTTTAGCAAGAGCTAAGAGGAGTGGCGTCACAACGAACAACCTGGAGAGCACTGGTTTCTGCCTTATGCGCCGTGTTTGGTGCTTAAAGAATGTATTATTATTTATTATTAACCGGACCTTTTATTGTAGAACCAAATAAGACTTACAAAGCACAGGAAATCTCTACATTTTAATAAGGAACACTGGGACCAGGAAACTGAAGAACGACAAGGAGTTAGAGGGAATTGAAGTTAAAATTAACGACCCCTAGTACCCGTGAAAGAAGGCAACTGCCAGTGTTTTTTAAAGTCCTCTGAGCAAACACGTCTGTGAGCCAAGATTGGCGTAAGTAGTGCATTTTTCATTCTATATTTTATTACTAACATGTGAACTAACATATATATATATATGAGCTATACCGCTATAAGAGGAAATTCGCTGAATTAACTCAGATGGGGGCTTGAACGGGCTAAAAACCATTGCTTAAATCCTTCACAAAAGACGACAGACAGATATAAGTTAACCATTGCTCAGCCCTATGCCACATAGTTCTTGAATTCTGAATTATCTTGTGAATTCTCCCTTCGGACAAAAGCGTCATTACACTTCTATCTACATCTCTGCCAAGAGTAATCTTGTGCGAAGGTAAACACCTTTGACGACCCAGTTTAGATGCTCTTGAGTTTTGGCCACTGTTGGGCCACTACTGCTAAGCAGGGAGGCAATCCGTGGCAGTAGTCTCATTAAAACGAATGAGTAGTATTCAAAACCTTTGTGAGTTAATGGATGTTTTGAGTTTATGTTGGTTGTTGTGATGGAGAGCGAGATTTGGTTGAGTTCATGCAAGGAATGCAGGCAGTGAGCAGGACCGAGAGTGTAGCAAGATATCTGGAGCAGATGAGAGTTTGAGCTTGCTCAGGACAATGGAGTGTTGCGACATGAATTGTGCATTTGGAACGGAATAGTAATTTTATGTTTGCCAAGGGTTATCAGCCAGTTGTTAATGCCGGTGGTTTTAGTATTGTACCACTGTTATTATACCTTAAATAGCCAGGATTTTTCCAAATTGTTCTTAACACATTACGAGCACTGTAGGACTTTACACTAAGTTTTTGTTCCTTGATTATCGTTAAAAGTCCCTTACATGTTGCCTGTTGCTGAGCAGGTATAAGTCCACTATTCATATCCTAAACGCCTGTCACGATCCTGTGCCATTTCATGTTTTTATGTTAAGTGTCTTATGTTCAATGTTATTTTTCTTGTGCTATTAATGAAAACTGTTACAAATTTTTATTTTGATCAAGGACTCCCCCACCCCTTATTTTAACGTACTGAATTTCTATTGGAAGATGATCTCAATTTACGTCAATCTCAAATTACGCACGGGCCTTCGGAAAGTAATCCTTGCTTAAATCGGAATGGCATAATATTTTCAGTTTGCTTATACCATTATACCTGCTCGTCGATGATGATGATTGTAAAATGTAAAAGTAAAGGTGGTCCCAAAGCATATACTGCCGAAGGTGCGTGAAATGTTAGAGACCTCACTATCGGACCAACTAGAAGACGAAGCAAATTCAGAAGATCATTGCCAACAGATACAAAATATATGGGATGAGACACATGGAAATGATCTGGGAATTAGAGAACACAGGCACAATGCATGGATAACAATAGAAACCATCAGTAAGATAAAGGAAAGAAATATAAGAAAAAAATAATACTGGCAAATATGCCCCACACCCGCGGGTACCAACTTTTAATACATTTTTAAAATCTGTGGCAGATATACAATCATAGATATGCAATCACATATATACAATCATAGATATACAATCATAGATATACAATCATAGATATACAATCACAGATATGCAATCAGAAGCAATAATTTTACATAATCATTGCTTTGACCTTTGCCGTGTAGGTCTCATGGGGTCTCCGAGGAGACAAACAAAGATTAGAACTGTTACACCTTACAAAAAGTGCAACAGAAACCAGTAGGTGAATGCTTGGTGCAGGTTTCTTGCAAAAGAACGAACTGCAGCCAAAAAAAACATGAATGACCTGTGTAAAGTAGGACAAAGAAGTTAACAAGGAAAGTGTAAGGAATCGGGTGGTCATATTAAAGACAAGAATGGAAAACTTCTTAGCTAGATAAACGAGTAAGTGAAGAGATGGATGGAACATTTCATGGATTGGAACTTCCAGATAGACCGACTCCACGGGATCGTCCATGCATCCAGCCAGCAGCAAAGGAAACACAGTTTAACTGTGAATACGTAAATAAGGAAAAAAATAAAGAACGCCACAAAGGTTCTAGGAGATGAAACCCATGCTTACCCAGGTGGCATTCCTGCAGGGGCCATCAAAGCAGATATTGACATAAATGATATACTAAAAAGTCTGGGAGAGAACGAACGAACGAACTTGCTTTTAGGGAAGAAATACCAGCAGGTTGGAAGGAAGAATATCTGGCCACGCTGCTAACTGAAATTTACAAGAGTGCTATTATCAGCGTCAGAAAAAAATACGTAACAGGCTCAAACAAATAAATTAAAAGATGCCATAGACAGACTATTGAGAAAAGAACAAGCAAAACTTTCGACAAAACAAAAAAATCAAGAAACAAAACAAAACAAAAAAAAACAAAAAAAAATTACAATTACAATTGTCAAGAAAGTGCTTAACCAGCTAGAAGGATTATCAAATGCAGAATTGAAATGTTATGCCCAGATCACCAACTTTGGACCAAAGAAAGAACCAGACAAATACCAATGGAACAAGAGGTGACGATAAGGCATTGGCCTGGATATGATCCACATTGAAAAAGAGAACCATGTGATATCATTACAGGACAGTCCGTTTTTATGTATTCCACATAGTAAGTGAAGAAGGGGAAGATCGAAAAACAATTTAAAAAAAGCTAATATAACTGTCTCCACAGATTGTTCAACAAGTTTCCGGAAGTAAAAGTGATTTTTAAAAATGCTGCCTTCATTTATCCTGAACATACGAAGAACTGTGCCAGTGATCCATGGTTCCAAGGGTTTCTAAAAGCCTATGTTAACTCCATAATTAAAATTATAATACTGCAGAATGATGATGCCGGATTGAAGGTTTTCATTGCCGACTTGAAGGATAGTCATCAGCGAGTCAAAGGAATACAGAAAAAACATTTAGAGGTAACGTTTGTCTGACACATTATTGAAGATTGCCTTCTGCGCGTGTGTGTGTGTGTGTGAGAGAGAGAGAGAGAGAGAAATAGAGAGAAAGAGAGAGTGTGAGAGAGAAAGAAAAAGAGTGAGAGAGAAAGAGAGAGACAGAGATACAGAGAGAGAGAGAGAGAGAGAGAGAGCGACAGAAAGAGCGAGAGAGAGAGAGTGAGAGAGAAAGATAGAGAAGAGCAGATTGAATTCGTTGTAATAAACAACTACGAGAAAGTAACATCCAGGAGGAGATTATCGGCGATAAATCTGATATGTAGTGAGTTGTTAAACATGATAAGTAACAACAGAAGTGGCAAGACCTTATATAGTAATGGAGATTGACAATACCATGTAAAGGACAATATCTTATGTTGTCATGTAATAATATTCTACATGAGGTGGAGGGGGGGGGGGGCTACCAATATCAGACATTTATTAGCTATTTGTTTGGAGTTTGAGATGCTAAGATATACTTCCCCTTATTGGACTTCTCCAAGAAGCAACATGAGTGTGTGGGCGAAAATGTATTCTACAGCGTTGTAACACTACTTCACTGACTTTCAGTTTCGTCAAGGAGAAATCATAGGCAGCCAGGAACACGGAATATTATGACTCAAATACAGGACAGGCCGTAGGACTGGAAGTGAATTCTAAGATTAGAAGGAAGTAGTTCCAGAGACATCACTTTGCTCCTTAAGCTCTAGGATCCTAGTTCAAGTGCACTCAGTTAGACACCTAACCTACATGAAGAGACGATAATTTTCGGATGTCTCCTGTGCAAAACGTCTGTTTTACCTAGATATTGGGGTAAGTCGTAATAGGTACTGTTACGTGCAGTCTTTGATATCTTACAATATTATACATTGGTATACTTGTTATGTTCGCAAATATTTTGTAAACAAAATAGATACTTTTTAGTGTTTAAGGAAAAGTCATTATTGAGTTACTTCCCTTGAAAGTTGTGTCGTCTCTTTCGATCGAACTCCGCGGATGAATCCAGTTTTACTGCGATTTATTCTTTGTTTGGGTAGTAATAGATTGTTCTTGCTTCAGAATATCTATGGCCTGAATTTATGTGTATTGTTTGGCTGAGTAGGACGAGTCTGTCTTATATCTGTATATCTTTACATATCTAAGTCGAACTATATGTTCTTTTGTCTCTAGAGAGGTCAAAGGCTGTTCGGCGGATGTGTCTCTAGAGAGGTGTGTTTTGGCTTCGCCCTGATCATGGGGGCTGTGTTTTGCTATGTCGGCTTGTCGCCGGGAAAAAGTGATCTCTATATTTATGGGGAAAGTGATAGTCGTCTAGACCTATCGTGTATGCTTTACCCCAGTGTTTATTCTTATTGCCAAGGAATGGCAGAATCATATTTCTGATACGCAGGTAATAAAAGATACTCTTTTGAACTCTCGTACGAAGCCACCGTTTTTCGATAGGTATGACTTGTACATCTGAGAGGATGCATTTAACTAGATGGAAAACGACTCTGATTCCTAGCAGCACTATATCCTGTAGAATGCAGTCAATTGTATCATGATAGAATCTACAGAGCAATGAAACATTTAATGAATGACTAACTTTAAGACAGATTCATTATCTGTATCCAAACGTGAGTGACAGCTCACGAGAGAGAGAAGCCATCTTGTAAAAACATTTAGTGACTTTCAAGAAGAGAAAAGGGATGCCCGTATTATCGCTTGATTAGTCCAGAGATCACTGCTACACATGAGAACCCATTGCTAGCGGTTCAATTTGATTATATGGAAAAATCTGTGCTGGACATTATGTTAAGGAATCTTCACTAGACGAGATTAGGTCTAGAAGTCATCTTGGATATTGTTTATAATCTGACGTGCTTTGTCAGTAAACTCAGATGATATATATATGGGCAGTACTGAGTGCTTGGCTATTGACAGTCCATTATACTATTATTCTACATGAGTGCCCATGTAACATTGCAAGACCATTTATCCACTGTACCATGATGTATTATGCCAACCTGTGATTTGTCACTATCTGTGCTGTCGAGTGTGTACGTCCAATTAAACTGTAGTAAAGGTACACAGTCGTTGGTGTCGATGACTTCCAGCCATACATGAGTGTGAGAAAAGAACATTTGTCAACACCACGAACTCTTCCTATCATTCGCATATTACACACTCAATCTATGTCTACACACCACTGCGTAGGTCAAGTTGACATTCCATACTCAAACCACGAGCAACACAACAACACAGTATTTAACTCTGGTGATGTTCGAGTGAGCTTCAGATTTTTCAGCATGTCTCTTGCTCAGGGCAAGGGTCTTGTATTAAAAGAGTTTATCAACTGATGATGACGTCTGTCTCCCAAAGAAAGATCTTATCAGGTACATTTTATCGTTTTATATTCGCATTTGACATGTATAGTCTACTTGTTGATGTACAGTGATATAATGAAGGTGGCAACCTTATCACTGCAAATAATTTAACTCATGAACCACCACTGCAAGAGGTTGTGACTGCTTCCTGCTGGTTTCCTCACAAGGAACGCACAGCCGAGGTGGCCACAGGCTCCATTGAGAGCAGGGACTGGATGATGATTTCATGGTGTATATATTTATTTACTAACACTTTAGTACCTTTTATATGTACATTTATATATATTTCAATTGTTGCATTCCACTGTCCAAAAGCACTTTCATACAACTCATGGTGTTAAAATTAATACTCAGTGAGGGTTAAAATTCTGAGGAAGATGAAGTAATGGATGAAAGTGAAGGTCGCCTGATGTTCATATGAGGTATGTGTTTCCTCTTAGTTTGTGATGCAAGTTGCCAGCAGTGGGGACTAGACACTAACATCGGACGGATCTTGAAGACGCTTAACAACCCGTATAGTTACCTCAGCCTTACTGCATGAGATATGCTACAGCCACAATATTTGACTATTTTGAAGAGAAGGACCAGTCTAAGACACCTGTGGAAACCAGCAGCGACTGAAGCAGACGCCAACCAACGCCACACCGGCAGCTAAGTACCACAACAGCGCAGCCAATGGACATTTCACGTTTTCCCTATTTTCCACCACAATTTTATATCTTCCGATGATGATCAATATCATCGCTTTACTTTGATAAACAACTTTATTTATTTTACATTGTTAACTTATAAGTGATTACACTAGTCAACAACCAAAATGTACCAGAAATGAAAATAGCTGATCTTAACTAATTTTGGTGTGCTGAAAACGAAAATGACATAAAAAAATGTTGATTGGCTCTAGTTTTCAAGATATATGCTACTAGTTTATTTAATTACGGTCAATTTATATATATATGACGCAACTGTTGTGGGCAATAAAAATGTAACTAGAAGTTGATGATGCAATCCTACCTATGATTACATCACCTTTGTGTATAAATATCTTATCTCTGATAACATGTTGCCATTAGTTAGTGCATTTGTCCTTATCAAAAGTATCGTAAGTTAGAAATGCCTAGGACATGTGTGAACAGTGCTAATAATTTCTGTTATATATGTGGTGAGGTGACATTTCTATCACAAAAACGAAATATAACTAAAGTGATTAAGAAGGCTTACAGTTTGTATTTTGGCTGCAAAATAGGAGATCAAGATAAGAGCTGGGCGCCACACATATGCTGCAATACATGTGCAGCACATCTTAAACTGTGGTTGACTGGCAAAAGGCAAGCTATGCATTTTGCAGTCCCAATAATTTGGAGAGAGCCCACTGATCATCTCAACAACTGTTACTTTTGCATGGTCCCTCCAATTGGGAAAGGCATACCAAAGAAGAAAAAATGGGCTCTGGAATATCCAAACATCCCCTCTGCAATACGTCCGGTACCCCATGGCGATGACCTACCAATTTCCAAAGTGCCAGAATCATTTTCAGCTGCTTCCAGTGATGAAGAAGAGGACATTGGTGGTCCTGAACCATCAACCTCAAGCGACCCAGATTTTGAGCAAACTACATCCACTAAACCACACTTAATAACCCAAGGTGAACTGAATGATCTTGTAAGAGATCTGAATTTATCGAAGAACAAGGCGGAGCTTTTGGGTTCCAGATTGCAACAGTGGAATCTCCTGGCAGAAGATGTTACAATTTCTGTGTATAGGAACCGCCAGAAGCCGCTTATTACATTCTTTTTCAAAGAGGGTGACCTTTCTGCGTGCCACAACATTTCTGGTTTAATGGCAGCCCTCAAAATCAATTACATAACGGAAGCTTTTCATTGATTCATCCAAGCGAGTCTTAAAGCTGTTTTGTTGAATAATGGTAATGTGTTACCGTCAATTCCAGTTGGTCACGCAGTTCATATGAAAGAAACTTAAGAAAACATTAAGCAGCTTTTGAAGTGTATAAACTACGATCATCATCATTGGTCACTTTGCGGTGACTTAAAAGTGGTCGCTCTTTTGCTTGAACTACAGGGTGGATACACCAAGTACTGTTGCTTTCTCTATGAGTGGGATAGCCGTGCACGAAGTGACCATTACATCAGAAGACATTGGCCAATCAGGCAGTCATTGCAGCCTGGCAGTAAGAACGTTGAGAACCCAGCACTTGTCGACACCAGCAACATTTTGTTGCCACCCTTGCACATTAAGCTGGGTCTCATGAAAAACTGTGTCAAGGCAATGGAGAAAACAGATGAGGCTTTCAAATACCTCATCAGAAAATTTCCAAGACTGAGTGAAGCTAAAATAAGAGAGTTGGTCCGCAAATTCGAAAACTTCTTCATGATGACGAGTTTCTTTGCGTGTTGCATGGCAAGGAAAAAGCAGCATGGCTAGCATTTAGGTCAGTGGTGGACAATTTTCTTGGAAACAACAGATTTGATAATTACAATGAAATTGTAGAAAATCTCCTTCTGAAGTATAAGAGCCTTGGCTGCAACACGTCTTTGAAAATTCATTTTCTGGATTTCTTTACGTCAAACTGTGGAGCGGTCAGTGATGAGCATGGTGAACGATTTCACCAGGACATTGCTGCTATGGAGACAAGGTATCAAGGCAATTGGAGCCCTTCAATGCTTGCTGATTACTGTTGGACTGTGACAAGAGACACCTCGTCGATTGACTACAAGAAGCAAGCAAAGAGAGCTCGAACAGCGACTGAATAATGACGGAATGGGTTCAAATGTGTCTTTTTAAAACATGATATGTGAACTTTAAAGTATGTCTGCACCCCACCCGTGTGTTCACGGGGCCCGAAAGGGGAGCAAACAAAAGTAACACTGTTCCCTGCCAAGCATGTCGTAGAAAGCGACTAAGGAGGGTTGGGCATGAGGCCGGTTACCCCATCCCATAAAAAATGTAAACCACAAAAAACTTCAAGAAACATGGACAAGTCGGTTGAGGAAAATAGGGCACGGCCATCCGGGACCGGGGAGGGTCCTCTCGCAGCGAGGCGTATGATGCAACACGGAGAAATCCGAAAGGAGTCTGTGTTGCTGACTAACCTTCTTTCTTCTGGGAGGGCTTCCGGATTTGGCGCCTGGAGTGTTCGGACACTGGGCGAGCGGGGGGGGGGGGGGTGGCACGGGTGGCGGCAGAGGTGGGGGAATGTAGAATCGGGGTTCTAGGACTGTGTGAAACGGGGTGGAAGGGGGTGGACGGGAGGAGACTCGTCGCTGGTGGATTGGTGCTGTCCTCGGGACATGGGGACGAGGGTTCACACCACAATTGGGGGGGGGGGGGGGTGGCTCTTGTGTTATCTAGGGAAGCACAGAGGGCACTCGTTGGGTGGGAAGCCGTTGGATCCGGAGTAGTAACAGCTTCTTTTAAGGGGAGGTTTCACCCATTCAAGGTATTTTGGCATTTTGTTTAAAAATTAACATTTTTACAAAGACTGCTAAAAAGAAAATAGATGTAAATGTCATCCAGTGTTGTGCACCGGCTGATGACAGGGGAGAGTCTGTGGGGGGGGGGGGGCATTTTGTACTAGACTACAGGAAATTGTGGAGGGAGTGGAAAAAGGAGACATCGCAGTTTTGATGGGTGACGTGAGTGCGGGGATGGGTGCGGTCAGCGCCGGCTTTGGGGAAGTCGTGGGAAAACGGGGGCTGAGGGTGATGAATGAGAGTGGGGAGCTGTTCTCAGACTTCTGTGCTTCGGGTCAACTGGCTGGGAGGAAGCGTGTTTCCACGTGGGAGAATGCACGGGGCAACATGGATGTCGCCAGGCCATGGAGCAGAGGATCAGGTTGATCATATGTGCATAAACGGGAGGTTTGGATCATCGTTGCAGGATGTGGGGGTATGTGGAGGAGCGGGTGTGGCATCAGACCATCACCTTCTGATGGCCAAGGTGGAAATGAAACTCAAGAGATATGCAGCGGTGCAAAATTATAGACAACAATTTAATGTAGGACATCTGGGAAATCAAGAAACAAGAGACAAATTTGCGGTCACAATATCCAACAAATTCCAGGTGCTCCAACGGCTGGAGGATGCAGAGAATACAGAAGACTATTGGCATCAAATCAAAACGGTATGGAAGGAGACATGTGAAGAAATACTGGGGAAAAGGGAACGACAACAAAAAGCATGGATAACAACAGAAACCATCAATAAGATAAAAGACAGGAAAAACAAGAGGGCAGATTTGGACACAAGCAAAACCGGAAGTTCCGAGGTCAAGGCTCGGGAGGTGTACACGGAGGCAAACGGAGAAGTAGAGAGAAGTGTCAAAAAAGACAAGAGGAAGTATATTGGGGTGTTGGCAAGAGAGGCAGAGGATGCTGCAGCCGAGGGGAATGTGAGAGAACTGTGTGGCAGCACGGAGGGGCTAAAGGGGAAGTGCGGGCAAACTGGTTGCTTCGTGAAAGACGGGAGTGGAAGGCTGCTCGGCAATGTGCAGGAGCAGATGAAGAGGTGGACAGAGTATTTTGAGGACCTTCTCGGTGGACCAGCTCCACAAAACCCCTCGGGTGTCCAGCCAGCGGAGGAGCTGCTGCAGGTTAACGGTGGGAGACCAGCGGGGGAAGAAATAAAGAAAGCCATAAAGCTTCTAAGAGATGGAAAAGCGTCTGGACCTGATGACATTCCAGATATCGACACGGCTACAGAGGTGTTGTATAAGTTGCTTGGTGGAGTCTGGGAGGGGGGATGCCGGCGGAGTGGAAAGGGAGGGGGGATATCTGGTTGAGTTGCCTGGGAGGGGAAATGTGCAAGAGTGCACAGATTGTGAGTTCGGCCAGGAGAAATATTAAAACATGGATTGTCCTGACCAGGAGCTGATGACTTAGCTCTTCTGTCCCATGGCCGTAGTCAGATGCAGGGCAGGTTGGGAGCACTCGATGGGAGGTCACAGCGGTTGGGTATGAGGGTACACAGGGAAGGGACAGAGATAGTGAGAATAGGTGCAGGTAGTGATGGCAGGGTTGAGCTTGGGGAAGCGCCAATGCAGGATGTGGAATCGTGCACATATCTTGGCGGCAGTGTGGACAGAGCTGGAGGGACGGACAGTGATATCAAAGTGGGGGTACAAAGGGCAAGGAGAGCTTTCATTGCATTGGGAAATGTATGGAGATCGGGAGAGGTCGGATCCAACGCGAAAGTGGGAGTCTTCGGCTCAGGTGTGAGGTCAGTCCTGTTGTGTGGCTCCGAGGCATGGAGAGCGGCAGGGACAGCTGCCGAAAAGCTGCGGACTTTCATGGATGGGTGCTTGCGTAGAGTAGAGGGATTGAAATCGTGTGACAGGGTTGCCAACGTGGGGCTGATAACGGGGGCTGGACGGGTACCGGTGGGGCTAGAGATGGGAAGGGGACGATGGCGATGGGTGGGACACGCGCTGAGGAAACCTGTTGATAGCATTACAAGGCAGTCCTTGTTCTGGGGCCCCCGGGGCGGGAGAGACAGAGGTGAACCGGGGGCACATGGGGGAGAGCTGGGGACAGGCGTGAAAATGATAAGGAGAACGTGGAAAGAACTTGAGATGATGGCACGTGACAGGAGGACTTGGCATGTGTTTGTTGAAGGCCTATGCTCCTTTGGGAGTGGAGGGTTATGAAATGAATGAATGTCTGCACCCGTATGCCTCATATTGTTTTAAACACATAAACATATAAAGCTATTAAATTAATAATTGCTGAATGACCTTCAGCTGGGGGCTCAAAAATACGAGCGAAGGTATTTCCTCACAGAAGGGGCGAGAGAATAATAAGTTCATGACAGCTTGGATGATCTTAGTTGTTATGCTTGCTTTTCTTCAAAATCCTGTGAGGCTCACTGAAGTAGACGCATTATTCTATTTATATCTCTGCCAAGAGTAATCGTGAACGAAGGTTGATACCTTTGAATACCCTCATCATTATGCTCTAAGATTGGCCAGTATTTGACCTCTACTGCGGAGCAGGGGAGACAATCCCGCCACACCTATCCATTTTCAGCGTTCTCTTCTCATCTCTTGTTCTTCTAGCACTTGTTGTAAATTTTCCAGGTAATACATACTTGGATAGCTTTCATATATGCCTTTAAAAGAAAAATACTTCCGGAGTAACTTTCCTCGGTAAAGTTGTGAGACAATGACGCTGACGGGCGAGCTATTTTACTCTCAGTTTTAATAAGAGTACTAGTGATAATACGAGCCTCCTATTGGCAAAGTGGTTAGATCACAGGCCTCTCGCGGTGTGATAGTATCAACGCATGTTCAAGGCTTGTGAAGTTGTACGTTTTTGTACTGACCCTGTTGTGCACCCGTTCTTAATTGAACGATGATGATAGTGACCTGTCTTTGTTCTTGTGTACGCTTGTCTGTTACGTTAGTTATTGGGCTTGTCTTGCTAATGTGACTGCTGAGTGATACTTAATGACCAGACAACTATGATGAATGCAATGACTGATCGACTCGTGGCTGACAACAAAATTCCTTTATTGTTGTTAATAACATATTTACAGTTGGCCATCTCCGTGCATTATTATAAAGGTAATAAGAATATACATGACTTCTACATTGACAGTTTCATATAGCATGTAATTAACTTGTCATGAACTAGTTGATTAACGCTTGACCTCTTGTGCCCGTAATCACACAGATAGTATTTGGGGAAAAACTGGTCGTAGTTCTGTTTTATTTCTTTTATTTCTTTTTCTCTCTAGCTGTTATATTTTCTGCCGGAAAATATTAGAGAAGATCGGAACAGAATGATAGGTGTATTTGTATAAGCAAGAATTGCGTGTTACATTGACACACCAACTAAGAAGCTGGTGTTGTGCCAATGTATATTTGTGACCAGTAATTTAGGAGCTATTCTCCGTTGAAAGAATAAAGGGATAGAATACGAAGAATTTCCGACTTTATTTTGATTTAAGTAGTATATCAAGTTTGTGTTCATATATCAAGTTTGTGTTCATTTATCAAGTTTGTGTTCACTAGATAAACCTCCAGAGATGTTACTTTACTTGAGCCATTTGTACGGGTTCCATGTTCGGTTTAGATTTTGAATTGGAAGTAGCTCATGTAGTAGTAATGGCAGTACTTTCAATAGTTCCTAGATCCCTGAATTTTAAGTAATTCAAAATCAACAATTCATTTTTGCATTGAAGTAAAGTCCGCAGAATATATAAATGAAGCTTTTATTTAGATTTCCTCCAGATGTACAACCTTAGTTAAAATGCGACTCCATTTTCATTCCTGTAGTACTGCGGTGGGTTTAGATGTTAAAAGGTTAAGTATTAATTGTCTACAGATGTGAGGTCAGCTATGCAAGTCCCTGAGTCTAATTGTTGATGACGTTGTTCTCAGGGTACCTGTCTGCTACCACCCTACGACCTCAATCTGCTATATATTTTGATCCTAATTATATGTTATGGTGTCTGGATGTTATCTGGCTAGGTGTCTAGGGTAATATGCAATGTAATGTTAATAAAATGACAACAACTACACCTATAACTTAATGAACAAGTAATTAAACAAGTCACTGGGTAAATTTTAAATGATAATATTTTTTACAATTTTATTTTCCTGTATCTCAATTGCTGGGATACAGGACTGTTTAAACTCAAAGTAGAAGGCAATTTATTTACAGCAAAGTAATTTAAAACAACAACTGTGTCTGTTAATATTAAACTAAATTGTTTCTGACTGGAAGTGTTCTGATGAAGCAATAACTCCTATGAATGGACACGCTTCTGCGGAACGACTTGTATCATCATGTCAAGAAAACTGATTGATATAATAATAATGGAGAGTATGGTTAAATGAACTAACACACGCCCGTGGACAATTGGGCTTATCTTTTTGGTTTTCTGGAACGCTGTGATGTCCTTCTCACAGCCACCTTCTTCACGACTGCAACGTCTGAAGACTGCTTCAAAACTCTTTTGATTTAAAGCACACAGGTACTTTTGCCTCGAGCTTACAGCTTCAGGAGTACGTATATTTTGGTATGTGGCTCACTGATTGTTTCACGATGGAACCCTGAAATTGAGAGGATTAAGGCCTCCTCAGTACATCATACATCTATCTCCATCTCTAAACAATTAAACATTATCAACAGTTTCCAGTTCAGGGAAGTTGCTAAATAAATAGCTATCGTTCCTATCTGATTTGGTGCCCTATTCATCATCAGGTAATCTTCAAACATCCGTTTGATACATTCCTTGTCATAGAAGAAATTATAGTTAATTATATAAAGTCATGTGCAAACACTGTGACTTGCTGAAGACGGCCAGTGGTTTTCTGGTCTTACATCATAATAATATTCATCAATTTCCCCTTTTATGTATTTTTATTTTCTCCCAAAGTCTCAGTAAGCCTGTCTGGCTTTAATACAAGGTGATAATCTTTCCTAATAAACATAAATGTTTATCTTACCGCATCAATGAAATAATACACAATTTGTAGGTTAACCGGCGATCAATGGGCACATTCAGATCGCCACTGGTGCAGAACAGCGAAGGCACTGGTCATGTATTCCTTGCGTCTGATGCTAACACTACTTGTGAAAGTTAAATCTTCGAGTGGCAGCTAACGCTGGTTTCAAATCGTTTTCATTACTAATGTTAGTCTATTCTACCACAGCCAATCGAATTATGTTATGCCCACTAGCCTCTGTTTTTCAAAACTAAATTACACTTTCAAAAATGTAACGTCCCCCCTCTTCCCCGACTGGCCAAGTTCAGTGAGAACATCAATGCGTCTGTCTCTATGTCTTTTCTTTACAATATTTCTGTTATTATCTAAGCGTTTTTACTGTAAGATATTATAACATTATGGGTAGTATTGTCTTCTAATAAACAAATATTATCATTTTATTTGTCAACTGTCCTTTCGTCTATTTTATTCTTCTAAGTTTCACTTTCGCCACCTCCAGCCCTACACATTAGGGGGTATTTTCAAATTTCCAAGTTAGCCGTAATTTTTCTTTTCTTTAAATCCACCATCGTTTTCCCTCTCTCTCTCGTTCGTTTCAAAATGAAGCAACGCGTTAGGATTTCATCAGAAAATACTACCACTGTATAAAGAAATGCGAGCTTGTCTGTGTGTTTATACTAACGTCTCCCTATCTAAGTGGTTATACATTCAAACTGCGCTACTAATGAACGGGGTGGGCACGCGGTTAGTAGTGGATTTGCTCCGCTTTTCCAAATCTGCTAGTAGCAAAGTCACGCATTTTCGTTACAGTAAGCGATGCCTAGAACCATTGTCGCATGTCGTTCTATTAATAATTTCTCTCCCTCCGTCACTCCTCCGTTTGTCTCTCACTCTTTCTTGGAACGAACACGCCTAGGCTATCAAACTGTTATAGTTAATTTCAAGGACGGAGTATGAAAAAGCTTGTAATATTGAGAGATGGTATCATTCACTTTGCGTTAAGGTTTTCTCAAAACCTGCGCGACTGCGGGCGATGGCGAAGACGTTAAGCACAACTCCCCTACTTTATCTCTATAGTATTTGGATTTTTATATTAATCTATAATATTTTATCTATTTGATCGGGGTATCAGGGATCTTACAACAAGTATTCATCCTTCAATATACATAGTCTCATAAATTTTAGGTCTCCAATTTTCGATGAACAAATGTACAATTTATTCTTGTCTACTATATTGAGGTCGAAATACTAAATCGAGATTTTACCCACCTGAGGAATTTGTCATACTGACTACCAAATATGTTCTGTATTCAGAACCTTGAAAACATATCCGCTGATTTAGAGAATAAACATGTCATAGGGCTGGGGTCGGGTTAACCATTATTCTCTTCACTGAAATCTCCATGTAGCTACAAATAAATCGTGGTGAGAACTCTACTGTTAGGGGTGTGACGAGAGGTTTAGATGTTACAAAAGATAGGCTATCCTGGACAAACAGATGTATCAGATGATACCAGGATAGTGCCAGATAAGAGACTGGTCTTATAAGCAATACCTCCTTCTCTGAAAAGAGCAAGGGCGTATAGACAATCCAGGTGAGGTCAGACTATGTAAATTCCCAGAGTAAAGAATGCTGATGATGATGTTCTCTGGGTCCCTATCTGTCACCTCTCCAGATCTCCCCTGGGCTAAAGAATATGTGTAAGGTTGGTATGGCAAGGTGTCTAGGGTAATGTATTTAAATTTTAATTTCAAAACAGAACTTTAACTCAATGAGAATTAAGGGAATAAGACTGCTTGAAAAGTTTAGATATATATAATGATATATACAATTTTACTTTTCCTGTACCTCAAACTTTTGGGGTCAGGAATTATCAAATCAAGAAATTTTTATTTACAGAATAGAAATAAATAAGTTGGACCCTTTGTCCATGTCTTTTCAATAAAAGAAGGTCACTGAAAAAGTCTATCCCAGTTCTTGTGTCAATGCTTGAGAATACCACTATTCTGTAATTGGAAGGTCTGTTGTTTTCATCCATCCAAGGTAAGATTATTATGTGGAAGGTTAGTTGGATGAACGTTCATGTGCCTCTATGAAAGACTTATCTTGTTTTATAATTGATACAGTTGGCTCATATGTAGTCAGGTTCACCAGTTGTTGTGCTTCCTGGGCAAAGTTGAGGAGTGTAGCTTCAGGATATATTATGAGCATTCACTTCCTTTAGTTCACTTCCCCAGGTTTCAGCAACAACTCGTACTTGGTAAATAAACCTGGAATAAGAAGGAAAATTTCCTCCCATATAGAACTTGTCTATATTTATTTCCACACTTAATCACTATGACAACTTACCTTGGTCAGTTATGTGTGCTGACCATTCGCACCAGACCTTATCTTTCGTGGTCTACAATCAGTTTTGTGTAATATTCTTTTTTTATAGTGGTACTTCAAAGTCACTGTCCATCATACAGTGTGTCTTCCATACAATAAGCAGGGTTGTACACTACATATCTTGTGACCTGTGGATTTTTTTCTTTCTAACAATCTATACATAGTTTCACATGTTATTTGAACAATATGTCACTCCCAATCGGCAATATCAATTTATTTCTACTGCACTTAGTCGCTAAAGGTTTTAAGGCCAACTTGTAACCTTTTCACAATTTTCACTCCGAATAAAACTGCATTAGGCACATTCCTACATAGGTCATCGTGCCATAGCATTTCCTAATAGGCAGTATCGAAATTAAAAATATGGCTCACATCCTGTGGCCTACATGTCAATAAATTATACAAATAAACTTATTTATCTTACCCTCAAGTAAAGAATCTTCTCACACACAAGCAACAGTCAGTACAGGCTCTAGCTCAATGCACACACTTGCAGACGGCAAAGGCTTGCCCCTTTTGTTTTCACAAACAGGTCAGCTTGGCATGGAAGCTTTAAAATTATGGTGGACTTTCTAAGAAGTTGTTAATTTTTATCACCCTACCCTCAACCAATCAAAAGACGAGTCAAAAAAAGTTAACTATCTTCCGAAAACATAAACTTGAGCGATTTTAAGCCTAAGTGTCGAATTAGACCAACATTTATTATTTAATATTATCATTAATTAGAGACCGATTTTAAATATCAAAAGTGATAATTAAACGACTAATTTACCTCTATCGTTCTATATAATTTTCCTTTTGTTATTCCTTAGCATTTTCATCTGGGTAATTTTTAAGTAATTAAATGTGCCTTTACCCTGATATGAAAATATCACTAAAATAAGTTTTTCTAAGTCAAAATAAGTTTTATATGAGGGAATCTTTATGTTAATATATTAATCAATATCAGCGCTATAATTCAAGATATCCCTTTCCTTTTAATTACCTTTAGTTATTGAGAAATAAATTATTAAAGTTTGGTCAAAAACACAGAATATATCTTTTTCCACTATAACCAAGATTTCTTGTCTCTACCAACAACCGAGATAACGATTTGATTGGTTGTTAATTTTTACTACGTCCTTCGATAAAATTGGGTTGGGTGTGTAGGGGTGGTAACTTTTAACTTGTTTTTCTTAACAATATTCAAATACTTTAGTTAAATGTTGGCGGTAAATTTGACTAGGCCCTCAGACAAATTTCAAATATTGTAGTTATTTATAGATTTTAAAAAATTACATTGTCTGGTTTTTAAGCAGGAAGTTTGAGCGTGGGGTTACACAGATCCATCTCGCTACAAGGGGTTTGGGCAGTCCATATATCACAAACTGGTTTCTAAGACTGTTGGGGGAAGTTATTTTGATTTGTCAGTCTACCGGATATCCTTTGGGATAATCTGTTTCATTGGCGAAGCCACCAGTTAAGATGGATAGTCCACTAGTTATGTCTATGTCATATTTACGTCACAGTTACTATACAAGTTATTATGATAGCAAATGGTATAACCTTTTATTCGAGGGTATATTTAATTCTGTTTAGAGATTTCAGGTCTCGTATTATTTCCTGTAACTGTCTGGAAGGCTTTATTTTTTAAAATGTCGATAAGAGGCTATGTGACAAATGACGTCATCAATAACTTGTGTACTAAAATTATTTAAAGGATAATTGCTAACTACTAATGTCGTAATCATTCCGGTTACACTCTGCTGACTACTACAACACTGTCTTCTATTCTATACTTCTATAATGGGCTTTTCTCAATATATTCAATTTTGGCTTCGAAATATTAGCTGGGTCACCACCAGTGCTGAAAACTTATTCTTAGCCACTAGAACTGATCTTTATAAAGTCTGCCCTATGCGTCTGACACTGGCCCACTGCTTCTAAACACTTGTTCTTGGCTATCTGCACTTGATTAACTTTTCGATAGTTTTACCTACCAATGTTTCTTGAATGAATGGCTGGCGACATACTGTAACCGGGTCGAGCTGATTACAACATCAATGAAAGAATGTGTGTGTGTGTGTCAGCTGATCGGGTCAGTTCGGTTAATGGTTGAGCGCAGGTAAATATTTTGAAGTGCACTAACTCTAGTACGTTTCTTGGTTCAAGCCGTTACAGGCCTGTCCGCCTGAGATGGAAATTCTTGACCTTATTTTATTCTTCCTTCCCAGAGTTCGTTCGTACCCTTTTTATGTTTAGTGAAAAGCAATCTCGTATTGTCAAAGTATCCAACTGTAATATTCCAACGAAAACTCAGCCATGCAGAAAAATAAAATATAGTTTATTAACGTGATTGGAACAGCAATGTTATTGGCACAAGGGTGAAGTACTTATTTCTTTCTTACACAAAGTAGTGAGTATCCAAAAATGAAAATGTAAATCCACAGGAATAATATATCCAATAGAGTAAAATACAAACTTGTCTACTTAAAAATACTTGTCTAACTTGAAAAACTTGTCAAGTTAAAAACAACTTGTCTTGATAATCTCAAAGACGAAGTTCTGTAAAAATCATCTCGCCTAACGAATCCTAAAATCTGTACAAGCCCTCTCAATCGCCCACGTCTCTTCTTTATATACAGTCCACTCTTTTTTCCCGCCAATTTTCACACGATGCTTTATTTTTCACACGATACCAAACATCTACATTTGCACACGCTTTCCTCAGTTTTTTTACTTTTTTCACACGACTCTCACTCTAGCAACGGAAAAAACCCAGATTAGCAACTTCTCCCAAAACTTTCCATTCAATAAACATGCATTTACTATTTTGTTGTTCTGGGACAGCTTCTCTCGAAGCCGTGAACTTTTCATGATACTGTATTTTGTGCACAAATGTCTTAACTGCTTTTAACGTTGTTATTTCTCATTTTATGTGGTTTTTAACACGTATTAATGGTAGTGTATGCCAAGCGGTCACAATACTTGGACACAGCTCAAAGTGAACTGTTTTCTCTGTCTTCTTTTCTGCAAACTGCAGCGGTACCGAAGATACAATGGTACCTGAGCTGGTCATTACTTTACAGATGGTCGCTACGGTTAATCTACGCTAACCTGCTCACAGTTGGTTACCTGAGCAAAAACTTTTTTTTTTTTTTTGGTGACGTATGAACCAAGTCCCCCTATCCACTAATTATCCTTCGGTATTCTAATCCCGGTTATCTCCCTTTCCTATCACAGTGGCAAAGGTAACAGGCTAGAAACGCTCCAGTCTACCAAGCTGTAAATATGTACCTGACTGCTCTAGAGTTAGGAAAGGCAAATGTAGCAAGGAAGGGAACTGGTCACCCCGCCTTTCAAAGCTGGACCTAGTACAGTGAAGCCTGTAACACTTCAATCCCCTACGGCAAGATCTGCTATGGGACGACTGTTTTCTACTTGTGATAATGGCATGTGTAAGCTCCTTGCGGGTCTATGAAGAGAGAAAGAAAGAATAGGGCTACTGCACGCTTAGCCATGTAATAGAAGTGTGACTGAAATGAGGTTGTGCATGGGGCTCATAATCCCAATGTGTAAAACAGAACTACCTCATACACCAGTGCTGCAGGAGCACGTGACTGTCTTGTGCAGGCTTCCTGCAAGCGGACCAGCAACAACTCCGGATGGTTGCAAAGGAAAATGATGATGATGTTGATGATAATGATGATCGTGGTTGTTGTGATCATGTTGATGATGGTGGTGGTGGTGACGATGATGATGATGGTGGTGGTGACGATGATGATAATGCTGATAGTGACGATGATGATGATGACGGTGCTGGTGGTGGTGGTGATGATGAAGGTAGTTGTAGAAGTCGATGTATGTTAAAATCGATGTTGCAATTGCTTTTTCTATGTGGTACTAACAATCAATATAACCACCAAATGTTAAAAGTCTATTTCTATGTGCCACCAAATGATAACTATGGAAATGTTACCTCTGTAATGTTACAATGGAATATAACTTGGACTGACACTCAAGACTGTACATACGCGAATGAAATAACTTGACAGAAGTCTTAGTCACAGTTCCATAATATAATATTGACAGCTTAGTCCTGGACATCAGTAACAATAGTACAAAATACTTGCATCATTAGAATATGTAGTACAGTCATCCTTACGTACTGGTAACAACTGCATTCAATGTAAGTGCGGCATTCACCCCTCGCACATAAATCTCTATCTCTGATCTATATTCAATGTAAGTGCGGCATTCACTCCTCGCACATAAATCTCTATATGGTCTGTATACAATGTAAGTGCGGCATTCACACCTCGCACATATATCTCCGTGGTCCTACTTTCAATGTAAGTGCGGAATTCACTCCTCGCACATATATCTCTATCTCTGGTCTAATCACCAGGCATCCAAGTTCCTCCAGAACTTCACAGCGCGGGAAAACCACAACGCGCTTACGTAGACCTCCTATTGGCGCGGGAAAGCCAACAACGCGCATTCAAATAATAGCATATAATAGTCTTACCATAGACCTCCTACTGACACGGGAAAACGACGTGTCTTTTAATCCAAAGTGCGGCATTCACTCCTCGCACATATATCTATACCTCTGGACTAATCACCAGGCATCTAAGTTCCTCCTGAACTTTACAGCGCGGGAAACCCACAACGCGCTTATAAATAATAATATATAAAGGCCTTGTAAATACACCTTACGCGGTACATCATCGCGTCACATCCAATATATTATAATGAAAATCACATACACTATTCACATACTCTAGAAACACTGACCGTCTCCAACGACGGATGGCCACAGACTCTCCTTTAACAACTCAGTATTCTTCTCTGACACGTATGCTAACTTCATTCACTTCGCACGCTTTTCTCATGTCCTGTAAACCTCAATTCACACATGAACGCCCTGAGTATTCTTCAACCATACTCTACGTGCTTCTAACAGTGAACTTTTAAATGTCACATTCCAAGCTTGCATACTTCAATAAAAATACACTCTAAACAGAGTTACTCCTTTCTCCACCCACACACATGCACACACACGTCATGTATCTCATGACCTTAACCTACTTACTAACAAACTCTAGCCCCGTAAACCAAAAATCCTTAACACCTAACTGTAACTTCGAATATGACTTAACAGTTCACACCGACCTCCGGGGAAAAAAATGATATCATTTTTTTTTAAACATTACATCAAACCAAAGTGTGAGGTCGGTGAAATATGTTAAGTCATACTAAACAACAAAAGAGGGATGGAAATATATTGGTGAACCAAAAGGTTACCACATTAACAGTGGCACCGGAAGGGTGATATAGGCTTTGCCTTAGCAATCATACTCTACTGGCAAACCAAACACAATTTCACCCTATACAACATTAAACTGTGTTGGATGCAAATCTAACAATGTGTGCCTCAATAATATATTAACCAAATCATACGTGGATTCACCAGACAAAAATACATGGGTGAACCAAAATGTACATCCGCATTGTTCATTAAATAATATAATTACATTATAAGTTAACACTTACAACTTATCAAGCTAACACAAATGTTTCATAAATATTAATCTATTCTAAATGCTGAATTTCATCTGTGACTCATGTTTCAATTGCTCCAAAACCAGACCAACGGACTGATGTCTCACTAAGAAGTATCGGTGAGCAAGCCTGCTGATGATCACCCATCAGCTGCTGTAATGATAGACAATTCCACCAACAACACTGGTATCTCATGGCACAGCATACTTTCCTATGGATAAACAAAATTAGGCAAGAATAAAATCATTTGCCTTGAAAAATTTGTATCACATTATGCCACATCATATACCCTTCTATGTCCACCCCATTCCACTAAACATTCCCAGTGGGGTGACAAAATAATCAATTAAGGGATGATATACCCATTTCACATGTCTTCGTGATCAGCGACCTTAGATACTACACCCTGTACTTCCCAATTAAGCTTTACCACTTTAGTTAATGAAATAAGTCAATCTAAAAACCTAGTTTTACTGACTTGTACTGTACACCTGTTCACTATTTGTTGTTTATATACACTCTGTCAAATTTCCATTCTTGAAAAATATTAAGTTTCTCTAGACAGCCGTCTCTTGAAAAGTTATAGCTTTCAGCCTTGTTTTATGCACAGTAACAATTAACCTCTCATGCTGAGTCGTAACTTCCTCCATCTTTGTTTTCCTTTTCTAATAACTGCTCAACAGTCTTGAATCTTCCTTCTAATATTGTACACTTTTCATCGAAGGTTCCCTCTTCTTGGATCAATTTGTCTATCTTTAACTGATCCTTGTCACACCAAAAATCCATTTTTGGTAACAACACTTCTTGAGGTGCATGGTATGTTTCATCATGCACTAGACTTGTCATTGTCTCATAGGCTTTTGTAGACATTGCATTCTTACTAACACTTATTGATCTTCCTTCCATAGAATATGAGTTAGTTTTACTCCTAACTGATTCGTCATTGATGATAATCTTTTGTGGTTCATCCACATTCAGTTTGGATATTTTCCCAACTGAGACTAAACAGTCTTCACAACAATTATCTGTTTGTACAGTGACTTCTTTCTTCTCACTTTGAACAGAAACATTCCTAGTTTCAGTTTTCACCATATCATCTGCTATATTAGCTTTCCTCTTTAAATTCAGTTTTGGTCTCTTGCTATCATCCAATACTGGTAATGCAATTCCAGTTGTAACTTCTCTTATTTCCTTAATGTCTATGAGATATACCTTTGCGCTATGTGGCTTATATTTATCATCCACTTTTACCATAGTGTTAAACAATTCGTAAGACTCACAATCTCTGATAGCCAAAATAAAGTCTCTTAAGGCTATTCTTTTCTTTCTGTTTCTAATTGTTCTTGAGCAGTCTGCCATAACTATAGATTTGCAGACTAGATTCCAAATAAGAAAGTATATTCACTACAATACTAAATTATCAGTATTAGTATACCTCTACATAGGTACTACAATAACACAGTAACAAATCACCAATAATTCTAAAGATAATACACACAAGTAACCCTAAAATCAGTCACTTATAATAATCAGATCCACCTATGTCTAGACTAAGACATGTGTAGCTGAACACACTGATCCTCAATATACTCTGACTCTCGTATCTACAATGCTTAGATTCCAACACAGTAATCATACAAACTATTTGTAACTAATAACCAGGACATAAACACAGTGAATGATGATAATAATGAAGTACACCGCTAACACAAAACCATAAACAAACAAACAACAACCGACAGGTGGGGGGATAATACAAGAAAGTATATAGGTAGATAAAGAAAGTATAAGAAAGTAATGAAGTAGTTATAGATGTAAACTACCACACCTGCAAAACCAACAACAACAATAGGACTGTGAAATGAACTTATTTACAAGATAGTAGAAAATTAACTCAAGAAAACTACAAGTTAACATGACAAAAGAGACTAAATTATGTAACAATGATTACACAAACCAAACTATAACAGCTAACACCAATAAATGTCAAAGAATTCCACGGGGCACTAGCTACCGAGTCTCTCCAAGACACTGGAATTAATTTTACAAAAAAAAAAAAACCTACAGAATAGATTAATACCAATTCCTTCTAATGAAGAACAACGTATTAATAATATATAAACAAGTAACACAAATATAAAACGCTAACACAACAACGACTACAAATGAATGACCATCAGGGATGTCAGTAGAATGGTATCTGAACAAAGAAGTGCAACAATGGCATAAACTGTGACTTATCTTAAGTGTGTCTTGATTACAGTCTATGGTTCCACCGAGATAATGCAGATCTACAGCTGAAGGATCTCTGTGTTGCTATGGTAGGTACTACAGCAAGCTTGTCTCACTGATATTCGACCTCGCATATTCTGTACAAGATACAAAAAAATGTAAATAACTCACAAGTATTGCCATAAACATTAAACTAATAACCACATTTAGAACCACTTAAATATGATGTAGACTAACAATAATCCTAATACAAACTTACAAGAAATAAATACTTATAAAATATCTAAGTCGATACTTAAAAGTAATGTAAGGATGAAAGAGAAAAATAATAAATATAAGCTTCTATAATCTTTACCAGATGACAGAAGGATAGTATGATAGTAGTATAACACCGAATAATTACGAAGGTTTAACAATGAGTCGAATATAATAAATCAATAACTGTAACAGATAACAGAAAAGACCTAGGAAATAATCTTTACGATTAATAAACAAATAAAACGAAAACAGTATTTATATTTATAATAAAACTACTAGACTAATATATTAAACTCAAACAGAAAAACTCTTACGGTTGTAATTAGGCTAGATAATTAATCTATAATATTAATCTTAATATATAATTTACACAGCACCAATTACAAAGCAGAAACAAACACTCAGAACTTACACATGCACAAACACACAACACAGTAGAAGAGGTCAGTTGTACGAAAGCTACAGATGAGTATTAACGAACCAAAACGAAACAGGACAAATTACCGCACAACGAAAAAGAAAAAAAAAATACTACGCACAACAATACACTAATCACACAGTTTCTAATACAAATTAACAACAAGTAATACGTATCTTTAATACATATGGTTCGTTGATCTTGACTGCAGGTCGATGTTCAAGATGTGTTGTCCACTTCCTTTCCGGTGGCTTGATGATAAAAATGACAGCACAACACACGTGACGTACAAACAAGATCCTCTGATAAGTTTGGACAGGCCAGTACACCCCCGTCAAATATGTTGCTTTCAAACACTTGAACGTTGAAAAAAGCAGGCTACTTCATGCAGATTCCGATGCGATGACTTGACCAAGTACACACCGTACCGATGTCTGTCAGTAAACAGGACCCGCTGAGCCGTGTAAATTGGGTCACAACATGACCGTTGTACGCTGATTGGCAGAAAGTTCACGTACTTCGTGTTTACTTTTCTGGCTTGAATCAGGACCGTAAATGACCAGCTGTATGAAGAAATTACCGTATGTCTTTTAGAACTCAGTTACGTTGACTCCAAAATATAAATCAGATGTATGGGTGTTGATATCTGTTGTGAGCATATTATGTCTATTGACTTCGCGCAAACAAATCTTTTAGATGAATTTCATTAGTGTCCAAACACTTCATTTACCGTCCAAAGAATTTCTGAAGTTTTACAGTACTTCAAGATTCCGGGGCGGGTTGATTGATTCTCCGCAATAGTCCTGGGTTCAGAAAATTGAGCCCCCTAAATCACTGGAAACCACCACTGTAGAAATCGATGGTTTTGAAGACAGGACGGACGCACAATGATATAAATTGAATCAGAAAGTCGTGGTCACAGTTCCATAATATAATATTGACAGCTTAGTCCTGGACATCAGTAACAATAGTACAAAATACTTGCATCATTAGAATATGTAGTACAGTCATCCTTACGTACTGGTAACAACTGCATTCAATGTAAGTGCGGCATTCACCCCTCGCACATAAATCTCTATCTCTGATCTATATTCAATGTAAGTGCGGCATTCACTCCTCGCACATAAATCTCTATATGGTCTGTATACAATGTAAGTGCGGCATTCACACCTCGCACATATATCTCCGTGGTCCTACTTTCAATGTAAGTGCGGAATTCACTCCTCGCACATATATCTCTATCTCTGGTCTAATCACCAGGCATCCAAGTTCCTCCAGAACTTCACAGCGCGGGAAAACCACAACGCGCTTACGTAGACCTCCTATTGGCGCGGGAAAGCCAACAACGCGCATTCAAATAATAGCATATAATAGTCTTACCATAGACCTCCTACTGACACGGGAAAACGACGTGTCTTTTAATCCAAAGTGCGGCATTCACTCCTCGCACATATATCTATACCTCTGGACTAATCACCAGGCATCTAAGTTCCTCCTGAACTTTACAGCGCGGGAAACCCACAACGCGCTTATAAATAATAATATATAAAGGCCTTGTAAATACACCTTACGCGGTACATCATCGCGTCACATCCAATATATTATAATGAAAATCACATACACTATTCACATACTCTAGAAACACTGACCGTCTCCAACGACGGATGGCCACAGACTCTCCTTTAACAACTCAGTATTCTTCTCTGACACGTATGCTAACTTCATTCACTTCGCACGCTTTTCTCATGTCCTGTAAACCTCAATTCACACATGAACGCCCTGAGTATTCTTCAACCATACTCTACGTGCTTCTAACAGTGAACTTTTAAATGTCACATTCCAAGCTTGCATACTTCAATAAAAATACACTCTAAACAGAGTTACTCCTTTCTCCACCCACACACATGCACACACACGTCATGTATCTCATGACCTTAACCTACTTACTAACAAACTCTAGCCCCGTAAACCAAAAATCCTTAACACCTAACTGTAACTTCGAATATGACTTAACAGTGGTGCTGATAGTGACGACAGTAATGAAGATGACGGTGGTGGCGGTGATGGTGGTGTTGATTATGATAATGATAGTGGTGGTTGTGATGATGACGATGATGATGGTGATGATAATTATTGTGGTGACGATGCTGACGGTGGTTATGTGGTGGTGATGGTACGATTATGGTGATGGTGGCGGTGATGATGATAATGATAATGGTGACGATGATGATGGTGGTAGTGGTGATGATGATCATGATCATGATGGCAAAGATTTTGGTGGTGGTGGTGATGATGGTGACGATTATGATGATAAGCTTATCTCCGTAAGAATACAAAGGAAAATGATGATGATGATGATCAGTATGAGTATGATGATGATGATGATAATGATGGTGACAATGATGATGATGATAAAGGAACAAGTGAGACGAACGCAGCAAATAATTGCCTTGCCATTTAAGAACACCTCTGATAGTTTGTTAACGACTCTGTTAATCTCCAACATCTGTAGCTAATGGGAAAGCTTCTCTGCTCTGAGGTTTTTAAGACCATGGGCAACGGTATTGATAATCGCCAGAGGAGTTCTTGGAAGCACTTCATGATGTTGCTGTGCTATGCCGGGCTCTCCTTCCTACCGATAGATGTGCCTCAAGTTATAGTTCCAGAACGTCCGGTGAGAATGTTAGCGAATATTCGCGGTATCATTATCATGGTTATCATCACAATCTCTCTTATTTCTCCTAATGGAGTATGGTATCTCCTACTAGGAAGACACACTAACACATATGCATGGAGGCATATCTGGAGTCATCTTTATATGACCACCAGCTATGCACAATGCTACAATATATGTAGTGGAAGTGAACCTATGTCTGTGAGGCTAATTACATCCTCATTGACTCTTGAAATCGTCCACACACTTCCAGGGATTCCCCATGTGGTGAAACTTGTTGAGAACCCAGCATTGCACACTAAGCTTGGAGAACTCACTTGAGCACGAGACTTAACTCTGGCTTTTGCCTGGTTTCCTGCATGCAGGAGGATCTCACTATGACCCTATGATAGGCAGAGGAAGATGAGAAGTAGCTCTGTGCAGGACGTGACAATTCCTTGCGAGAGCCCAGAACCAGAGTACAGTAATTTAGCTCTGCATAGTTGGAGAGCCCCCTTGGATGGCGGGGAATGCACAGTATGCCACACACTTCTTACTCCTAGCTTGGAACCAGATGTGATGATCCTTTAAATGCAGGCCAAGCTGGAGAAACTGGAGCTCATGACTTCAACTCAACACATTTCGGAATGGCAGAAAAGCCACAGGAAAAGCTTAGATCTACAGTGTAGATAATACTAAGGAGTCTTCAACTTGGTATTGGCTGCTAAAGAGCTAGAAGCTCAGAATCTCTAGTTCAACAACAACAACACTAAAACATGCACATGTTCTTGCAGCGGTGGTTTCCATAGCAACCTGTTTTACATGCTGAGGTTGCCAGCCATTTGCAAAAACTCATTAGATGAAGATTGTTTTCGTCTTTCTCATCACACAACACAAACACGAGAGTTTGTTTTTTTGTTTTATCTCATTATACAACACAAACATGACAGATTATTTTCGTCTTATCTCACCACAGAACGCAAACATGGCATATTGTTTTTGTCCTATCTCACCACACAACACAAACATGACAGATTGTTTTTGTCTTATCTTACCACACAACACAAACATGACAGATTGTTTTTGTCTTATCTCACCACACAACACAAACATGACAGATTGTTTTTGCATTATCTCACCACACAACTCAAACATGACAGATTGTTTTTGTCTTATCTCACCTCACAACACAAACAAGACAGATTGTTTTTTTGTTTTATCTCACCACACAACACAAACATGATAGGTTGTTTTTGTCTTATCTCATGATAAGAAATGAAGTGACTCTTTTGGCGGGATTGTTTGACCATGTACTTACATAACACCTTCTGCTTAGGCTTGTCTCATATTTTACCTCTATCATACAATTTATTTCACCCGTGTGTTACCGGGGCCCGAAAGGGGAGCAAAGAATAGTAACACTGTTCCCTGCCAAGCATGTCGTAGAAAGCGACTAAGGAGGGTTGGGCATGGGGCTGGTTACCCCCATCCTGTAACAAATTTAAACCACAAAAAACTTCAACAAATATGGACAAGTCAATTAAGGAAAATAAAACACAGCCATCCAAGACAGGGGAAGGTCCTCTCGCAGGGAGGCGTATGATGCAACACAGAGAAAGCCAAAAGGAGTCTGTGTTACTGATTAACCTTCTTTCTTCTAGGAGAACTTCCAGATTTGGCACCTGGAATGTTCGGACATTAAACAAACAAGGGAAAGTGGCACAAGTAGCAGCAGAAATGAGGGAATATAAAATCGAGATTCTGGGACTGTGTGAAACAAAGTGGAAGGGGGTAGACAGGAAGAAACTCATCACAGGTGAATTGGTGCTGTCCTCAGGACATGAAGACGTAAGTTCACAAAACAGTGAAGGGGTAGCTCTTATGTTATCTGTCACATAGGTTATGATCATTAAATTGCCTATACCCTCTTCTTTGTTTCTCCCACCCGTATCCTCTATATTTCTTTACATTTTCCTGTATTTTTTCGCATCCATTCGTTTGCGAAAAACACATTTTCTTCCCCATTCTTAACGTATACCTGTTTCTGTTCTCAAAACTGAGAATCGCACTAGTGATGGTATTACGTAGACGTCAGTCTCTGCCGGTCGAACGATAGCTGTGAACACACGGTTCTCGCCAGACAGAACGTCTGCAGTTTCCCCGGTCAGAGCGCTGCCGGACCAGATTTCTGGGCTTGGGGTGTGAGAATTCGCTCCGTCGGACATGGCAGGCAGACGGATTGTCTACCTTTTGCAGCAACTGCGTGAGTTTTCGTCGGGATAGTCCGGCGAAGTGTGAAATTGCGCTCCGCACTGCAGACGGGGTGTCTGAGATTTGCAACTGACACGCGTACATCTCGGTCAGTAGGTGGCAGTTTATGACAGTTGCGTAAGTGATATAGACGGAAAGGGGGATTATTTCGTTTAGTGAAATTAAACGATTACCTCTTTGTCTGGTAATAGATATAACCAGAATGTTAAACTTTATTTCATTTCACTCAGTAACTTCGCAGTAAAGACTAGAACTAGCCTTCGTTCGATTTCTAAATAATCTCTGTTAATAGAGATGGCCTTTAGTTTGGTCGAAGTGGTTTAAGTCCTTAGTACTTCTGTGTTTGAGGTAACTATATAATATCTAGTATTTATGAAGTGATTAAGTGTTAAATCGCCGATTTCATTTTACTAGTTTCTTTGTGCAGAGTGAATAATTTATAAGTCGGTTATATTCTCTAATCGACGAGTTGCAGCGGAAATACATAATAAATTATATTTCTAGCCTAACAAACATGTAGCCATAATGAATTTAATTTAACTGCTAACTACTCAGTCGAGATATATTTTCTAAACTAACTATAACTGCTAGATGTCTCATGAGTGTTGACGAAATATATTTATATGTATTTCAAATTCCTGATGATTGATTTTATAATATAACTTATTTCACGGGAAGTGTTAAATGATAAGCTCTACGCTTGCAGTTTAAAATATAAGTTATATCCTTATACATAGTATGTATAATTATTTTATATGTGCTTTTTCCATTTTATGTAGTGAATACTGGGGTGATCCAAACTTGCCGGCGTTTAGTAGTAAAGAGACATACTTATGAGAAGAATAGACATTTCCTATTTTTAACCACGTGGGTTGTTTCAAGTAACACTGGTCTGACAGTGCATGTGCCATCAGAGATAGACAGTAATACCAATCCCACTAACGGTTTTCTAAAGACTAAATGTTTATACTGGGCCTTTGAGCCAGACTTTATTTCTTCACAATAAACTCAAATATACATGCTGCCTGGCGGCGAGAATAATTACAAGAAATAACATTAATATTCCCGGCAAGTATTGAAAGAGTGTATAGTGAACCAAGCCTATCTGTTAAAAGAAGTTGTCCACTGGTCAGCTTTTCCCAAATGAAGGAAACCCTCGTGTTTTGTCTCTGTGTGCCCGTTCAAACTTGCTTACCCTAACCGATCTAAGTGACATGAACAGTAATCTAAAAACATAACTGGTGAAGTGAATGCTCCCCGAAAAACAGTGGAAGAAACCTGTAATTGTAGAGCTGGGATTCGCTTTATCCAAAGAATACAGATTCACTGTATAGAGAAGTGTCCTAAGGTTGCGCCAGACTGTGAACAACATCAAGTTTTTAGGTAAGCACGTGTGCCAGGGTACCCTGATGAAAGAACCGAGTGAAAGTGGACTGAGTGAGTTTTTTTGGATAACTATTGATTCACCCACTTTATAATCTCCTTACGGAAGATTGGCTGCTTAATTAAATTGTTCCTGTTGAAGGACAATATTATACCCTAACCATATGTATTTGTGACTCTTTGGGCCATCATCTGTCTCATAAAGGGGCTGTGGGCTAAACCTAGAGTTAATATCATAACGGGGCTATCATCCTTGTAGCATTCTCTTGAGATTTTATGACTATTTGTATATGTTGTTGATGAAAATTCTACGTGTGGTGAAGAAATTTTAAATGATAATTAAAATTTCCCTTGGAATTAATCAGCGTGTTGGTCAGCTCGTTCTAAATATTTATATAATCATTGTTATAGTTTTCCCACGTCTGTGTGTTGAACTGTCGTCACGTGTATGTGCGTGCCCGTGAGTAGATAGAAATATAGGTAATATATATATATATATATATATATATATATATATATATATATATATATATATATATATATGTGTGTGTGTGTGTGTGTGTGTTTAGACTGTCTGACGCTGTAAAGCTGTCGTAGAAGATAGGTGAGAGAGAGAAGAATTTTTTTCGCTTTCAGAGACAGCCTCTATATCACATTCTATCATCTCACTCGTGCAATCTATTTCTTTTACTAACTCTCACTGCGTCTATCACCTATTCTAATCTATTCAGAAGGGACCAACCAAAGACTTAATTCTCCTATCTAAAATCTACGACATTATCTAAAGAAACACAGAAAGCACTCATTGAATGGGAAGCCGTTGGACCCAGAATAATAACAGCTACTTTTAAAACAGCTAAAAAGAAAATAAATGTAAATGTCATCCAATGTTATGCACCAACTAATGACAAAGAAGAGTCTGTGAAAGAAGCATTTTACACTAGACTACAGGAAATTATGGAAAAAGTAAAAAGAAGAGACATCGCAATTTTGATGGGTGACATGAATGCAAAGATAGGTATAGTCAACATCGGCTTTGAAGAAGTCATGGGAAAACATGGGCTGGGAATAATGAATGAAAATGGGGAACTATTCTCAAACTTCTGTGCTTCAAATCAACTGGCTATAGGAGGAAGCATGTTTCCACATAAGAGAATACACAAGGCAACATGGATATCACCAGACCATAGAACAGAAAATCAGATTGATGCATAAACAAGAAGTTTAGATCATCATTGCAGGATGTAAAGGTATATAGAGGAGCAGATGTGGCATCAGATCACCACCTTCTGATAGCCAAAGTAAAAATGAAACTCAAGAGATATGCTTACTTACTTACTTACTTACTTACTTACTTACTTAGTCGTTCCCCTTCTACCGTGAGGTGTAGAGGTTTGGAAGAGAGAGCGCCAGACTATCCTATCGGCTGTCTTCCTCCTGGCCTGGTTCCATTCTAGTCCTCGATCCTTCAAAGATTGTCTAATGTTGTCCTTCCAGCGGACTCTGGGTCGTCCTCGGGGTCTGGATCCTTGGCTCTTTGTTTCCCATGCTTGTCGTGGTATCCGATCTTCTCCCATTCTGCAGACATGGCCAAACCATCTTAATTGGGACTGTTCTACTTGGGTCTGCAGGGGGTAGGATTTAAGGCCTTGACGTATCGTCTGGTTGCGTACCATGTCTCTTCTTGTTACTTCAACCACCTTCCTCAGATATAAGAGATATGCAACAATGCAAAATTATAGACAACAATTCACTGTAGGACATTGTGGCAGTTAGAGAACGATTTACAGTCAAAGGGAAGGAATAAGGAGAGTTAGAAATGGGACGGTTCAGATAAAGTACAAAAAGGGGATGCGCGAACAATGTTACGCAGGACAGAGGTGAACGGTATTTTAGTGAATGCACGCTTTTCTCAGCGGGCAGTCCAGAAGCGTGAGGCAGAGAGGGAGGCCGCATATACGCGGCAGCCATGATAATGGCAGTATTCAGATAGTTTAGAGGATGAATATTTCATGGACAAGAAGTAGGTTGGGTAGTGATTAACCCGAAATATTGAACAGTGAGAAATTCTTGTCTAAAAGGAGAAACCGTGTAAGTTAGTTATTATTCAGAAAGGAGAAGGTACGTATGGTGAACTTTATTTAATATAGACAGTAGTCCTGTTCTTCAGTGTTGAAAGGGAAAACAACATCCCCGGAGAGGCCCGGTCTACCAATAGATAACCTGAACACTGAGATGATAGATAACAAATAGACATAAGAAATTATAAGGAAGAAAGAACAGAAATAGAGACTATAACACCTGAATGATCACTGATGGTTAAAAGGTCAGAAGGTGTAGATTCGATACTGAGCGAGAGAGAGTGAGGAAAGAATGAACTTACATTGTATATTCTATGATGGACCAAATGTGGAGGTCAGAGCAGACAGCAATGATCCTTTCATATGTAAATAAACCACTATTCAAATTACTATGGCGTTATCGCATCACGTGCTGTGTGTGTGTGTGACTGTGTGGTATACAGCATATCATAGCTAACCACAGAGGTAAGCGAACCTGGACAGACATTGTCATATAATAGGATTCATAATAATACCAGGGCTGCCACATATTATGATTTTGGTGCCGTAACCAACCTCTAGCAGCAGCACACACACATTGTTGCTAAACAGGAGTTCAACAACTATGCTTTATGCTGTCATCTCTCCTCGCTTCAGGCAGAAGACATAGAGACGTTTGACGCTGTAACAGATTTCAACAACCACGAACGATATATAGCCATGATAATACCTACAGAATAACACAGACAGAAGACACCATAATACATTTTCGTATCTGTGGCAGACCTCACCAACTACAGACGGCAGAGTACAACGAAGATAAAATTTCATATTTAACTTTCGATAACATGAAAAAAAAAACAGAGTGACAACAGTGTAAGTTGTAAACATAGAACAAAGTGAACAGTATCAGAACCAGCCAATCGAAAACGCCACCTCAGAAACCAAGTCGGAATTTTCTTCTTTCAAATCGACCTGCACGAGAATAAGGCCACAACAAGGCAAAGTACACCACACATTATACAATTCGGGAGCCGAGACCAACCTCAGCCAGCATTGAAAATCAGTCATTCATCAAGACAAAGTACAACACACAAACTGGTTGATGACAGACTCCAAGAACCACAGACGGCAGATAGAAGGCAAAGTTATAATTTCACAACATACGAAGAATACAGTACAGTCACAGTGTAAACACAAGCGGACAGGTTTGGGAACCAGTCAACCAGAAACACCAGCTCAGAAATCAAGTCAAGATTTTCTTTCGTCACGCCTGCACGAGAGAGGTTCGCAGAAACAAAGCAGGTACAATATTCACTGTCCTGTAACGCCAGCTCAGAAATCAACACGGGGACACTCATCACAGCAGACGGTCAGGTCAACGTGTATTCGCTCATCAAGTAGTCTTAAGACAGGTCATAGAGTGCAGTACAGTAACCGATTCACGACAGGTTTGTGTGTAGCAGTACAGTGTGTAGTCCAGATGGTAGAAAAATATAACAATAGTGGTTTTTAAAAAAGAAAAGTCGGTCACGCGCGGGCGACAAACGAGTACTCCAACGAAGACGTCTTAATTAATTAGTTTAATTAGACATTGTTGTATTATTATTCTTGTCTTATTAATTAGACATTATAGTAATATTATTGTTATTAATATTATGCCTGTTGTTTAATTACTATTCTTATTATTATTAGTATTGTAGTCTCACTAATATTGATTTGTAACAGTGTATGCATAAAATTTGTTTTGGTAACCATAACATTGTTTTTCAGGGAATCCAAGACTAATAGAAAAATTTCCATTCATTTTCAGGTGCAAGTTAGTTTAAGTTAACCGTAGAAATAAGTAACTATTTTTCAGGTTGTATGATGATGGCACAGGCCGAACAGACACAGCATAACATGCAAGATAGTCAGACTTTGGCCCTCATAAAGACGATTACCGACACATTAGCCAGGGTAGACAATAATGCTAAAGACGCAAATATAAAAGGTAATATAGACTTATTTTCAGGTGACCCACATGCATGCCGTAAGGGGCTTACAGACATTGACAAATATGCAATGTCAATAATAGTAGATGAATTGGAGAAAGTTAAAATTGCGATTTTTTCATCTGTTGATCTGATCACAGACTCTGTCAGAAGGCAATTAGACACATTACTTAATGAAAGAGATCTTCAAACAGAGTCTAAATCGTACGATACGAAAGGGAAAGGACATTGTCACACTTGTGATAGAGAAAACAAGGACACAGTTGCTGTACGACCACACTGGAACACACTTAATAAAAGAAAAATAAGAATGGCGGTCAGAAATTTTGTGGCAGAAGTTAGAAAAGGGAAGTCCATAGAAATAAATAACATCAACAGAGCAAACCAACAGAAGTGCCAGATAAGAACACAGAACGGTTGGGAAATAAAGGTAGAACCGATAGGAGTGTGGAGAAACATAATAGGATCTGGTCAGCAAAATATTACAATAATGGAAGAAGGTAATAGGAATAGACCATGGACAAGTCAGGTTAGGACAACAGTCCAGAAACAGGAAAACATACAGAGAGACAGGGTCAGCGTTGGTATACAAGAACCAGAAACACATGAAACACAGATGATTAGTGCCGGAACACAAACTGAGATTGATACTGTAGCGTCACACTTGGGGCCAGCACACAATGAGACAGACGTCATGAGAGAAAATGAAACATTCTCACATGGGTTAGACAATACGAGAAAGTCTAAGATTCCACTCAGTGTAAAAAGGATGAACCAACAAACGGCTAAAGTAGTGATACCACAGCATAGGGATAGCATCGAGGTAAACAATAAGAAGGATGAACCGATACAGTCGACCAGAGAAAAAAGTCGACAGACAGTTAATGAAGCAGAATATAGCAGTAGACGGAGATGGTAGTCAGAATTGGTGTCGACTGACTCAGACAGTGTAGGATCTGACGAGAGTGACGGTAGTCACAGACACAAAAGTACTTATAGAAGAGGAGAGAATAGTAGAAGAAGTAAGGAAGAAGGGAGCAAATGTGGAGATAGTAGTAGAGAAAGGGAGTTGTCAGTATACAATCTGGAGAAAATAATAGCAGACAATGCAGAAATGTGGATGCGACATGCAGCGACAATCACGCAGACTGAATGGAGGGAGGCGTATAAACGACAAATTGAAGACTCGGAGAAAAGAAAGACGAAACAGGAGGGTGTAAGTACAGTAGAAGAAAAGTACCAGCTTGACATAGAATCAGAATTCGATTCGTCAAGTGGGGAGGATAGAGTTATGGGCCCCGACGAAATTGGATACAGGTCGGATGAGCTCGAGCATATAACGGACGACTAAGGTCGTAGAATTTATTGGCCGAAAAATGAGATTAGTGATCTTGAACGTATAAATCAGATAAACACGAAGGAAATTACCAAAATAGTTGAACCAAGCATGGATGAGTTGAAGAATGTAATAGAATCCACCATAAAGCGGCCTGATTTTAACTTCTCAAGAAGCATGGTGTGGAGAGTGCTAGAGGGAAAATATCATACAAACTTTCCACAAACAAGAATTGAAATTGATAAGGTTCTGACGAAAATGATAGATGATGCAAACAGGAAAAGGTGGATAGAAAAGGCAGAGCAGGCAAATCGTCATCGAAGTCAGAAGAAAAATAAAAGAAAAAGAAAATATAGATATTAAGTGAAGTAGTGGGGGAGATGAGGGATAAAAGGTCATGAAAAATGACGAGGATATTATGTGAGAAGAAGAAGAGCCATAAGAGATGGCGAAAGTAAGAGTGAGTAATTTAGATATTGGACGGTGAGGTATTAAGGGCCATGGGAGATGGCGAACACAAGAGAATCGCTTAGATATATAAATATGGGAAAATTGAGAGTCACGGAGAAGTGACGGGAATATGGAGAAGCCACAGGAAGGATGGCACAGACATTTAGAAGAGATAGTTCTAGAAGGAACTTATGTAGAAGTGAGAAGCCATGGAGAAAATGGCAAAGAGAGATTTTTGCGGCAGTAGCCGAGTCTTATGAAGGCTTTGGGGAGAAATCATATTTTTTTCTCTCCGTAATACACGAAGAGAAGAGAATTGTGTTGAGAACGTTCCAGGGAGGGAACGAAAAACACATAAAAAACGTTAAGTGCGGCGTTTGCTAGACTATAAATGTGAGTCTATGGAGGGTAACCCTCACCGAACATATATAACAGAAATTCACACACTAGGAGACAGTGTTGTGAAAAAGGAGTTCAAGTGACAGGTCAGCAGTAGAAAAACACGCAAGTAGGTCAAAGCGACAACGCGGTTTAAGATAAGTAGACCAAAGAAGTTTCAAATATTTCCGCGTAGGAGATTATGGACAAAGGTCTAGTTAGAAAAGGGTGGACGGAAGTATGGCAATTCAGTGTTGCCATGATGGTAAATGGCTCATGCCATTATGAACTATGTATATACGGAGACATGACAGAAGACATGTTTGGCTTTATACGAGAGAAGAGGAAGGCCAGACAATTCACACCAGGTGTGTGGTGACAAGATAATTCGATATGAGGAATTGACATGTATGACAATAGGAGTGACTGGATGTGTAAACGGAAATAAACTTTGTATGGATAAGTACAGAGTGGGTAGAATGTGAGTGAGAAAGACAAGGGTTAAGAACAGTCATAAATGAAAAGAGGAAAGGTCACTTAAGACAAGTGACGGGAAAAGAGTTATTCCTCAGTTTTGTTATGATATGTTGTAACATAAGAAAATAATGACATGTTATGAGAAAAAAATAATAATGACCACTAAGGAAGTGGAATGTATAACATGTCTAAAAAGTATGTATTTTTGAAATCATGTAACGTGAGCAGATAGGACAAAGCAAAGATGAGTGGTCATAAATGGGAACGAGATGTTGATGAATGTACGTTCTCAGTACAATTTAATTGTGTAAAGGGAAATTGTCCTTTGGCACAGATAAGAATTGGTAATGTGCTGAGCTAGGGTTGTAACAGCACATTGCTAAAGATTTTTTTTTATATAGGACAAGTACAATAATAGTGTTGGTACAGTCATGAAAATAAATTTTTTCTCCTACGGATAAATAATTTATTTTTAAGGAAGAAAGGGAGATAATATGGCAGTTAGAGAACGATTTACAGTCAAAGGGAAGGAATAAGGAGAGTTAGAAATGGGACGGTTCAGATAGAGTACAAAAATGGGATGCGCGAACAATGTTGCGCAGGACAGAGGTGAACGGTATTTTAGTGAATGCACGCTTTTCTCAGCAGGCAGTCCAGAAGCGTGAGGCAGAGAAGGAGGCCGCATATACGCGGCAGCCATGATAATGGCAGTATTCAGATAGTTTAGAGGATGAATATTTCATGGACAAGAAGTAGGTTGGGTAGTGATTAACCCGAAATATTGAACAGTGAGAAATTCTTGTCTAGAAGGAGAAACCGTGTGAGTTAGTTATTATTCAGAAAGGAGAAGGTACGTATGGTGAACTTTATTTCATATAGACAGTAGTCCTGTTCTTCAGTGTTGAAAGGGAAAACAACATCCCCGGAGAGGCCCGGTCTACCAATAGATAACCTGAACACTGAGATGATAGATAACAAATAGACATAAGAAATTATAAGGAAGAAAGAACAGAAATAGAGACTATAACACCTGAATGATCACTGATGGTTAAAAGGTCAGAAGGTGTAGATTCGATACTGAGCGAGAGAGAGTGAGGAAAGAATGAACTTACATTGTATATTCTATGATGGACCAAATGTGGAGGTCAGAGCAGACAGCAATGATCCTTTCATATGTAAATAAACCACTATTCAAATTACTATGGCGTTATCGCATCACGTGCTGTGTGTGTGTGTGTGTGTGACTGTGTGGTATACAGCATATCAAAGCTAACCACAGAGGTAAGCGAACCTGGACAGACATTGTCATATAATAGGATTCATAATAATACCAGGGCTGCCACAACATCTAGGAAATCAAGAAACAAGAGACAAATTTGCGGTAACAATATCCAACAAATTCCAAGTGCTCCAATAGCTGGAAGATGTAGAGAATACAGAAGACTATTGGCAGCAAATCAAAACGGTATGGAATGAGACATGTGAAGAAATACTGGGGAAAAGGGAATGACAACAAAAAGCACTGATAACAACAGAAACCATGAATAAGATAAAAGACAGAAAAAACAAGAAAGCAGATTTAAACACAAGCAAAACCAGAAGATCCAAAGCCAAAGCTCAAGAAGTGTACACAGAAGCAAACAAAGAAGTAAAAAGAAGTATCAAAAGAGACAAGAGGAAGTATATTGAGGAGTTGGCAAGAGAGGCAGAAGATGCTGCAGCCAAAGGAAATATGAGAGAACTGTATAACAGCACAAAGAAGCTGACAGGTAAATACAAGCAACAAGTTGCCTCATAAAAGACAAGAATGGAAAACTGCTCAGCAATATACAAGAGCAAATGAAGAGGTGGACAGAATATTTTGAGGACCTTCTCAATAGACCAGCTCCGCAAAACCCCCTGACATCCAGCCAGCAGAAGAAGAGCTACAAATTAACGGTGAAAGACCAACGAAGGAAGAAATAAAGAAAGCCATAAAGCTTCTAAGAGATGGAAAAGCGTCTGCACCTGATGGCATTCCAGCAGAGGCCATCAAAGCAGATATCGACACGGCTACAGAGATGTTATATAAATTACTTGGTAAAGTCTGGGAAAAGGAAGAGATACCAGCAAAATGGAAGGAAGGATATCTGGTTAAATTGCCTAAGAAGGGAAATTTACAAGAGTGCACAAATTATAGAGGAGCCGCGGTAGCATACTGGTTAGTGCACTTGCTTCCAAGCGCAGTGGTCTATGGTTTGATCCCCAGATGAGGTGGGATTTTTTTAGGCCACAAACGGCTCCTGGGTCGACCCAGCCCCAAATGGGTACTAGAGCAACTCTGGGAAGGTTAAGGCGGCCGGCGTGATAACGACCACATCACCTCTAGTGTGCCGACGGTTGTCACTGTTGACTTTGCTAGGAGCATTATAAAATGCTCAAGCAGGAATTATAAGCGGTGATTTGGTTTTGGTTAAGAGGGAAAGTATGAAAAATGGTTTAAGAAATAAGAATGGATTTGAATAAAGACTATTTGTCTTGCTAAAAGGGGGATAATATGAGTGAAGTAATACTTTGATCAAAGGGAGAAGACTCTAATTATTAAAGTCAGGGGAGGAAAGTGCTTAATTACACATAAGTAGATTTGGTGAGTTGGTAATTATGGTTTAGAAAATGTACATATAAGAATTGTATAGCAAGCTTTAGAGAAGATAATATAAGGTTAAGTCAAATATGCAAAGGGAGACAATGGTTAATTACCTCCCTTATATGATTAAGTGAGTTGAGAGAAAAAAATATATGCACGTGAAAAGTTTACCAGGACAACGGATGACACTTCACTGAGTTGTTTACACAGCGGATAAGCGTGAACATTTTTCAGCTGAGCGAAGAATAGGAGGAACCAATGAATTTACCGTAAACAAGGACAGATGAGCTAGTAATGATTTTATAGAGGAGAACGCATTTGGACACGCGGGTGAGCGGTCGCATTTACAGATCAGTTGATAATGATTTTATAAGGAGAACCCATTTAGACGCGCTGTTGAGCGGTCGCATTTTTCGGAGGAAGCAGTCCTGGTTAAGGACGTAGAGTGGCAGGAATGTGTTTTCTGCCAGGCTCAAAACAAGGACAGATGAGCTAGGAATGATTTTATAGAGGAGAAACCATTTAGACGCGCTGTTGAGCGGTCGCATTTTTCGGAGGAAGCAGTCCTGGTTAAGGACGTAGAGTGGCAGGAATGTGTTTTCTGCCAGGCTCAAGTTACATTTCTGTGAGAAACAGAATGAATACTTCTAAAGAATCCTATAGACCTAGTCAGAGTAGTAGAATCTATTCACTTATGAAAGACAGAACTGTGTTTAAAATATAAGTTTAGTGATAAGGGGTGATAGTAAGAAAAATGAGTGTTGTGAGGATTCGGTGCAACCAAAGTAAGTAGGTCCTTTGACTCATAACTTTTGATAGACATTGAATAGAATTATTTCAGAAGTTGAAATAAGGTATTACAAGGTTAACGACGCTTACAACTAAGTGAGCGCAGAATAAGGAGAAACGAAGCTGAAGCTACAAAATTGACTATGATGTGAATAAACTGAGACTAAGTCAGCAGCTGAGAAGTTTTACAGAAGAACATGGATTTAATAGCCGTGTTGGGCTATTGTATAATGAATTTTGCAACATCAACTGCTACAAGTAAGATGAGTAAGCAATTGAAGTTTGATTGTATTTACAGGATGAAACATGAGCTCTCTAGCAGGTACAAGTATGAGAATACCGCAACAGGTGTACCCAATGTATTAATTTGCATATATGAGTTTTAAGATGATGGTATTTGAGTAAATTGAGTCAAATCTGACAGGATTAGTAGATGAAGGAAACCAACTCAGGAAAGAGTTGATGAAAGGCTTGGGAAAAGCCAGAATAAATATAAAAACCTTAAGGGAAGAAAATAGGTATAAACCATATCTGTTGGTGTTCTCAGGTAGAGAGCTATATATATATATATATATATATATATATATATATATATGTATATATATATATATATATATATATATATATATATATATATATATATATATATATATATATATATATATATATATATATATATATATATATATATATATATATATATATATATATATATATATATATATATATATATATATATATATATATATATATATATATATATATATATATATATATATATATATATATATATATATATATATATATATATATATATATATATATATATATATATATATATATATATATATATATATATATATATATATAGGTACATGGATATATACCCAGGAGGAATGGGATCTACAAGAGATAGTTAGGAAATGTTTGTACCTGGAATTAGTACCACATGCCTCTGTTATGATGAACTTATATGATGTAAATAAACTGTTTGTTTTGATGGAACGTTGCTCAAGTTGGGTTCAGTCTCTAAAAGGTTGTTGAGTGCTAGAGTAAACAAGATACTGGACATAAAGAAACTAACTACTATACGAAGCTGTCACTTAAGTAACATCATAAGAAGGGATGGAACGAGTTTAGGTTGGAAGTTTTGAGAGAATATCATCCAGGAATCAATAACTCTGGTGGTGAGGGCCAGTATTAAGATATACTCTTACTTGGAAGATAGGTCAATGGATCAAATTGACAAATAGAAGGTAGACAACTAGGCCTGCCCCAGTCACCTAGTTTACTATAATAAGAAGAGATAGCACTGTCACATTTAGTTTAATTGGCGCCGTGACCAACCCTTCTTAAAGTGACATGGCTACATCACAAGGAGAGATGGAATACCAACAACAGCCTATATAATAGAATACCAACAGAACAAGAATCATAGACAGAGAAGGATAAATAGTTGACTTGAACAGATATTCAAACATGGAGAGTTGTGCAAGAACCATACAGAACAGAAAGAAGAGAATAGCATTGAGAGACTTCGCTTCAGAGCTAAAGCGTTGCAGGAATTATGCAATCGATTATCCTTGCATAAGAATAGTAGATGGATTGGTTGCAAAAGTTTATAAGATTGAAATAAAGGAGATTGTTGAAATCAAGTTACAACCATGGAAAGTGAAAGAAGGAAGACCAAGATTAAACTTGAAAAAACGAACTGAACCTGCAGCTATTAAAATAGAGCCTCAGACAGAGAATGTCGCAGTGCAAACGGATGACAGGTTTAAGAAGAGTTTAATTCCAGCCAGGATAAAGTCAAGACAAGTAACAGATGACTTACCTGGTTTATACAGTACTGAAATGGTTGATAATACAGAAAAGATGACATATGAAGAAAGTTATATGGAGAATGATAGTGCAATCATGAAACCAGATACATTCTTATCAATTCTATGGAGTCAAGCACAGATGAAGAAAGATAAACGGTGCAGAAAAGTCCAAACAATTGCTAATATTTCAGAGATAGAGACTGCTGATGAGATGCTGAACAGTTTAGTGTCAAAAGGAATGAGTGTTCTAGGAGACATAAAGACATTACTTATAACCCAGATGGGAAAGTCAAGTCTAAGTAACAAGAATATTATTGATAACGCACAACAAGGCAACATTCAAGATCAATTACAAGATGAGAAACAAGAAGCTGACACATGCAAAAATCCAGAAAGAACTGACCCGAATGTGCAAAGTCATGTACCGGTTCTAAAGTTGAGCGACGTTCCCTTAGATAGTGGATATTCAAGAGATGATAGCCTTAATCCACAAAAGAATCAAGAACAGCTGA